>JAADKA010000003.1:1200000-1669238 GCA_009982855.1 Lizonia empirigonia
CATCTCGTGCGACCATTTATCCTCAGGTAGTCGCCATACCCAGGGCGTGTTGTGGCCAGATCCACGAGCAACGCTGCACTCGTCACTGAACCTGATAGTACGCCTCCCAAAATCAAACCCCAGCCATTCATTAGTAAGATTGAGGCGTTCCGCAGCTGTGTTCTTGTTGATTTTTGGCCTACGTCTCGCTCTGAACTTGCGGTATCCCTCGTCAGCCATTGCGCGCTGCACAGTACGCTTAGAAACGCTGGGGTAGGTAGTATTGGCGTCCCACAGTCCAGCCTCCTCCATAAGCTTGTGGTACTCAATACCTGGGTTTTTCCGAGCAATCCGTAGCAGCCGGCGATGGTCTCTACTAGTCAATGTAGGTGGCCAGCCTGTCCGAGGCTGCGTTGTGGTGCTGCAGCTGGTTGTCCATCGGAGTACTGTTTTCTGTACGCACCGCTGCGAGCAGTCCAGCGCGTCAGCAACTTCGCTTGTCGACACACCAGCCTCAACCTGGGCTAAGCAGTATATCCGTTGGGCTTCTGATAATTCACCTCCGCGCACTCGATTTGATGAAATTTTAGTGCTAAAAGCTCTCATATTGATGTAGTCGTGTGTAGTTGAAGAAGATACCCCTCTTTAGAGTTCGCGTTGTTGAAATGGTCTGTGCACACGCGCGAACAGACTAAAGTCCTAGTTCAGTACAGAGGTTCAGTTAACGTGTTTGGCAAGCGAGTCGGTCACCCTACTAACTTTAAGCACCTTTTTAAGCGTATACCTCAACCACGTTAAGAGATAATACAGAGATATTAATAAAATATATTAAGTAACGTAAAGCACCACCGAGCCGGACACTTTTCCTTGGCATTGCAAATATCTTGTACAAGCAAGTATGCAACCACAACGTACGGCTTTTTTAAACCAGCAAGAAGGCAGAATTGTTCTTGCGCTTCAGGCCTATACCTTAGGACAATTCAAGAGCGTACGGAGCGCTGCTGCTGCCTTTAAGGTACCTTTCCAGAGGCTCTCTGATCGGCTGAACAAAATCACATTTCGACGCGAAACACCACCCAACGGCCGAAAGCTTTCTGCGATAGAAGAGCAAACGATCGTACAATACATCCTCGACCTTGATTCGCGTGGATTTGCCCCCCGGCTGTGTGAGGTGGCAGATATTGCAGATAAACTGTTGGCTATACGTGGTTGGTTGGTTGGTTGGTATTCGATTTTCGTCCATAGGATGGGGATTAAGTCCACCATCACCGCCTCCCGAAGGGCATATAGGACGTGCTAAGCTAAGGAATTACAGTGCTGCTACACTACCTTAGAAAGCATTTCTTGCGTACGCGGGTATTGCTACCATCTCAAGCTACAGCTCCCCCGCCAGTTGGGGAGACTAAGCAGTGTAGATACATTAGGGTGAGTCCCTTGTGTTCTGAGGCAGTTAAATGCCGTAAAAGAGAGTAGGAAAGAGTAGGTGCGGAGAGCCGGTGCTCTGTCGAATCGAAGCCGTAGCTCTGCGCGAGGAGAGCCTGTGTCGAGGAGATAGGTAGAGTAGGAAGGCAGAGCCAGGCCTGTCCATCTTCTTTATCTCTAGAAGTCATGAAATATAAGGCCATGCTGGCTGCCTTGTTTGCGTGTCAAGAGCCGGTGCTCTGTCGGATCGTGCTATGGCTCTTCGCATGGAGAGCCTTTGTGTTTAGGCCTAGCAGGTGCCCATATCTTGCAAGAACAAGGAGTGGCAGGACTGTCTCCTTGTCTTGGTGGTGGTTGTGGCCTTCGACCGAACGTGAAAATCTGAGTAGCGCACGGGCCATTTTGAAAAGATTTCAGCTCAGCGAAGAGCTGAAAGACAAAAGAAGGCAGCGCGCCTGCCACAACGCCTGCAGCAGAGAGAGGACGTTGGGAAACAGATTTAAGAAGGCATTTGAGTCGTGTTTGAACGAAAAATCGATGGAAATCGACCTTTCGCTGACCTGGAAAAGTGGCTATACGTGGTGGGACACCTGTTGGCAAGAACTGGGCTGAGCGATTTGTATCGCGTACGGAGGGGCTCAAGATGGCTTTCAATCGAGCAAAGGATCGTCAGAGAATACCCCAGGAAGATCCAGAGGTGATTAGCGCTTGGTTCAAGCTCGTAAAAGAGACAGAAGACAAGTAATGGGTCCTAGATGATGATACCCACAACTTTGATGAGACAGGCTTCCAGATGGGAGTTATTGGCTCAATGAAGGTTATTACAGGCTCAGAGAGGCGTACGAGGCCTAATCTCATCCAGCCAGGCGATCGGGAGTGGGTCACAGTCATCCAGAGCATCTGCGCTGCTGGGTATGCTATCCCACCCTTCATTATCTACAAAGGGCGTGTCCACATCTCTGCCTGGTATGAGGAGACCCAAATTCCGTACGATTGGAAGCTCTCAGTCTCTGAGAACGGATGGACAAACAACGCACTTGGTCTTGAGTGGTTGAAGCACTTTGATGTGCATACAAAGGCGCGTCAGAAGGGGTCGTACAGGCTGCTCATCTTGGACGGCCATGAGAGCCACCTCAACCAGGATTTCAAGGACTACTGTGTGGAGAACAGAATCCTGACCCTCTGTATGCCTCCTCACTCATCACACATACTTCAGCCACTTGATGTGGTGTGTTTCTCACCATTGAAACTGAAGTACTCCCAACGCGTACGAGCCTTGGCATCCCAACGCATCTTCCACATCAACAAAGAAGGCTTCCTTCCAGCCTTTAGAGACGCGTTTTTTGACGTGTTTACGTACGGGAACTGCAGGAAGGCCTTTCAGGCCTCAGCACTAGTCCCTATTGACGCGCAGGTAGTCCTTGATCGGCTTGAAGTGCGATTTCATACCCCTCCATCAGTACCTCTACTAGAAACACCATGGCAATCCAGAACCCCAAGCAATACGTACGAATTTGGGTCGCAATCAAAGCTCGTAAGTGAGCACTTCGTACGATCACCAACATCTGCTCAGGAAGGGTTCTCAAAGCTGGTAAAAGGAGCTGAGGAGATGCTGCATGAAAATGTAATCATCAAGGCTCATGTACGAGAGCTTGAGGAGCAATTAGCAGAGGTTACTAAGCGCAAAGGGCGTAAAAGAAAGCAGATTCAGCATGGTGGGACAATGGAGTATGGTGCTGCAGCACTTTCTGTAGCTGAGAGCGCAACTGCAGCTCGTACGGTATCAAAGAGAGCGCGTGTAGGTAATGGTCAAGAAAGAGCCCAGCCAGGTCAACGGCACTGTGGCAACTGTGGGAAGACTGGGCACAACGCTCGTACGTGCTAGAAAGATGCAGAAGAAGATTCTGCATCTGATGCAAGTGCGTCGTACGCAGGCTCTGCAGAAGATGGTGAGTAATTGCTTGTTCTGTACATGGTGTTCGCAATGCCAAGGAAAAGTGTCCGGCTCGGTGGTGTGTCCGGCTCGGTGGTGCTTTACGTTAGTATCTGTTGAGACAAAATGTGAACACTGAACACACTTTGCCCCTGCGTTGATTGGTACATATAACGTGCACGGTCACCGTATGCGCGCCCGCGCCGTGTGCGCGGGAACACCAAATCCATGACCCAACTCCAGTGAATTGTTTCTCCACCACCACTGGGCCAAATTACATGCAACTCTCAGAGGTAGCTCACAGGATCAATGCGACAAAGTTATATTATCTAAATTTACTTGGAAGGCTGATGTTGCGCCCACTTTTGGTGACTTTGGGTGGGGATACCAGTGTTGCTTCTGAGCCCACACCTCCACCTCCCACACCCAATGCACCGCCACCTGGTTGTCTGATTGCCTGCTTCTTGGAGGGCCTGTTTGATGCTGGCTTTGAGGCCTGTTTCCTCTTCTTTGGGGGTGCTGGGATAGACCTAGCTTCTTCTCTCTCTCTCTTCCTTTGAGCTATCTTTTGGGCCCGCTCTTCCTTCTCCTTCTCCCTCTTCTCTTTGTCTGCCTTCCTCTTATCAGCTGCTACTGCTTGCAGGGCAAGCTTGTTCTCTTTGGCTGCTTGCCTTGCAGCCTTTGATCTGGCTTTTCTAGCTAGTTCTTCCTCTGCTTCTCGGTCTTTCTGTGCCAAAGCCTCAAGAGCCTTTTCTACTGTTGCTGGAGACAGAGTCAAAGACCCGCTGTTGTTTGTCAAATGGGAGAGGACTTGGCCTTTGACCTTGTGTTTCTTTTTGCCTTGAAGAGAGGCTCTTAGTCCTGTGTTCTCAGCTAATATGAGTGCAAATTGGGTAGAGAGATAGTGGAGAGATGAAGACAGAGTCTTTGCTTCTTTAGTAGACTTATCCGGCACAACTTTGTTAAACAACCTTTGGAGGTCTTTCCAACAGAGTACTTTCTCAAGCTGTTCAAATTCTGGATCTTCTTTGTTATCTGTTGTTGGTGGAGGGAACTTTTTGAGGACTGGCTCTGGGTCCATTGGCCACACCCCAGTTGACTTGAATGCCTGTAATATATTTTCTTTGGTGAATGAGACAGTCCAGGCAGTCCAAAACATCAAAAAGAAATCCATTTTCTTTACTGGCAGGAGTCCTTGGCTGTCCTGAACCTGGGTAGAGAGAACTTCCTTATAGTTGAAGGAAAGGGACCGAAACATGACCACATCAAGTGGCTGGAGGGTATGGGTAGCGTGAGGTGGATATATGATCAAGAGGATCTTGTTCTCGAAGCAGTAGGCGATAAAAGTAGAGGTAAGGTGACTGCTATGGCCATCAAGGATAAGCATCCTCCAGGAACCTCGAGCTTTCTCCCTTGTATATCGATCAAATACATTCTTGAGCCAATCTAAGCCCATCTCATCATTACTCCATCCAGTAGGTGATGATCCAATATGAGCTGAGTGCTTTGTGGCCTTGATATCCTTCACCCAGGTAGATTGAAGAGTAGAGTTTCTTGAGGCAAAGATGAGGACTGGAGGATAGCAGTTCCATCAGCACATATGCAAGCTACAGTAGTTATCCACTCTCTGCTTCCATCTTGCATGTTTTTCTGTATCCCCCCTTGCTCCCACAAGGCCTTGCTGAAGATCCTCTTTGACTTCCCAATCCTTCCAAGAAGGAAGCCTTTCTCATCCATATTGTATGATTGTCGGGGCTCAATCTCATGCCTGGCTATCTGATCATATATCTCTTCAAAGAAAGCCTTGTATCTGTGTCCTGAATCAGCCTGGTGGCGATCCCTGTCCATGGTGTCGGTCCATTGAGGTGTAAGGCTGTTGTTGTGTCGGATCAAGAAGCGTGAAACCCAGCGCTCTGAGACTCGCTCGCGCGCTATCTCAGAGGCAAAATTTTGGATCATAGCTCTTGTGGGTGGAAGACGACGAGCAGTAAGACTCTCAATATACAGGACAAGCTCATCCTCCTGCTGTAGGCTGAGCTTTCGAGTGTTGGCTGTGTGCTCTGTTCGTGGGACTGTTTGGCCATCCATTCTCCTCTGCATGGTAAACCGCCACACGCCATGATTATCTGTCACCGCTTGTACTGATTGTTCTCCAGGTTCTTGCGATTCATAATCTTCGATCGCAGCTTGAACAGGGTCCATATTGGTGGAGTGGTGGCGCGTTGAAAAACTGGCGTTATTTTGATGTTCGCGCACACGGCGCGGGCGCGCATACGGTGACCGTGCACGTTACCTTTCTAACAGTATCTACAGTAACGTGGTTCACCACCGAGTCGCCAACCCCACCGAGTCGTCAGCTCTCCCCCACCAACACGCCTGCGCGGCAACAACGCGTAATGTCTCAACAACGCAACGTGCAAAAGTCCTATAATGAAGGAGACATTTACCTTGCTATCTCTGATATTAAATTAAAGCAAATTCTAAGCGAAAATCGCGCTGCAGAGATCTACAACGTCCCCCGAACAACAATCCGAGACCGACGCGCTGGACGACGCGCCCGACGCGACTGCGAGCCAAACTGCAAGAGCCTGACAAAGCTAGAGGAGGAGGTGGTTATACAGCGTATACTTGACGAGAGTCTACGTGGTGTACCACTCTCGAAGGCACACATACGAGATATGGCGGATAGACTGCTGGGAGAGCGCGGAGGCAACCCTACTGGCAAGAACTGGGTTGATAGGTTTATTAAGCGTACTCCTGAGCTGCGAACGCGATGGAGCCGTCCGTACGATCGCCAGCGAGCTGCCTGCGAAGACCCAGCGGTTATCGAGCCCTGGTTCAGCCTGGTTCAATCGGTGAAGGCAAAGTACGGTATCCTTGATGAGGACACCTGGAACTTTGATGAATCAGGCTTCTTAATGGGCAAGATCACGTCTCAGCTTGTAGTGACAGGCTCAGATAAGCCTGGGAAAGCAAAGAAACTACAGCCTGGCGATCGCGAATGGACTACCCTGATACAAGCTGTCGGCGCGACAGGGAAGCGCATCCCACCCTTCATCATCTTCGCTGGCAAGGTCCTAATCTCTACCTGGTTTGAGCTGGGTATACCACGCGACTGGGTTATCCAAGTTAGTCCAAATGGCTGGACAAGCAACGATCTAGGGGTTGACTGGCTTAAACACTTTAATACGCATGCAAAGTCTGTAGGAGTGTACAGGCTGCTCATTATTGACGGCCACGAAAGCCATTGCTCGCTTGCTTTCCAGGACTACTGCAAGGAGAACAAGATTATCGCTCTCTGCATGCCATCTCACTCATCGCACTTGCTGCAGCCTCTTGACGTCGCCTGCTTTGCGCCGTTGAAGCGCTCTTATGGCGACAGCATCTCAGCCTTGGCGCGCAACCACATCCACCACATCAGCAAGGAAACCTTCCTACCAGCCTTTAAAGCTGCCTACGACCTGACATTTACTGAGGAGAACGCTCGCGCAGGGTTTAGAGGCGCTGGATTAGTTCCATTTAACCCAGATGCAGTGTTGTCGAAGCTTGATGTGAGATTGCGCACGCCAACTCCACCACAGCGCGACGACGCCGCGTGGGAGGCGAAGACGCCGCGCAACGCCAAAGAGCTAGAAGCTCAGACTACGCTCATTCAACAGAGGATGCAAAGGCGCTCAGGTTCCTTAGCGAGCTCCCTTGATGAGCAGGTACGACAGCTGAGTAAAGGCGCGCAGCAGATAGCGCATAATATGGTGTTGCTGCAGGAGGAACAGGCGCGTATGCGAAGCGCAATTGAAGAGCTTACAAAGCGCAAGGGCCGGAAAAGGCGGTATGTACGGGTAGAAGAGACCTTAACAGTTGGCGAGGTATCAGACTTAATTGCTGAGAGGGAGGGTAGTAGTCGTAAGGACGGCGAAACGCCTGCAAAGAGGGTGCGCGCTGAGAGGCACTGCGGCCGTTGCGGCGAGGTTGGGCACAATTCCCGCACCTGTAGGGTAGAAATAGAGGATGCAGATGATAGCGAAGAATCTGAAGTATAATCTACTGTAGTGTATAGTAAAAAAGATTGTTGTGGTGTTGCGCAGCGTTGCCGCGCAGGCGTGTTGGTGGGGGAGAGCTGACGACTCGGTGGGGTTGGCGACTCGGTGGTGAACCACGTTACCCACAGTTCGTTCAGGATCCGGGACGACGTCATCGTTCTAAACAGTTCAAGGTATCTGGCAACAAGTGCATCCGCAAGCAACCCCCCAAACAACACCGCATACAGGACAGCAAATGACCATGCAAACACAACCAATCATTCCCCGCATTAACACATTAAGCACCACACCTCGAACCTACACATACTGTACTAGGACTTTAGTCTGTTCGCGCGTGTGCACAGACCATTTCAACAACGCGAACTCTAAAGAGGGGTATCTTCTTCAACTACACACGACTACATCAATATGAGAGCTTTTAGCACTAAAATTTCATCAAATCGAGTGCGCGGAGGTGAATTATCAGAAGCCCAACGGATATACTGCTTAGCCCAGGTTGAGGCTGGTGTGTCGACAAGCGAAGTTGCTGACGCGCTGGACTGCTCGCAGCGGTGCGTACAGAAAACAGTACTCCGATGGACAACCAGCTGCAGCACCACAACGCAGCCTCGGACAGGCTGGCCACCTACATTGACTAGTAGAGACCATCGCCGGCTGCTACGGATTGCTCGGAAAAACCCAGGTATTGAGTACCACAAGCTTATGGAGGAGGCTGGACTGTGGGACGCCAATACTACCTACCCCAGCGTTTCTAAGCGTACTGTGCAGCGCGCAATGGCTGACGAGGGATACCGCAAGTTCAGAGCGAGACGTAGGCCAAAAATCAACAAGAACACAGCTGCGGAACGCCTCAATCTTACTAATGAATGGCTGGGGTTTGATTTTGGGAGGCGTACTATCAGGTTCAGTGACGAGTGCAGCGTTGCTCGTGGATCTGGCCACAACACGCCCTGGGTATGGCGACTACCTGAGGATAAATGGTCGCACGAGATGGTTGAGGAGGTCACCACTGCTCGCCAACCTGCTCGTATGGTATGGGGCTCAATATGGATGACTCCAGGTGGCCGAGCAAGGCGTAGTCGTCTAGTAATTATGAATCGCGACACATCAGCCAAACGCAATGGATACACAGCTCAGAGCTACATACGAGCACTTGAGGAAGGTCTCCAGGACAGCTACAGGCCAGGCGAGTGGTTTATGCAGGATAACGCACCTATCCACACTTCCCAGGTCTCGAAGGAGTGGCTAGAGGTTCATGGTGTTGCTACGATCAAATGGCCACCATACTCACCTGACCTTAACCCTATTGAACACATGTGGTGGGCACTTAAAAAGAAGCTCCATGAGCTGCATCCTAAATTTGACTATATGGGAGACTCTCTAGCTGAGTGGGAGGCGTTCGAATTGGGGTTGATTGAGGCATGGGCTGCTATACCTGACGCACTGATCAAACGCCTTATTAGGTCTATGCCACGACGCCTAGACGCTGTGCGACGTGCAAAGGGCTAGCAGACTAGATACTAAGCGTAATGCGATTAGTTTGCAACCCTAATTGTCTTATTTGGTCTATGTAGTAGAGAGTTATACTGCTTTGAAGTTGGTAATCAAATGTGGTTGTGGTGGTCCATGCGTCAACGCGAACAGGCTTTTGGCACCCGATTGTAAACGCAAATCCTAGCGCACCCAGTGACAAACAACTTGCCGAAGAACAGCCGACGACTCCTCGTGTAAGCGCACAATATATAATATAGTTTTCGCCATCCCCTTATCAATCAGCCTCAGGCACTTTGGCGGGTAAGTTACCCACAACAACACCTCAATGAAGAACCACCAGCTAATAAGCGCAAAGAGTGGTTAACGCGTTGGCCTGCTACCTTTCTCATCGAGATCGGAGTCAGCCAATTCCTTCGGGAGCGTGTGTTCGAATCACACAGGTGTCGCACATATCTTTTTTGCTCGAGGGATGATGTGGGCGTTGCTGCATCAAGCGCGACTCTTTTTTTCTTTCGGTCTGCGTGCTTTTGCCTCCGTGCTCAACCGGGACACTGGGGAGACAGATGTGATCGAGACTGTTGAGAAGTAAAGCTGTCTTTGACACGCTGGTAGTAATATATTACACACTCTAACTAGATACACTCTTGTGTCCTCCATTCGTGCTTTACCGCCCCGGATTCATGCCAGGCATCAGATCTGGCTTGTCCAACCACATGCCCCGCAGCAAACACAGCTGCCTCAGGCCTTCCCAGTCCTCGCCCTCCTCATCACCTCTCTTCCAAGCCTCCTTGAACCCCCAAGCACACGCTATGCGGTCCAGGGCGGCGCGCTCGTCTGCCCTGATATAACGGTCCAACAGCGGCACACCGGGTCGCCAGACGACTCTGTCGTGGTCGTCGTTGTACGTGGTCAGCGCGACGAAGCCGAGGGTGCCGGTGCACACGACGTATGTGCTGATGCCGGCGAAGGCGTACATTTTGAACAGCCAAGGTTCGATGTAGCCGCTGTACACGGACATTTCCTGCGCAATCATGTAGATGGCGAGCGGTGTCATTGCAGCTAGGACGCCCGGGAGACCCATTTTGGTGAGCATGCGGTGGCGCCTCCAGGCTTGGGTGCGGTAGGTGTGGTCGATGACTGCGAGAGCAAGGGACATGTTCTTGGCTTCGATGGCGGCTGTTAGCGCCTGTTCAGCCAGGTCGGCGGGGATGGCTTGCGATGCGGCCTTGGGTGAGGGCTTTGAGAATTTGGGCGGGGATGAGCCTTCTTGTGGGACGGGCTTGTTGGCGTAGAGGTAGAGAATTTCGGGAATGGCGTGCGGGCGGTTCAGCAGGCGTTGTAGGCGGATGTAGATTTTGAGAACATTGGGTCCGATGAAGACGTTGGGGTGCTTCAGGAAGCCTTCGGCGAGCTTGGAGAGGTATGCTGGCGAAGGAAGCTCATTCAGGCTGAGGGGTTTTGTGTACGCCTTTGCTTGCTTGGGGGTATCGTCGCTGCCCAGTCCAGAGAGAATTGCGCCGGCCGAGCTCTGTCTGATAGTTGCTCTCGTTGGAGGGGGCTGCCGTGATCGAATTGCTATCGCAGAGATGGCAATTTCTTCCAACCCCTCTAAGACTGCATATATTGTTCTTTCTGGCTCAATCTTGTTCGACTCGAAGATGCCCTTGATCTGCGCCTCCACTCCAGCAAGGCGCGTCTTCACCGCGGCAATCGACTCGGATGTCGACTGTGGGCTGACAGCAGCTTCTAGGAAATCCGCGTGTTCAACATTTCGCCAGTTGGTCTGTATGCGGCGGGCAGGTATCCGGGCTATGGCAGCGTGTGTTCGTGCAGTTTGCCTCCGTATCGAGGGGATCTTCAGGGTCGATGCAGCCAGGAAGCTGCGCCGTGACACGGGCTGCTGCAGTATGTAGTCGCACAGCTGGCACACGGGGCGCGACTGAACGCGCAGTGGCAGGGCCCCAGGCTTCATGGTGGCGGGCGAGCTGGTGGTGGAAGTTCCGAACAGCCCTGGAGTGACGAATGCCTGCGGCCGTTGCCAAGAGCTGGCCATGCTTGACTGACGAAGGTGCCTCGCAACCCAACCAACGCACACGACACACTCTGCACATGCACGCGCGACTCCAGGCAGCAGGATACCACTGGACTGTCTGCATCATTTATAAGAAAGAGACGGGATCTCGACACCGCAGCGAGGGAACACTCACGACACAATGCCTGGCCCTCCACCTCCCCCTCCCCCCATGCCGCCCATGATGGGACGGGGCGCTGGTGGACCGCCGCCGCCGCCAATGCCTGGAATTAAGGCGCCGGGGGGCAAGCCACCTTCTGGTGCAGGAAGAGTACGTCACGGCGTCTTCGGAGTTATGACCTGTGGCCGGACGTGTCGGCGTTCGCACAGCATAGAGCCCCAGCTAACGTGTCATAGGGAGCGTTGCTGGGGGATATCAACAAGGGACTGAAGCTGAAGAAGGTTACGGTGGTGAACGATCGATCTGCGCCAATCGTCGGGAAGGTCAAAGACGCTGCGCCAGCGATTGGGGGAGCGCCGCCAGTCCCGGGCATGGGAAGACCACCTGCACCGCCTGGAGGACTCGCCCCGCCCGTGCCAGGAGGAGGAAACCGAGCGAGGAGCAACAGCGATACAGGGGGAGACAGTGGAATGGCTGCGCCTCCGCAACTGGCAGGAATCTTTGCGGGTGGCATGCCGAAGCTGAGGAAGTCGGGGGGCGTCAACACAGGTGCTGATACCAAATCGCCATACATGTCAGACCCGGAGACACGAAGCTCAGCGCCTAAACCTCCGCGAGGGGCAGCACCACGACCGCCCGGGGCCCCTCCATTTCCTCCAGGGGGGGCGCCGCCAGCACCGCCAGCACCGCCAATGCCAGGCGTGAGACCGCCGCTGAAACCTGTTGGCTCGCTGGCCTCAAGCATAAGCGGGAAACCAAAACCACCTCCGCCGATTGGCAAGAAGCCACCCATACCACCTCCCTCGTCTCGAAAGCCGTCTGGCATGGCCCCTCCGCCCCCGGTGTCCCCAGCTCGGGCCCCTCCAGTCCCAGGCAGCGCACCGCCCGCACCTCCCCCCCCTCCACCATCTTCGACGCCATCCGCACCACCACCGCCGCCGCCATCAGCGGCACCTCGAGCCCCCTCACGATCAAACCCTCCCCCCCTCCATCTGCGCCGCCAGCGCCTCGGCCGCAAGCAGATGACGACTACGATCCATACCGTTACGACAGCTCGCGATCTCGATCGCCCCCAGCGCCCGCGCCTCCGCCACCATCGAATGGACACATGCCGTCCCTCGCAGAGCAGGCAGCGCGAAACGCATTCGGTCAGGGTCGTGCATCGCCTGCAGCGCCTCCGCCACCACCTCCAGCAGCAGCTCCAACACCACCGCCCCCCTCAATGTCAGCGCCCCTGCCTCCCCCACCACCGAGCGCCGCACCAAGTCGACCCACCTCGCAAGCACCCTCGCGAACGACAATGGACGCAAGCATGTATACACTGTCAAACGGTGGGTCGAACCTGAGGAGTCCAACGGGCACAATAAGCGGAGGATCACCAGGACAGAAGGGCAAGATTGTGCCTGTGCACGACCTGAGATGGAGATTCCAGCCCGAGGGTTCGTTCCCAGCCCCCCGACAATTCACAGGCGGACCGAAGCGCTACAGGGCTGGGAGAGGGAGCAGCGTGCCACTAGATCTGAGCGCGTACGAATAGGATCCCAGGCGCCAAGAGAACATTAAGCCGAGTCGGAACTGAAGAGTTGTGATTGTTGTTGTGAATACCAAGGGTTATTGTTAGGTAGATGTGTCGTTGCAAGTGTAAGCTTAAGAGCGCACATTAGCCACGGCGTTTGAGGATCAAGATACTGATTAAAGAAGTTGACACCAAACTCGACCTATATCGTGCTCGAGTAGTGTGAAATTATGCAGACTGCATCAAAATGACGCGTGTTCTGCTGCCACCGTATGGGTTGTTTTTCTCAAACACCTGGAGAATGTGAATGTTAAGATGTATCGCACCTTCCCCAAACCTTCTCTATAACCCGAATAGCTCCCGGTTCTGCAGAATACTTGAAACAGCGGAGTGACACAAAAGTAGCTTCACGAAGGGTTCCTTCCGCTTTAGGAAGGTTGAAAACCAAGTGTCAATTGCGGACGTCGAAGAGGTGAAAACAATTTTAGGCGAGGTGTTTGTGAAGGAGATGTTTCCTATTTGGGCAAGTAATAAACCCGTGGATTGCAGGGGTGAAAGTGCTGGAAGTTGTGGGTTGGTCTGAGCTCTGGAGGGCTTCCTTGGTGATGCAGGGTTGGTATTGCCAGGCGGATGAAGTCTTTGGTATTGACTACCGCTAGGTGCAAGCAATGCCAGAGCTTCAGAGAGGTGTTCTTGGAGCTTTGCTGCGAGGTTCCTCCCCATCTTACTTTCTCTTCGACGTTCGAAAGGTTACCGCACGGAGCTGGCGCGGCTTTAACCCTCCCAGCAAGCATCACGTCTTGCAGTCCGGCAACCGGTACAGTTTCTTACCCATTACGTCACATTCGTTATGCCACCCATAAATCTCTTCTCCTCTAGCAACGTGACAAACCTCGGCTAAAGTCGTATTTCCACCGGATGCCTTACCCAACATGGAGCGGACTATCCCGGCCCCAAACTTTCGCAAGATCATACAAGCACTTACCCCAGCGCCACCCCGCTGATCGACCACCCACATTCCGCATTCCGCAGCGGCTTAGCCGTTTGTGAGGACCATTCCCCGCGTGCGTCATCATAACCCCCGATATCTGAAGAGCCGCAGCGCTGATATTGGTGGAACCGCGCTGGCCGTGCTACTATAAGGTTAGTGTTTACGAGGGCCGCAGTGCGAAGCAAGGCAGCGTTGAGTGCGTGCTGCGGAGCACTGGGGCCGGTGGGCGTGTGGTCATTACCAGGCACGAACAGGATGCCATTGGATGATAGCTCGGTGAGGATGCGGAGTACAAAGGTGCAGCTTGCCCGGTTGTTGGGCTGAGCATGATACTATTTGCTTCTCAATCAATATGAAGGGCATCCTGAAGCTTGGTGGCGCGGTTGCGCTTTCGTGCCTTGCTGTTGAGTCTGCGGCGAGAGCTGTTGGCTTCCAGCCTGAACACTGGATTGTTCCTTACAAGAGGGAGGCTCTACAGGATATTGTGACCTGGGATAAGGATTCTATATTCGTGCATGGCGAGCGCATCTTACTGTACTCCGGTGAGGTGCATCCGTTCCGGTAAGTACCACGCGGTTATCGATCAATAAGTGACATTACTAATGACGAGTAGTCTCCCGGTACCAGGTCTCTATCTCGATATTTTCCAGAAGATCAAGGCACTCGGCTACAACGGCGTCTCATTCTACGTGGACTGGGCCCTGCTAGAGGGCAAGCCTGGTCAATACCGTGAGGAGGGTGTCTTCGACCTCCAACCCTTCTTCGATGCCGCGTCCGAAGCCGGTATTTACCTGATTGCACGCCCCGGTCCTTACATCAATGCCGAAGCGTAAGTTAAAACCTCTTTTCTTTCAAATTAAGCAAGATCTGCGCATCACTCTCTTCTCTCTGATTTTTTTTTTGGCTTTTTCTTCCTTCAGCATATTTGTGCCTGAAAGAATGTGTGCACCCACCCCAGATTTGCACCATCACAATCAAAAATACACCATATACAAGCGCGAGGTTTCAAATGGCTGGCTATAGTTAGTTGACAGCAAAATCAATAGCTCAGGTGGCGGCTTCCCGGGATGGATCCAGAGGGTCAATGGCACTCTGAGAACAAGGGCCCCAGACTTCCTTGCAGCCACGGACAACTATATGAAGAACATCGGCGCAAAGATCGCTTCCGCTCAGATCACAAACGGTGGACCAATCATCCTTGTCCAGCCCGAGAACGAGTACACTCAGGCCACATCAGCGATCCAGCCCTTCCCAGACCCGGAGTATATGCAGTATGTCATCGACCAGCTTCGCAATGCCGGTGTTGTGGTTCCCCTAATAAACAATGATGCGAGCACAAAGGGGAACAACGCACCAGTCGAGACTGCACCTGGGTACCCAGCAGTTGTTGACATCTACGGCCACGATGGCTACCCATTGGGCTTTGATTGCGCCAACCCAACTGTCTGGCCAGACAACGCACTTCCAACAAACTGGCATCAGTTGCACTTGCAGCAGAGTCCAAACACTCCATACTCCATTGTCGAATTCCAAGCTGGTAGCTTTGATCCCTGGGGTGGTCCTGGTTTCGACAAGTGCAACGTACTTGTCAACGCCGAATTCGAGAGGGTTTTCTACAAGAATCTTTACAGCTTCGGCGTTACGATCCTGAACTTATATATGACCTACGGTGGAACCAACTGGGGAGGCCTATCCCACCCTGGAGGATACTCCTCATACGATTACGCTGCGGTCATCCGTGAGGACCGTCGTGTGGATCGTGAGAAGTACTCGGAGCAGAAGCTACAAGCCAACTTCTTGAAGGCCAGCCCTGCGTACTTGACTGCAGCTCGAGGAAGCAGCTCCAACACTACTTGGACCAACACTCAGGCTCTGACTGTTACCCCCGCTTTCAACAACTCGACTGGCTTCTTTTTCGTGCGTCACTCAAAGTACAACACCCTCGACTCGACCACGTACAAGCTCAACGTCCCCACTTCTGCCTTTGGTAACATCACGGTCCCTCAGGTGAACGGTACCTCGCTCACTCTCAATGGACGCGACTCCAAAATCCATGTCAGTGATTACGACATCGGCGGTGCCACACTTGTCTATTCGACTGCTGAGATCCTTACATGGCATAAGTACGACGACAAGACTGTGCTTGTTGTGTACGGAGGACCCGGCGAGACTCATGAACTTGCTCTTGCAGTCACCGGTCTAGAGGCGCTCGAGGGTGATGTCAAGAGCATTATAACAAGGGGATACACTGTTCTCAACTTCAACGTCGATGGTGGACGAAAGGTTGCCAGGGTAGGCTCTGAGAGCAACTTCATTTACGTTTACATTGTGGATCGTAACGAAGCTTACAACTACTGGGCTATCGACCAAGCGCCTCACGACGCGTCAGGCTCTGTCATTATCAAGGCTGGCTACTTGACCCGCACGGCCAAGGTCAATGGTGACACGTTGGCTCTTACCGGAGATGTCAACGCTACAACACCCATCGAAGTCATCGGCGCGCCCTCAATAGTGTCAAAGGTTACCTTCAACGGCAAGGATATCAGTGTCGAAACCTCGAAGGCAGGTGCACTTTACGGCACAGTCGAGCTCCCCAAGGCCGATATCAGTGTTCCAAAGCTATCCGAACTCGAGTGGAAGTACATTGATACACTGCCCGAGATTCAGGACGACTATGACGATAGCAAGTGGAAGGTGGCAGACCTCGAGAAGACATACAACTCCCTGCGACCTCTTATGACGCCCGTCTCACTCTACAGCTCCGATTACGGCTTCCATACCGGCACTCTTCTCTACCGTGGTACTTTCAAGGCCACTGGCTCTGAGACGACATTCTACGCCTGGACTCAAGGTGGATCTGCATTCGGCTCTTCCATTTGGATTGGCGATCAGTTCCTTGGATCGTGGCGCGGCTACGACGCAGCTACAAACGGCAACTCGACTGTCACTCTTCCCAACCTGACCGCGGGCAAGAAGTATGTTATTACCATCGTCATCGACAACCAAGGTCTCGACGAGAATTGGACTATTGGAACAGAGACCGGCAAGAACCCGCGTGGCGTCCTCGACTACAACCTCGCCGGCCACAGCCAGTCAGACATCTCATGGAAGCTCACCGGCAACCTTGGAGGCGAGGACTACATGGACATCTCGCGCGGCCCGCTCAACGAGGGCGGTCTCTTCGCCGAACGCAATGGCCTACACCAGCCCGGCGCGCTCTCCGCCTCGGGCTGGAAGTCCAGCAAAGGCCCTGTCCTCGACGGCATCCCGGCACCAGGAATCGGTTTCTTTGGCACCGAATTCACGCTCGACCTCCCCACCGGCTACGATATCCCCCTCAGCTTCACCTTCACCAACGGCACCAGCACCAACAGCTCCAGCGCCGGCTCCACCGCCCCCACGTACAGAGTGCAGCTGTACGTCAACGGCTGGCAGTACGGAAAGTACATCAGCAACGTCGGCCCGCAGACCAATTTCCCCGTTCCAGAGGGCATTTTGAACTACCGCGGCACCAACTACATCGCTGTGTCGCTGTGGGGCCTTGACGCGGGCGCGACCAAGATCGCGGGCTTGGAACTCTCAATTGATGGTGAGATCTGGGGCGGGGTCGATGTGGGTGTTGTCGAGGGCCAGAAGTATGAGGCGCGAGAGGGCGCGTATTGAGCGTTGATATGATGAAGTAGTGGATAAAGTAATGAATTAACGTTGTACCTCATACCTCTTTCCGAAACTGAAGGTTATCTACGCAGTCCCAATAGATGGAATCACCTTCCATCATGCCCTGAAACACTCCACCACTTCTCCCCCTCCCAGATAATCCATGGCCTGCTAGTTCGTGCCACAATCCATCATACCATCCTTGTCCACCGCAACCCAGAACCCGCATACATCGAACTTATCACATCACAGCACCAAAAGCCAGCAACCCCGAGCAACCCCACTCCCGTTCTCGACACACCAAATTTCACCCGCCAATGCTATTCCAGTCAAACCCGCGAGCAACGAGATATATACTTCCCTGCGCAAACCGACTCATTCTCATTTCCCTTCTACCTGTCCCCCTGCACTAGCCGCGAAGCCCAGAGCGGTGCTAGCCCTGAGACGTCGATTGATTGGTTGATTGTTATGTTGGTTGCAGTTGACCTCCTTCCTCCGCCAAATTTAGCCTTGGCGCAGCGCTCTTGCCCTCACCCTCGCCCTCGCCCTCGCCCTCGCCTGCTTCAAATAATCTACTTTGCGCCACATTACCAGCTCTCACCTACGCGATCCCTAATTTCAGTTTACCTACATGCGTCTGTCATGATTGATGAAACAGTCATCAAGACTGCAGTTGATTTGCGTTACTCTCCCTCGCATCCACCATGCCCAAACAGCCCATGAGAAACGCCACACTTTCAAGGCATTCGCACATTTAGCGCGCACCCCTACTGTTACCTGTCGTCTCGCTTCCCCGGTAGCCGAATCTCCCTGGCCTTACGAGTGGATACTTCGCCTGCGCTCAATACGGAATGAAGGTTAGGTGCGTCTTGCCAAGTAGTGAAGAGTGGTCACACAGCTTAAGCTTTCTTCAGGCCCTGCTACTAGTGAGACACAATAGTACGGTCTAGACATGACTGACGTCCTACAGACTAGACTGTACTGGCGAGGGCGACAAAAGTAAGATGATATGGTGATCTTACGCAATGCAACAACATGACGATTGCGACTTCGAGGGAATTGCGACTTACGACAGGGTTGCAGATACCGTTACCAGTGCCATGCAGCACCGATCACAGCCGGCTATGGAGTTGGCTGCAGTGCATTACGTGCAGGAAAGCACAGCGATCGACTGAGCGTCGAAACAGGCCGTGTGCAACTTGCTGACCTATCGTAAGCAGGCAAAGGATTCAGCTTGCAGCCTTCTTACATCCTTGGCAAGATGTTCGAAGAAGAATCCATCTACTACCGACACTCAAATCGGCGCTCAAATGCTTACGATATGTCCCTCTGTCCGGCATTGGGCACCGACGAATGAACCCTTTCTTTTGCAGCATCGAAGATGACCTCATGCATCTGCCGGGCCAAATCTCCCTGCGAGGTCGTAGCGAATATGCACAAGAATCTTAATTGAGTAGGTAACGGACACGCACAGATTCTTGCGCGGATCCTGGCCCGATCAAACCATCTACTGACATGCCCCGCATCAAGTATGCGCACAAGGAGAGAGACGCAAGGTGCGCTGGCGAACTTTTACGGAGCATCTACTCTTCACGTCCTTTGGGGACATTTTCAGATGATTACCCGATTGTGTTGGTCCGTGAAGAGACGCGGCTGACAGAGAAACCGGACTCTGATTGATCGAGAGGACCAGGCGCGCGACGTGCGCCACACAGTTGTGACACCTTGATGCTGCACGCAATCGTACCCACGTGTCAACGCCGTCTCTCGAGGATGACAGATCACATCCTCGGCACTTCAGGTCATCCTTGAGATGGAGAGACCTTGGGGGCAGGGAAAATCCGGAGCAACTGGTTCCTCTGGCCGGGCCGCAAGTGGCGCCGCTACCTAATGATACGACCTTGGCTCTGGGGGTTGGAGATGTATCGCAAAATCAACGTGCGGAGCGTGTGTGCCCTGGGTTTCGATGGACAGGAGGCGTTAGTCGGGGCCGGCTTAGCGCGTACGGCGGCACGGTAAATGACTGCGATTTATCATTTCTTGCGGTAGAAAGGTATCGGCGGCCCAAGCTGCTCGGGCGCCTGTTTGATGCAAGGAGAGCTAGTGCCAAAGTTCCAGCCTATCGACCGAAGAGAACCGCGACGTTAATACCGAACGCCCACCCGGCAGCGTACCTTTCTAGCCCTCGCAGCAATTACACACATTCAGACATCACCACATACGTGAACAACAAAGGGAGGCGACGCAACACATCGCAGCCCTTGCATATATTCGCAAACCGTTCCCCACTCCCACGTTTCGGCCCGCCTTTTCATGTTACAAACGTTCTGAACTTTAGCGCGAGGCTCTTCGTCAGAGAAGAGGAGCGCAAGCGGTCCAAGAAGCGTTGGGGGATCACTCTTATCAGCTTGGCGACGCTCCCAAGAAACCGTCAAAATTAACGCCTTCACGGGTTCCAGCGCCGCGGGCGCGCGGCCGCCAATGGTGAACGGTGCCGAGCGTCAGACCATAGCCACCATAAATGCTCCGCAAATATCACTTTCTCCTTCAGTCCAGCAGTCGCCTGTGACCCAGGCGACGCCGTCAACAGTGGGAGCTCGGTCTCCATTGCAGACACCGGGGCCTCTCTATGCTCATGGTCATGGTAGTGCAGAGGCCACCAGTCGACGGCACGAAACAACAAGAATGCGATCTTCAATCGCTTGCACTAGATGCCGACGTAGCAAGACCAAATGCGATAACAACGGCATTCGCGACAGTACTGGCGCCCTCGCTGCTTGCAAGTCATGCGTAGCAGGCAAGAGACTTTGCGAATATCCCGCACCACAGCCAGCAAACACTAGTGATTCGCAACGACGTGAGAGTGCAGTGACACCGGCTGGCGACGAGGTGAGTGCAATATTTTTATTTATGTCTTTTTGTTATGTCTTGCATCGTTTGTCGAGAAGCGAGGACCAATACTTCGTCTTCGCTCGTTTTGTTCAATTTGACGTGAGATCGTTGGCCGAATGACACACCGACCTCTGCTTGTTTCCAGGCTGCGCATGTCGATCTCATTGCTCGATTGTTTTTCTGACCAGCACGTAGGCACCACCGAAGAAGCGGAAGCGACCTATCTTGCCTCCATCAAGCATCCCATCTCGCAGCAAAGGTCGTTTGGGAACCCTGGAGGACGCTCTTGAATCACCCCTGCTCACACCCAAAGTCTGGGAGGAGCTCGTACGTCATGTTTTCAGATGTGCGTAACCATACTAACTTACTACAGTGGGCTGTTCATGAGAAGCATTACGCAACAGAGTTTTCATTCCTCCACAAGAGGACGTTCCTCGGTCCTCTCCAAAGACTACCGCCAGTTCCATCGTCAGAGAAAGTACTCGACCCTCAAGGACAGCGCAATCATGATCCTGCATTAGTCTTAGCATTCCTGACGCAGACTGCTCCATTCCACGAGGAGCTTGTAAAGCAAACTGATCATAACAGTCCTTACGAGGCTGCTGAGTTCTACGCAGCAGCCACACGCAAACACCTCAACTACGACTTCAGCGGGGAAGGCAACACGGCCATGCAACAAATCCAAGCGTTTCTTATGCTTGGCTATCATGAGTGGACAGCATGTCACAGCCGCAATGGGTACATGTTGATCCGGACGGCGGTGAACTTTGCACAGATGAACGACTACCAGTATGATGAGGACTTGGAAAAAGGAGAAGACAACAAAAACGCAGCGTCGAAGCGTGACCGCTTCATTCGACAGGAGTCCCGGCGTCGTACATTCTGGAGTTGCTTCATTCTGGATCGCTACTTGAGCGTCGGACGTAGACGCCCTAAGATCCTGCAGGTGGAAGACCTGCGCGGTAACATCCAGATTCCTTGCAGCGATAAGAACTTCATGAACGGCAGGGCTGTAAAGACTAGGTTCCTCGGAGAGAGCGACACCGACTATGAAGAGCGACGGAAGCGGATAAACGATGAAAATCAACGACGCCACGGGGCCCAGAAGTCCGAGAAAATCGAATGGGAGGACCGTGAAGATGACGGTGTGCTTGGCCGCTACATTCATGCGCTCGACCATTTCTCCGACGTGACAAAATGGGCTAACGCAGGAGGCAGACGGTATGCGCTGAAAAGGTTGTTTACTGTTGTGGAACACTGCTGACTGGGACAGATCCGAACAACCGGCACACATTGGACCGTGGAATCCTAAAACGACGTACTACAAGCTTGACAAACGCCTGAAAGAGATCAAAGAAGACCTTCCAGATGAGCTTCGGCTTACATCTGAGAACACAGAGAATCACATCTACGGGACCCCTTCGGGTACCTCGCGAACATATTTCCTGATACACGCCATCCTTACACTGTCCACAACCTATCTTGCCCCTGAGTATCTAGCAACTTTCCCTTTCCGATTGTCCAAGCCACAAGGCCCAATGGACGAACCACTGGTGACTGAGCCATTACCGCCTGACCAGCCTGATTACTGGGTCGAAAAAGCTACAGAGTGTTTCGAGTATGTGAGAGACTTCGTCAGTATCCTTCAGTCCTACAAGGATAGAGATCTCGTCGTGGAGTCTCCTTTCATCGGGCATGCTGTCTACAAAGCGGCATGGGACGGTTAGTACTGACTGAAACCCCAAAATTGGCAAGACTGATCAATACAGCTTGTTACTGTCACTATGTACCACGTATGGATCCGACACGCGCATTGGATTCTCGACTCGAGCCAAATGCATGGGACATAACGAACCAAGTCATTGACAGCATGAAGCAAAAGTTCAGGATAGCGAACGTATGGTCTATCGAGCTTGGGAGAGTCAAGGCATACTACACAAGAAAGAGGAAAGAATTCAAGAATGCAGGAGGATCCCCTGACAGTACGGCCAGCGACAATGGTGGCGGACTGACGGAATACTCAATGCACTTCGAAGAACCACACAAAGAATTTGGAAGCCTCCGACATCAAAAGACAGACTTAACGCAACCCAACGACAAACCGTACAGCAAGCTGGAACATGAAGAGGAGCCCGAGGATTCAGCAGCAGCTCAAAGTCCTGATGTCTCCTTCAAAACCGAAGGAGAAGAACCTCACAGAAGTAATTCGGCATCCACGTCCATAAACTCTAGTACCTTCACACCTGTGAACCCGAACAATTCCACAACCCCGATGCGGATGGAAGCGGTGAACGGTGCTTCTGGTGCACCAGAAGTTCCGCGGCCGCCATATGGACCATCCGTATCTCAAGGCGCGCAGCAACCGCAACCATCACAACCTTACCCTAACCAGTCTTTGAACTATGAACAGCCTTCAAGCTACGACTACACTGCTAGCATACCGGCGTATTCCCAGCCAGCATCTCAATACAATCATCATACATCCTACGCCCAAACCTCTGGACCCAGCCAAGGTCAAGGCAACGGTACTTATGACGCGCAAGCAATGGCGAGATTGGAGGAAGAGGGCAAGAGAGGTTTCCCGAATACGGACATCACATTCTTTGAGTGCTCTTTTGACCCACCGACAAACTCCATAATGGCTCCCGATTATCCGTATAACCAGTTCCATCCACCGTCGCAGTTTATGCCAGATTCTCAGGGCTCGTACATGTACCCAGAACAGTGGCCAGGGTCAGGATGAGCTTAGGACCATGATATGTTGGAGTTTCTCCCACTGGAACAAGTCCCTACTTGGGCATCCGTATTCTTGCATTCGTTGTATTGTTGTTTCTTTTGGAGATGTCGACACCTTTCACAACATTATCGCCACGAAATGTTACAGCGTGCACTGAGCGGTTTCTGCGGCTTATACGATTGTATAGCATGATCGCTAGCATCTGCGTGTTGTTTCCACTTCTTTTCTCTCTGTGCTGCCAGGAGGCTGTCATTGATTGTACATAAAACGCGTTCTAAGAAGCTTTCCAGAAACGGAACCCTGCCAGCTGGCGCAGGCTGTCACATTTACAACTAGAGGAGCACGTCAGGGCATTTGTATACTTTATTGAGCGAGAAAGGTCATGTTGGATGCTGATGTTGAGTTTTGCAGTCCCGAGGCACTTCGGTGTTTGTTTCGCGCTTGACGATTGTGCATTTTCACGGCTTTAGCGTATCACGAATCTCAATATGCGAACAGACTAGGTGCCCGTTAGATGGCCCACACTCATCGTACATGCAGAACAATTGCGGTAGCTAAACGTTCAGCACGCTATTTGGATCCTATGTGTTCCTCTACCCCTTTCACACCAAATCCCTCCTATGCTACCAGTCTCGACTCCTCGAGGCCTGCTGTCCGATGTGGCTCACTCTCGACTCCTCACTGTCTTACTACACCCCTCCATCGTGCTATCCCGCCGAACCACAACACTATCCCACTTTTCTCCCGCCGAGCCTGCTTCCAGCCCTGAGGAGTCACTCATGAATTCCAAAGCAGCATTGAGAAGCAGCGCAGCTTAGACAGCTGTGCAGTGCTCAAAGCATTGTTTCACCTATCGAGTAAGTTGTGGAGAGTCATCATTCTAAACATCCTAACATTCGTCCGCTGCGTTCTGAGCACTATATCATGCATTGCAACATGCCTTACACAGCACCTGACCACAACCCCAAGGCTGGCCAACACCCTCTTGCCAACAACGCCAGCCTTACTCCATAACGTTTTCACCCCTAGCCCGCTCCGACAATGATGCATTACAATTGTTGCTTTCGAAGATTGAAGAGAATGAAGATTTTGCAATCCTAGCCAATCCACCTCACGGCGACCATGACATGTCAAGAAGACATATGCTACCAGCCATCCTCATGCGACGAAGAAGATCACGCATCCAATGCCGTCGGTCGCGAAACTTACGCACTGCAAATAAGCCTGGGGGTATTCGAGGAAAAGCAAACATCCTTAGTTGAAATCGGCTGAGTAGGAGAAGCCACGGAATTCTTCTTGCATTGCCTGCGATAGGACAGACTGCACAGGCGTAAGGACCGGCGTCACGCTTGTGAACTCTGTGTCGAAGTTGCTGGTGTCTGTAGGACTGGTGATCTGCGGGATGAAGGGGGGTGCTACGCGCTTGTGGTAAATGTCGTCCCAGTTGATGTTTCTAAAGAAGGCGTGAGACATGATCTCCTGAGCATCCGTAGGGCCAGATCCGAGTCGCAGCTCAGGCTCGCGGGTGAGCAGCTTCTGGAGGATCGAGACAGAGTCGCGAGGCATGTGGATAGGGTAAAGGGGTTCGTCGGCAAGAATAGCGTCGTAAATTTCGTCCTCGTCTTCTCCACGGAAAGGCGATTGTTGGAGAAGCATCTGGTAAATCAGGACACCAAATGCCCACCAATCAACAGCACGACCGTACTTCTTGTCAAGCAAGATCTGCACGTTGTCAGCATAATCACTTAGTGTCAGGTGTGCACATTGGGGACTTACCTCGGGCGCCATGAACTCTGGAGTACCACAGAATGTGCTGGTAGTCGACCCGTACCACATTTCCTCCTTGCACAAACCGTAATCGGCAATCTTGATGTGTCCATCCAATGTGAGCAGGATGTTGTCGAGCTTCAAATCACGGTAGATGACACCATTCTCGTGGAAGTACTTGAGCGCAAGACAGACCTCTGCTGCGTAGAACCTAGAGGGACGTTAGCTGTTAAGAAGACAAATGATGAACGAGGGAGACTTACTGAGCGCGCTTAGTACCAAATTGACCCCTCTGAATGTGCAACATCAAATCACCACCACTGATGTACTCCATAACGAAGTAAACTCTGGTCTCCGTTTGGAAACAAGCGTGCAGACTAAGCAAGAAGGGATGTCGCTCCTTGTTAGCGATCAGGAAAACTCGCTTCTCAGAGCGGGTGCTCTCGACTTCATCATTCTCGATAATGAACTCTTTCTTCAGGACTTTGATGGCGTACAGCTGCTTCGTGCTCTTGGTCTCAGCAAGCATGACCTTTCCAAAGTTACCCTTTCCAAGGACTGCGAGGAAGTTGAAGTGGTCCAGGCCTATTCTTCTCCCAGTCCCCTGCGTGTTAGCCGGAGGTGTCACCTTGTTCTCAGGTGCTTTAGTCAAGGCTGAAGTTGGCTGCTGCTGTCTGGGATCTTGCTTCGCCGGAGGTGCAGGCGGCTGAGGTGCAGGCTGTGGGGGTTGAGGGTGAGCGTATGACGGAGTGTTGCCGTACTGAGCTCCCTGCTGAGGAGAGTATGGGGGCTGTTGTCGCTTGTCAACATCAGCATAGTGCTGAGGATTGTATGTTGCTTGTTGTGGCGGTGGCTGTGGTGTGCGCTGATCCTGCGGGTATCCCCCAGGCTTAGCAGAGGCTTGATAGTCTGTCTGCGAGCGTTGGTAGCCAGGCGCTGCGCTGCCGCCTGGAGGCTTCGACATGACAGCGGCAGCGGCAGCAATAGCCGACTGTGATGATTGTGTTCGCCCAGAAGAAGGTCGCTGTGAGGACGTCGGGGATGTTGGTGCAGTCGAGCCTCCCGAAGAATAAGAAGTGCGCGCTGCCCCAGAAGCCTGGGATGATGGCGCATACGACTGGGTTCGCTGATTGCCCGGTGGCGCAATGCTTTCATTCTTGCCGTACGAGTACCTGTCGGTTTGTGATCCCGGCTCCTGGCCAGGCTGTGGTGAAGCCTGTGTCGGTGGTAAAGGTTTCGCTGGCTGTGCTGGGCGCAATGTTCGGTTTGTCATGGTCGAGCCTGATGCCGACTGTCCCCGTCTGGTTCTCTTAATTTCCATCAGAATCTGGTTAGCAACCTCCATCGACATGCCGCAAAAGTCAGGTACGAAATGCACGCAATGCGCGTGGCAGGTAAGCCCACATTCTGCTTTTGGTCAGCATGCATAATTCAATTGTGTGGAGATGGAACACACCTGCGCACTTCTTGGTCTGCTTCCGTCCAAGCGGCAGAACATAACCACAGTGACAGCACCAATTGGCACCCATGTTCGAAAAAGTCTCGAATCGATGAGGAATGCGATGGTTGAGCTTCGCTTCGTCCGGGTCGGTCTCGGCGTTGGATTGCGTGATACACTTGGTGACCACCTTAGAGTAACACTTCTTGTGACACGTGTAGTTGCAGTCGGTACATTGCATACCGGCAGAGTACTTCAGGAAATCGCCACAGAGCGCGCAACGCATGATGTTGTAGAACTGCTGTTGCACGAACTTGTGGCCGTACTGCTCGACCACATCTTCCTTGCGCTGACGGACAGCGCCCTTTCGACCAAGACCAACATCGAATGGTGTCTTATTCTGCGTGTGTTTGGCAAAGGCCATCGTGAGGTGAATACGTCCAGCCGGCTCCAGCGAGAACCAGTCATCGATCACAATGGGCCCTGTCTGGGGTTGCGCACCTCCAGCAGGCCTCATGCCACCTGCTCCTGTTCCTGCTCCACCGACAGGGTTCTGCCCGGGGGCGGCTGGAATTGGAGATCTGGTTGAATGCCAGCGTGCCCTCCCATCTTGTCTGCAGCAACCCAGCCAGAGGTCTGCAGTTCGGTTTCAATCTTCTTTCGGCGCATTTCCTCGGCAATGTCTGATATTCGGACCCAGAGCATGCCAATAGGCAGTGCATGCTCACCGGTCTTGTCGTACACTGTGATTTCGATCTCGTTCGCCTTATCGATGTCAAATTCGTGTCTCTCTTCAATCCAACGGTCGTTTCTAGAGGGCTTGGTGCGTCCTTTGATAGCGTCTTCAACCTTGATGTTTATGAACGTCTCCGGCCCTCGACTAAAGCGACCGGTAGCGGCATGGTCGACATCGGCAACTGCGTGTATCGTCAAAGACAGGTGACCGCTCAGCGGCTTCCTCTGGCTCGGTACACTCAAGCTGTCATCTACGATTGTAGTCAGTAGTGTTCATGCAGAAACAGTGGGCAGCGTACCGTCGCCATCGTCGGCGCCGTCAATGTCAATGTGCAGATCCTCGTAACGCTTGAGCGATTGCTTGAGCAGCTGGATCTTCTGGTTACTCTCGATACGCTTGGCTTCTGCGTCCTGCTTGCTCTTTCGGTCTCCCTCCATCTGATACAGGCGCACCATCTTCTCGATACCGTCCTTGTACTGCTTCTCGACACTGAGCTTGAACTCAAGCTGGGACAGCATGAGCTGGATGCGGGGTCCAAGGTGCTGGGTGTCATATTTGATAAGGTCTGCAGCAAGTCAGTCAACGTCGTGAGGAGTGCAGGAAACGGCCATACCGAGCTTGCTGAAGTTGGGCCTCTTGTTTGGCGCGCCAGGTGCGGGCGGGGCATATGGGGCGCGTGGTGGCATGAGGCCTGTGCCGCCGCTGAGGTCGCCATACTGGGACTGCTGCCCTTCATAGCCTCCGGCGTCTTGCGACATGTAGCCGTTCCAGCCATCTTTGGGGGGAGGAGTCAGCGGATTGTTCGCGTTGCGGGAGCCAGACCCACCTGGCTGCTGCAGGCTCATGTTCTCGACGCCTGCTGCGGTGCGCTGCACGCTCAGGTCCCGTAGCTTGGACTCGAAGTACTCGATGTTGCGGCGGCCGTCCTTGATCTGGCCGTCCAGGCGCGAGAGCACGGCCGGGTTGTTGGTCGACTGGCGCATGGCATTGGCGGCGTTGATCAGGGCCTTCTCCCTGTCGATCTTGCGCTGCACATTGGCAACGGTCTCGTCGACGCTCGACATGGCGGTGGGAGGTCAGGAAATTCGGCGGGGAGGGCGTGGGCTGCGTCTCTCCGCCGACAGGTGCGGCGAGGTGTGTGGTGCCTTGCGATCGCCGGCTTGGTGGTGAGTGCTCGGAGCCCAGACAGGCGCCGGTCGTGCAGTGTGACGCTGTGCACTGGAGGGGCCGCGTCGTGGAGCGCAGAGGAAGAATACGAGGAAAGTTGCTGGGGGTAGCCGGTAGCAATGACGGTGGTGGGCGGAGACGGCGTGATGTCGTCAAAACCTTAGTGCTGGCGTGAAGGTGGCTGAGGCGCGCAAATGTGGGTCGGTCCCTGACGATGCCCGCAGTGATGCCTGACGGAACCCTCGCCCCTTTTTGCTGGCGCGGAGAAGGTGTGGAGGTCGTTTGAACGTGAAAGGCACACCTGGCGGGATGGCGGGATGGCGGCACGCAGCAGGTGTTGTTGCGAGAAAGCCTAGTGGGGCGAATCATGCACAGCGGGGTGCATCTAATCAAAACACAACTACTTCGTACGAAAGCCGTGTCGCGCAGGCGCGGGAGCCCTTAGCAGAGCGTGAACCAGATGTGCAGAAGTCGTCGAATCGTCAAACGAAAATGCCGCTGTTTTCCAACAAGTTTGCTGTTGACAAGAAGCTTATCATGCAATGGCGCAGACGTCATCGTTGATTGGGCCGAAGTGAAGTATTTGACATGTGCGACGTGCTATGCTTGCTGAGGGCTTATTTCCAAAGCGTGACTATTTTTTCTCGTATTCCACTTTGCGCCACCTTCTGAAACCTCAACGCGCACTGCATTCCTGAGGGACCTCATCTGAAAATTCATATCGACTGCCTAGGCACACATTGTCTTTAGTTATTCATCAAGTACGTGTCGACAACCACTGACGTCTTGGAGGACTACCCTTCTGTAAGAACGCGGGTCCAGTCGAACTTCCTCCATCCCTTCCTCCATCTCTCCGGCCTTCGATCACCCTTGACCCATCTTCCTTGTCGCTTCTGGATCTCCATGTCCACATCCAACATTCCTCCAACAACCTCTCGTGCAAAAAGGTCAGCACGTGGCCATCTGCGCTCATCCTCCACGATGTGACCCATTCCTCCGTCAAGCTCAAACCACACGTGGAAGTACGGCATCTCTTTCGCCAAGCTTCTGCGGAACGCCTGCTTACCCTGCCCTGACCTCGAAGCTTTTAGTGTATCAATGATAGGCTTATGCTGGCTCCACTCGTTGTCCGAGCTGAGGATGGCTTCACGGAAAAACGCAGGAGCTGTGTCGCCGAGCTCGAACGGAATTGGTACTGCGTTTATGGCAGCGTGTAGCTTGCGCCCAGGGTTGGCAGCATTCTCGTAAAATATGACGTCGCGGCCCTGATCATGATACATGCGGGTGAGGGATTTCATAAAGTTACGAATCTCTTCCCATTCGTCGTCGTCGCACTCTAGGAGATTGGTACGATGCTGAATAGGAACTATGACTGCACCGCCGTCGCTGATCTCCGGTTCGGTGGGGAGAGTGAGAAATGTGCGTGTGCCGAGAGATATGACAGGGGCGACGGGAGGTTGAGGAGGGGACTTGTCTTCGTGATGACAGAGCGGGCAAGAATCGAGGATACGATTCGTTTTCTGATAGTCTTGAATGGCTTGGTTCCGAAGGTTGATGGTGGACTTGGGCGCGCGAGCAGCGAGCTTTGTAGCATTCTCATCCATATAATCGAGGTCATTCTGTTTTGGAGTCAGTGTGTACAAGTGTCAAAAGATTTGCAAACTCACATCAAACTTAGCATCCTTGCCGATCTTCTCTGCGAGAATGAGACCCTCGTTCTGGCCCTTGGTGCGTCGCTCCTGGCGAACCATATCTTCGATGCTCATGTCCTCATTCTCTTTCACCAGGCCACGCTCGACACCGCGCTTGTTCTCTAATGAGATGACCTCGCCCTGACGTCCTCCGGCCAACATTCGATTGTCCATGGCGTTCAGGACCACTACATCGCGGTCTGTGCTGCCGGCAGATCCTGCAATCGCTGCATTGTATTCCGCTTCAAGTCTTGCTGCATCTGGAGACTTCTTCATTTTTGCCTTCATCATCTGAGCTTTGAGCTTGTTCAGCTCTGTTCGACTGAGCGCAACCGTTGTCGTAGTAGGTCTTGGGTCAGAGACAGACTCGCCCTGAGGCAGGTCTTCCGTTTCGTGGTCTTTTCGCGAAGAACGGTGAAGGTCTGCTTCCAACCTTCGCTCTTCATACAGCTCTCCTGATGGTTTCTCCTTGCCCACATAGTCGTTGCCGTACATTGTTCTTCTGTCAAGCTCGGTCGCTTCTTCTCGTGCCTCGTCAAAGTCACGCAGATGACCGTACTTTTCCAATGCCACATCTTCGACAGTCCGTCCTGTTTCTTCAGCTGCCCTATAGATGCCTTTCAGCTTCGTCATGCGCCACTGTGACCCCGAGTCACCGAACGTATAGTCGACCTCTCGTTGTGCTGGATCTTGTGATGTTGTTGTTTCCTCCTTCAGATCGGCAAGGTGGTGATTCAGTTCTGCTTTGTGAATCTTCAGTGCGTGCTGCTTCTCTGCAGACGCTGCAACATAGGTCGTCTTCTCCTCCCTCTTCGTTCTCTGAACATAATCCACATCCATGGATGATGGCGCCTGCATCCAATCATCTCGCTGAACGTTTGCGCCTGCTGCTTCCTCCAGTTGCTCGTCAAGTAGCTCATCATCGTGCGGCATGTAGTCCTTCTCTCGCGACACATCGTCCCCGGAAGACTCGTCCTCTTCATAGCGACGCGACTTGTGCTTGCGTGTCAGACGGTCCTCGTCTTCGCTCGAGGGAGATCGACTTCGCCTGTCCTTGTGTTTTCGACGTAACTGGTCGTCGTCTTTGTTGTTATGCTCTCTTTCTCTGCGCTTACGCCGTGAACGCTCTTCGGAGGTCTCTCGGTGGTTTCGCGATCGTTTGTATCTGTGGTGTCCGTCGCGATCTCGATCATCTCGGTGATGGCGCGAAGAATGGTGCTTGCTGGAGCGGTGGTGCCTGTCGCGACTTCGACTTCGCTCACGCTTCTTTTTGTCTCCTTTGCTCTTGCTCGCTGCAAGCTCTTTTTCAAAGTCCTCTAGGCCCATGTTTGATTTCTGGGGCCTAATGGAGAGATGTGAGGTGGGAGTGCTGGTGGAAAGGTTCACGAATGACCAAAGTTTGGAAGCTTGGATAGATTGACATCACTGGCGCGACTTGCTAGCGCGTCGTTGGCCCGCTACAGAATTTCGAGCAGCAACTCTTCGCTGACCACACGCTCCACTCCGACCAATACCACGCTTCTTTACGACCATCTGCAGCCACAGTAATATTTCTACACTTGACTGCACTGCAGCCAGCTTCCTCGACTGCACTGCGGCCCTCACACGCACACAGCATCATCATGGCATCCGGTCAAGCTCCCGAGAGCTCCGCAGCCTCGAGCTCGAGCCCTCCAGTTGCCATAGTATGTGTGGGAATGGCTGGCTCTGGAAAGACAACCTTTATGCAGCGCCTCGTATCGCACATCTACACGCACCCAGACCCAACTTCGAAGGAGCCCTCAGTCTCGAAGACTGCGCCAAACCCGCCGTACATTATCAACCTCGATCCTGCCGTCCACCACGTCCCTTTCACGCCCAACATCGACATACGTGATAGTGTCAACTACAAGGAGGTTATGAAGCAATTTAATCTTGGTCCGAACGGCGGCATCTTGACGAGCTTGAATCTGTTCAGCACAAAGATTGACCAGGTGATTGGCTTGCTGGAAAAAAGGACACAGGCACCAGAACACGTCAAGGAGCCTGAGCAGACCACGGTCGAGTTTATGACAAACAGTGGCAAGGAGAAGGTCCCGGCCCCGGCGCAGCAACAGCAGGTCAAGCACATCCTGGTGGACACACCAGGTCAGATCGAGGTCTTCGTTTGGTCAGCCAGCGGAGAGATCTTGCTGTCGAGCTTAGCCAGCACGTTCCCTACCGTCATCGCATATGTTATCGACACACCGCGCACAACGAGCACCAGTACTTTCATGTCCAACATGCTGTACGCGTGCTCGATATTGTACAAGACAAAGCTGCCAATGATCCTGGTCTTCAACAAAACGGATGCACAGGATGCCGAATTTGCAAAGGAATGGATGACAGACTTCGAGGCTTTCCAGTCTGCCCTGCGAAACGAGGAAGAGGGCGGTTCTTTCGGCGGCGATGGCATCACAGGCGGAAGTGGTTACATGAGCAGTCTGCTGAATAGTATGTCCCTGGTGCTGGAAGAGTTCTACAAGCATCTGAGCGTCGTGGGTGTCAGCGCCATGACTGGCGACGGCATGGATGACTTTTTTAAGGGCGTACAAGAGAAGAAGGAAGAATTCGAGCGCGATTACAAGCCGGAGCTTGAGCGGAGGAGAGCTGAGCGCGAGCAAGAGAAGCAGGCCACTCGCCAACGCGAGCTCGACAAACTCATGAAAGATATGAAGGTTGGCGGCGCTGGTACGAAGCCTAAGAAAGCGCCCCGTAAGGAGGAGCCTGAGACTGTCAGCGACGCGGAAGATATGGACGATGATGACGAGGACCATCCGGCCGATGACTTCGACGATGACTTCGACTCGGAAGAAGACGCCATGGACCCTGACAGCAACCTCAAGCAGCGATACTCGCAGGCGCTGAGGGACAGTGGTGGACCCTCAAACGAAGACATGAGCTTTGCCAAGTATGTGCAGACGGCGAAGTTCACTTGAGCGCTTCCGTATGGGAACCTCAGGTTCAAAGCCAGCTGAGGCCCAGCATGGGACAGCAGCTTACGACAACCCGCAATATCTGCCCCGAAATCCTCGCCACCCAGCTTTCTGCCTCCCCCCAACAAACCCCGATCTCGCTTCCCAAATCCCGGTCCACGTCGGAAGCCACTGCATACACCCGCATCACTGACGGTGGCGATAACTCTCACATCAAACTCGGAAGCCCGCATACAACGCCGTGCCCAAGTCACACTCCTTGCCCAAACCATTCCCCCGCATTGCCAGCACTCTCACCCTCCGCCGTCTCATGTCCCCAAAACCCAACTCGAAAGCTCACGTAGCTCAGACGTCCTGATCTTCAGCACCTAGCGTGATCTTCTCCCTCAACCGGGAAAATGTCTTGAGCACAGCGGCGGGACGATCGAGACCGTAAGCGGGACGGCACGAAGTGGGACGTGATCATTGGGGGGTTGCACGGCGCTTACGCAGGGCAGAGGAAACAGATGCGCGACGAGAATGGAGGGCATGGATGAGCATGTGTAATTGTCAATGTCAGTGTCAGACTCGGCGCTGTGCAGCGCTGTGTCGTACCTTTGTACCCTTGGGCTGTATGTGCAGTGATTTCGGGGCCTTGGGGGCTGAGTGTGTTCGAGTCCGAAGCTGAGCGTGCGATGAGCTGTAAGTTCGTCACAGGATTCACACCCATCCTCTCCACCGCACTACACACAGTGGACATGAACCATCATCCAGCTTCGTCCAGATGACTTTCTTTTCAGCTCATCGCCACTCCCGTAGCAGCCATCTCCTACCCTGAAACCGCTTCACAACATTTCGCCAGCCCACATCCAGCACCCCACCTCCGTGCACCTTCCACAGCATGCCCAACCCCACCCCAACCCCATGCCGTGACCCCTCGAAGCGAGCACACACACATCCACGAGCCCAGGGATGCCAGTCTGGCTTCCTCCCACTCTTCCTGCGGTGCCACAGAGGCTGACACACACCCCAGCGTGACACAGCAGAGCGCCATGGTCGCCACGAAATCCCCTTGACAGGGTGCTTGACAGGGCACAGTCGCAGCAAAACAACCTTGACAGGCCGCTCGCCGGGGCCGTCAGCAGGAACGCCTGCACCCTGCAGCGGTGACCCCTGCACGACATCGCGTGGCGGGCGGGTTCATGTGCGGCGGTGGGGACGTCGGGAGCTGTCTGCGAGCGTCGTGAAATGACAGGTCGCGCTGTGCTGGGATGGGGTTTGGGAAGGTGAGGCCATGGGTTGTGCTTTGTTGAGGTGTGCGGAGTGTGGCAGTGTGGGGACGGACGTGGGGACTGCAGAATCAAAGTCAGGCATGCGATGACTGTGGATCGTTTCTGTTCGGGAGATTCGCGATAATTTTGCTGCTGGTGGGGGGTTTGATTGCATTGCACAGCCGTGATTTGGAGCCGTAGGTCACGGAGTCCACATGTTTGGAGTCCGACCGGGTACACTTCATGTTTACTTGCTTTGTTCAACAGGTTCTAGTCGCAGCTGTTGGGTCTATAGCAGACTATCCACGAGACTATTGATTTTGTTTCAATGTCATCTGAACATGGCCTGCATACAAAGGGCTAGCAAATGACTGTTGTTACACGAAGCCCACACTGGCGCGCGGGATACAATGTGTAGACGAAGAATTTTCATGTGTTGGGTAAGACAGCACGAGGTGGTACGATGGATACCCGCATTTGGTACGTGCTCACACATGGCGGTTTTACACCTCTTCCTCGTGTACGTGGGATGTCTGAGCATGAGTCTGGCGTCAAGCTTCAGGACAAACGAGGCAGCGCAGCACCGGCTCTCCAATACCTCCATGATGACGACGAGCTGTCAGTTGAGATGGTGTGCTCGTTTCTGCGACGATATTGAAATCTCCGAGATGGGATCCTCACCTTTTTCTGCAGTAGCCATCTGCATGGCCACCCGATCCTCCTGGTCCCGTACTGACCACGAACCGGGGAAGCGGCAATGACATTGTAGAGGTCGCTTGGTTCTGTCGTACCTATTTCAAGATCTGCGCGTAGATAGACGAGGTAATAGCGAGGTGTCACAACATGCCCGTCACGTCCAGAGAGAACCAAAACCGGTCACAAGAGTGGAGCAGGGCTGTCTCGTGTTGCATGTGGATACTGTCATAGGTTGTAGCAAGGAGTTGGTCGCATGGCTGTCACGTTGTGCAACCAGAGCGTGGAATAGAAACGGACGGGTGCGTACGTATCGTTCGATGTCAAGGTATCAAGAACAGGGATCGGTGCTGACGAAAAGCTGGCTGGACGGGACATTGAGAATGGCTCCACCTGGGTCGTAAGCCCACTGAGCTGATGTTCACCAGGAGGTCGAAGGCCTGAGGCAAGTCGGAAATCGCCGTGTCTCTTCAAATGCCGTAACACAAGAAATGCGAGCTCGCAGCTTCGACAAATCTCGAGGGAGCACCATGCGGCGTGCCGTGACAGGGAGATGGCTGTTTTTTTAGCGAGGTATGTGTTACCTGTTGTTGTTGTTGGTGAACCCCTAGGGTCTGCGCACAAAGGCTTGGGTCTGTGTTGTCCTTGCATGTGCTTTCCGGTCATAACGCGGACATATTCACGATTCGAGTCCGGTTGATAGCCCGACGAACGCGCGGAAAATGTCATGGTGAGCATTAGATGTGATAGAGGAGGCAGGCAGGTCAGCCGAAAATTGCAATCGCAGGCACCGGTTGCGGTTGCACTTCTCATCCCGACGTCAAAACGCAGGTGCGGGGCAGTCCGAAGAGAGAAAGGCACTCCCGCTCAAGTACCATGAAAGAGTGAACGCCTGCATTCTACGGTGCTGCTAGCTATGGCTGGAGACCAATAGTCTGAGCTCTGAGATACTTCAACAATGCGTCGTCAGGCCGCTTTTGGTGCATGGTATGTCGGCGACGTGCCCAATCTCCAATCATACCCAGCGGGCGCTTTCCCTAGCTCCGCTGGTTCGGTCTGGACTGCCATTCGCACATCAGCGGCAGAAGCTGGCGCGAACCACTCACGATGTAAGGTCATGGGCGCAAACATGGGGCTCGATGAGCGGATCAGGTTCCGCTCGAGGTTGTTGTCATGATGATTTCTTTGTTCCACATGGACGGAAGGGATCTAGAGACGTTATCGTACAGACCTGTTGTTGGTTTAGAGGTTTGGTACTGTCCCGAGTCCACCAAAGTCTGTGACCGATAGTCCACGGCGTATCAAGGGTCTCTCAATTAGAGTCGAGATAGGGAAGCAGGGAACTTAGCGTGGACTGCATCTGACAGCGGAAGTCAGTCGTGGAATTTGCAATCGTCATGTATGTGTAGACCGTGATTAGTTGTTGTAATCAGGTTTGAGCCCGAAATAAGGGCCCATATGTGTAAAGGCTTTTGAAAGGGTCCAGATGAGGGGAGTCACGTAACCCAACCGTAATAGAAGAGAGTAAAGCAGCGACTTTGCGGCTGAGAACCTGTACGTGGTGTTGTAGATATATTGTATTACTCATTTGGTATCAAGGTACCGATGTTCGCTGAAACTACATGCGTATGGCCAAGAAGGCGGGGTATCCGTGTATCTCCTCCACATCGTTCATTCACAGCCATGCTAAGTACTCGCAAGCTAAACACTTACCTGACGGAAAAGAAAATATGCCTCCTCGCTGGTATCTATTCATTGCTACCCGCGGGGAAGGCTGAGCCAAAATTGACTGCAAAGATTACATGATAGCAATTGAGTACCGTTGGCGCGCGAGCGCCCCCTGGTACATTCCTTGCTGGATTCATAGCCATGACGGCAAAATGCGTCTATTTCTTGGACATGATTTTTGAGCGCCGGTGAAGTCCCCAAATGATCCTCAGCGCCGTGCTAGATGTGACGTAATTTAGAGAAAAGTGAAGTAGAGCGGGAACGAGGAAGCGCTGGACCGTAAACAATCAAACGATTACTGGTCCCACGTGCGCTCCTCCCCGCTCGCAGCGATAGCGAGTGCGTCAAGACCCGACGCTGAGTAGCCGCTCATCGAGTACTGGGTGGGATCTGGGTACGCCGATCGTTGTTGCTGCATGGGGTAGTCCATGAGAGGTTCGACCTGTTGCACCGCAGGCGCCAAGAAGTTGGCCGTGTCAGGGCTGACGGACAGGCTAGGGTCGAGGTTCGGGAGCGACATGGATGGAGCAGAGGACTGGAGAGGTGAAGGGCGTGGGCGCTTCCCAGCAGCTTTAGCCGACAACTTCTTCACGCCGTTCTCGGAGGAGGCCTTGGCGCTGCGGCCGCTCTGGTGGGTGCGGCGGTGTTGCTCCATGTTGTCCTTGCGTGTGAAGGCCTTGTTGCATTCCGGGCAGTATGCGTCCTTCTTGCCAGTGTGCTTCTTCGCGTGGCGGGCAGCGTGTCCAGAGGTGGTGAAGTAGTCAGTGCAATGGTATTGTTTGGCCATGGGGCAAGGGTAGCTGTTCTTCTTCGGTCGTGCGCTGGCAGGCGCAGGCGCAGGCGCAGGGCCTGCGACGTGCTGCTCTGGCATTGGCGGTTGCCCGTAGAAGCCCTGTTGTTGATGTTGTTGGTGGTAGGGCATGGTGGGTTGGGGGTAGTACTTGGGCTGTGGCTGCTGTGGTGGCATGGGGTTGTGCGGCATGTTGTCCTGCATGTCAAAATATTGCTGCTGCGCATAGTCGGGAGAGGCAAGACCCTGGGACATGGTGTCGAAGCCAAATTCCGGCGTCGTTGGCGAAGGCGTCTGCATTGTGACAGAATCTGACGAATCGCTGCGAACCAAGCGCGGGGTTGGTGGTGAGCCGATTGGCGAGGAAGCGTAGCTCGAAGTGCGCGAGCGGAGGGAAGGCGTGATGGACGGGAGGCGGACGAGGTGTGGGGCCTCGATATTGTCGTTTAACAAAGACACGCGGCGACCCGAAGAGTTCTTGCCGTCCATTTTTTCTTTTGGGCCAAGGCACAGATACGCGCCAGTGAAAGGAATGCGACCAGATTCGCAATAGTACCCTCGCGTTGGCACGTGAGGAGAAAACGGTCGAGTTTGGTGCTCAATAAATCGAAACGAGAGCGAGGGGCGCGGCAACAATGGAAGCTGTCAATAATGATAGAAATATTCAGCAAGAGTATGCACAAGTGACGCCAGTTGGTGAGAGGAACTTTGGTGTCGTGAGGGGAAGGGTAGCTGTGTTGTTTGGAGAGCGAGCTTACTGGGCGCTCAGTTGGGGGTGTGGGAGAGCAGAGACAGATATAGTAGACATAGCAGATTGGCTCTAGTTTAGGCAGGGTTCATACCGTGGGTGAGAACAAGGATCAGCCGGAATTTGCAAACTCGATGCAAAATCCCATCTCGACAATGCAGGCCGTGCTAAGCGTTAGCGCTTGCAGCAGCGTGCAGGGATCCTGGTCCCGGCGATCGTCCAGGGCTTGACGAGACGAGGGGACCCGCGCTGTCTTTGGCACCGGCACTCGACACGGCGCAACAGAGTTCGGCGCAAGGATGTTCTGCAACGCTGTGCAGCGCTCAGCACTGCTCAGCCTGAGTTTCGGCTGCCCGTTCTTCTTTCTTCAGAGCGGCCGCACTAGCAATGGTGGGTTTTCAGATCAGTGATGGTCAATTTGGAGAGCGACGCTTGCCAACTCACGCGCCCGCTGCCTCCAAGCACTGCCGCCAGATTGGGCGTGCGCAGGGTGCTCCGTTCACTTGATAGTACGACTTGATACAATAGTACGAAGCTCGTGTGCAGCGTGTCGTGAGACCGAGGGGCGCCAGGCCTCGGGCGCCGCACGCCTCGCTGAGCATCACAGGTGCATCGTGACACCGAGGGCGTCTGCAGGCTGCCCGAGGGAGGCACACGGGGCGAACGTTGCCATGGCTGATGAATCAGGGTCTGCCAGCGCGCTGGATCGGTGGACCCCTGTCGCAGCCTTGTCGCTGCTCTCCGCAAGCAGACAAAAGCCCGGCCAGTGCGTTTGAACGGCCCATCGAGAAACTGGGGAGCGATCGGGACAACGACAACCGTTGCCGACGTCATGGCCCGCCCTTACCCACTCTGCGTGCTTTTCAGCCACACGAACCCTGTCGCGGTGCCTGTGCTGAAGGGTCCAGAACTCGCCTTCCACGCGGACTCCAAATGCTGCCACAGACGGCCACTTGGGAGATCGAGATCCCCTTTGCGATCGTCGTCCTCTTCGACCCCATTGCTTTGCCCACCTGAAGCCAAACCGGTCCTTTTCTGCTGCCTCATTTCGACCCGGCGCCCGTGTCTGCCCATCCACCTCGTCTATGCTCTGTCGAGACGGCACAGACAGGAACACGCCGAGAAGAGTCGCATCTCTTGCCCCCGAAGCATCCGCCCGTCTTTATAGAAGGGCTCCGCACCGATCAGGCATGACATTAGCGTTCCCACCCTATCACGGGCCCAGGACGCCGTTCTTGGTTCTTGGACTTGCTGAATCGCCGCCCTCAACGGTAGCCCCTTTGAGACCTGTGTCCCCATAGCGCTCTCATCTATCCCAGAAACTGCCTGTTTGATCACCGCCGTATCAACGCACCGGTACATGACAGCCAGCCTTGCGACAAGAGCAGACAGCACTGTGCTCAACACGGCAGTCATCTCCTTGTAACCATGGCGACCGACCACTTGCCCAAAAGCCAAAGTGAGACGACGATATAGAACCTGCCTGAGCCTCTGAAAAACAAGAGTACATATTGGGCGATACCAAGCGTCTCACGCCATGTTGCAAACCGAATCGAACCATCTGCTCATCCTGCAGCTATTCGTGATCGCGCAGGATGCCGCAAAGATGTTCACGAGACCAGTTCCGGCACATCTCATTCGTCTCTCGAAAGCGCATGCCACGTTCACACCGTATCGACAAACTCACTCCCGCAGATCTGGTAGCAGCGGCTGATCGTAGGTTCATTGGCTCGTTTGATTGAGGCTCTGCGAGCCCTTAAAGTTCCCTGTTTGCGCCCTGCCTTAAAACTTGTCCTGTCGCAGGCCTAGGTATCAAGATCGTGATCGCCCAGCTCCGAATAGGTATGCAGACGGAGACGGCCTAGTGAAATTCTTTCACCGCAACCAACGACTCATGTTCATGCTCGGAAACATTGCCGGAAAAGTCTTTCCCATGCTTCTTCCCATTCTTCTTCTACTAACCGCCAACCTGGCAAAGTCACCAATGTCAGCATTTCTCACTGCCTGTCGTTGGTATAGCGTACTTCCATACAATCTATTGACCAGAGCGGACAACCATGCCCAAAGCATTTTAACAGTAAATCGTGCGCACCGGTCCAATCATCTGAACACCGGTTTAGTTTCCAGCGCCTTTTCCCTGCATCGCTGGTGTATGTCTCGTGGATTTACCTTGCTCCGCAATATCAGCTACCAGCACGGCGCCCATTTCAGTTAGGCAGCCTCAAAGTTCAATGCCTAAACCGCAAGCCTAAGTTTGTTATCTAACCGCTGAAGCCATGCGGCTCAAACTCCGCCCGGAAGCCATCGCAAAGTTGCATATGCACCAGCCATACTCTTGGCAACGCCTGCTCGTGCAAAGAGCTGATGTATGCAATTTGCATGCCAATTGGTCAGCCGCAACGGGCGACACCGCCACCGCTTGCTTGACAATCCAGTACCAGTTTTCGACAACGGGCAGTCCGAATACTACGGCATCTAGGTAGGTGTTCGCAGACAATACACGCCAACTCCAAGTTTCGCGCTCACAGCTTGTTTGATAATATTGCCGAGTGACCGTCCCCTGCACGCCGAGTTTCAGAGTCTGCAAATGGCAGCCACTCACGCTGTCAAAATGATGTCATGGATCGCCAGATCGCATGAGTCAGTGTTTGCCAAGATCTGTGCACGCCGAATCATTTGGTGTTAGGAAGCCGACTTCGATGCGGTACCTATCCGACGGCAACCCTTGAACTCACCCTGTCGCCGTTATGTTGCCGGTCAACGCCTCAGAGTTACTGATTGGCGCTGGCATAAGTTACCCGCCCATTCAGCACTTTTTGGCATATAATCTGCGGTCACCCTCTAGGAACGGCAGATGCACACAAAGTCACTCATCGCAATAAAACTTCTTGCACTTTGTCTTGTAGCGAAGCACCGGTTCCGATCTTTACAATAATTATACGTCATGGTGGAGACAGCGGCAACGCGAACACCTACCGAAACTCTTCGGACATCAATCTGTGCAAGGATCTAGACCCTCTTAGTCATTTTCAACATCACGGGTCGACTTCAACCTCTCTCGAGACGGGCTTGCGCAACAACACTGCGAATTGAGCTTGAAAGAGGGGTTTGCTTGGCCAGGGTCAACCCTGAGCTCTGACAAGTAGCAGCCCTCAATATCCGTTAGCTTGAGCTCAGTACTACAAAGGGTGGAAAAAAGTGGACTATCGCTCACGTGAGTAGCCAAGACGCTAGCGTTTTTATCGATAAGCTCTTGTGGCCCGTGCCTGAGCTCGTAACTCAACACCAGGACTCTATCACCAGCTCGTATACACTGTTTTTCCCACCCTTCACACTCACCATGCCGCCTAAACGCGCCGGAGGCCGCCCAAAAGACTCCCGCAACCTGACAGAAGCTCAGAAAGGTGCTATTGTAGCCCTACGCCAATTCTCCGGCACTGAGTTTGCGTTCATCGCCGGAGCAATGGGATTGAGCATTTCAACACCTCAGAAGGTCTTCAGCCAGGTCAAAAAGGCCTGTGCGGAGGCCTCACTCGAGCCCTCGCTCACCAACCTCCTAGCTACAGTAAACTCAACTCCTATTGGCCCCCCTGGCGCCCAGCCAAAGGTACGCAACGGCAGCACTCTCAGTGCTTGTATACGAGATGCTATCATACAATTTGGCACTCACAACATTGAAGATGCCACCCGCCACGTCCTCCAAGAGGTTGGGATCACAGTAAGCCAACCAACGCTGATCAATATTGCTCACGATCACCGTGATCAAGAGCACGACTACGCTATCGTTAGGGGCGTACGGCCTAAGAAACCTGAGCTTGACGACGATGATATTAGGAACAGAGAGCGCTACTGTGCCTGGATCTTTTTTACGTACGACCGCTTTGCTCCCCGGCTTATATTTGTTTGCTACGACGAGACTAGCAAATCTATCGGAGGCAGGAACAATCGTGGTGGCAAGCAGTACGTTTGGAGGCCTCGTGGCGCCCCAGCCAATCAATACGCCCTCCCATACCGTCCACCTGCGTTCAATCTCATGATCTGCGCTGCTACATCCTCTGATACAACCCTCACAAGCCCAAAACGCCCTTGTTTAGTATGGGTAGCAGAGGAGGATGAGGATCGTGAGGAGACACTTGAACGCGTACGCCGAGCAAATGAGAAGGCTCGTACGCTTATCGACAATAAGAGGGCGCGTGCTGAAGTTGCTGGTACTCAAGAGGAGCGCGCTCTGCGTGAAATCAATCAAAATATCACCCGCAATAACAAGGTTGCCAAGGCTGCTAACAAAGCTGCTGGAGTGAAGGGAGGAGCCATCCGCAAGGGCGTTAAGAACCCTGTAACACCTGCTAAGTTCTTCAAATATAAAGACTTCATATACAAAAGTGGGAGAGGCATGAACGGAATCTGGTACGCTGAGCGGGTGCTTAAGGACGTCCTTTTTCCATACTACGAAGCCGTACGAGCCAGCAATCCTGGTGCTCAAGTATTCTTAGTACAGGATAACGTCTACCTTCATGGACTTGGCCTAAGGTACTGCGCACCCAAAATTGAAGAGAAGGACACCCGCTTCGCTCCGCATTCCCCCAACTCACCTGATCTACACCCAATTGAGCGCTGTTTTGGCAGGCTAGAAGGTTTCCTAGGGGACTATGAGGTGAAGAGCGCGTCCAAACAAGCCAAAGCTGATGCAGTAGCCTTTGTACAGTCAATCTGGCAAGAAGACGAGACGATGAGGCAATATATGGCCCATCAGCTCCATCCTGATCACTTTCGGGACGTTGCAAACGCCTGCAAAGCGGCTGGTTATAGCAACAACTTTACTGCATAATTTAAATACCTTTTGTAGCGCTGAAAACGCTGTGAATCAGCTGTTTCCGGGGGTGTTCTCATGATGCTGCCGGATTTTGGTGTTCGGCCAAGAAATTTCACGTGAGCGATAGTCCACTTTTTTCCACCCTTTGTAATCTGTGTTTGGTATATCCATCAGGTAAGTTGTGAAAACGGTTAACGTGGTTCACCAGCGAGCGGGCCACCCCACCGAGTGGGCCAGCAAACCACACCAAAGCGCCTACGCAGCGACGTAGCGCAACACCACAACAAATTACTGTACTGTACATAATAGCGTAATATTATTCAGAAGCGTCGCTATCATCTACGTCCTCTATTTCTACCTTGCAGGTGCGGGAGTTATGCCCAACCTCGCTGCAACGGCCGCAGCGTCTCTCTGCGCGCACCCTCTTCGCAGGCGTCTCGCCCTCTTCACGACTACCACCCTCCTTTTCAGCAATCAGGTCAGATACCTCACCAACTGTAAGAGTCTCCTCTGCGCGTATATACCGCCTTTTACGGGTTTTGCGCTTTGTAAGCGTATCAACAGCGTCTCGAAGGCGGCCTATTTCCTCCTGCACCAACACCATATTATAAGCTATCTGCTGAGCGCCTTTACTTAGCTGCTTGACCTGCTCATCTAATGAACAACAACCCAGTTGCGAGGTAGACCAGTGAACCAGGAGGAGATAAGGACCTTGCCTGCAAAGATGAGGAAGGGTGGGATAATGCGCCCCGTCGCAGCGACGCCTTGGACCAGGGTAACCCACTCGCGATCGCCAGGCTGTAGTTTCTTCTGTTTCCCAGGTTTCTCTGAGCCTGTAACAACAAGCTGAGAGGATATCTTGCCCATCATGAAGCCAGACTCATCAAAGTTCCAGGTGTCCTCATCTACGATACCATACTTCGCCTTCATCGATTGAACCAGGCTGAACCAGGGCCGGATAACCGCTGGGTCTTCGCAGGCAGCTCGCTGGCGATGGTACGGACGACTCCATGGCGTGCGCAGCTCAGGTGTACGCGCGATAAACCTATCAACCCAGTTCTTGCCTGTAGGCTTCCCGCCACGCTCTCGCAGCAGTCTATCAGCCATAGCTCGTACGTGTAGCTTCGAGGGCGGTACGCCACGTAGACTCTCGTCAAGTATCCGCTGTATAATCACCTCCTCTTCTAGCTTTGTAAGGCGCTTTGAATTCGGCTCGCAATCGCGTCGATAGCGTTTCCCGTCGCGTCGGTGTTGCACAGTTGTTCGAGGGACGTTGTAGATAGCTGCAGCGCGTCTTTCACTTTGGAACTGGTTTGATTGGATATCAGAGATAGCAAGCTGTATATCAGCTTCAGTATAGGTTCTGGGAGCTTTGCGTTGTTGCGACATTACGTGTTGTTGTCGCGAAGGCGCTTTGGTGGGGTTTGCTGGCCCACTCGGTGGGGTGGCCCGCTCGCTGGTGAACCACGTTATCCCGTTATTCGTGAATCAGGGAATCTACCGTTTGCTGCACGTTAAGCGACGTGCAGCAAAGTCAAATGCAGCTCCCGTTCCACTCTTTTCTCATGATCCATGTGGACTTAATTCAGGGTTGCATCACTAGTTGCGACTTCCAAGATCGCCGAGATTCGCCATCGTTCACTACGCCTCTTGGCGCGTGATCCGGAAGGCAACTGTTGCAGTGGGTTTGCGTCCTCGGGGGCATCAAGCCGTGATCCCAAACATCCTATCTCCAAGCACTGTTAAAAACTCTGCGCTAGTCATTCGTATGCTCAACGACATTATGGACCTGCCTCTTGCTGTTCAAATGCGGTCCTACTAGCTGTCTTTATCCCGGCTCAGCAATTGCATGGCATCGTATACCTGGAAGGCGGGGAATCTCTGCGCGACTGAACGCCTCCAATGCGACCCGCTTTTCATACTTTGCGCTTTGCAGACCTTGGGATGGTCCCATGTCACTGGGAACTGCTCCATCTGTTTGGAAACCGCCTCGCAGTGCCACTACGCGAACGTGCCCTGTTGTTACTAGGACGTCTCAAGCCTCGTGCAAGCATGAAACGTGCAATTGTTGAAGTAAAGAGATGAAAAGGGCGAAAGGCTGCATGCCAAAATCTCTCACCTGGAAAATACTCTGAATGTTTGGTGTTTGGTCATACTTCTGCTAAGATGATGTTGTCGGTGGTAACATGCAACTGAGACATGATCTTCATGGACCCTGGCCAACGGCAGGCAGTGTCAGCAACGGTATCCGTATATCATGCTAACAATACAGCCACACTTCGCCTGGAACAGCTTCCCATGCGTGCCGGCATGTTGACATTCAAAAAGTTTGGTAAGAGTCTACCGATGACAGTCAGCCTCTTCGAGTAGCCTACACGGCTCAAACCTCCAGCCGTCCCTGAACGGTCAACACAACCGACAAGCAGGGGGTCCCAGACTGTCCGACAGGGACCCCTCTTGGCCCCATCTCGAGATGCCGTTGGGTCTCCAGCCTCCGCACAGCAATCACCGGGCTTCCCCTGTTCGTGCGTACACTCAGCTCACTTTCAACCGCTTCCAGCCACATCCAACGCTCCTCGGGGGATGATCGGCAACTTCCAACTATTGACGCTTGACCTGCATGGCACTGCCAGACCGCGTCTACTTACACTCCAGCCCTGCACGCAGCTCCTTTCCGACGACCCACGAGTGGTTCGGGCAGTGACTCCTCAGCCAGTAACTTTCCGCCGGTTCAGCCTCTCCGCACCGTTGGCGGCTCACTGCAGCGCGTCAACACCGCGCAGTACCAAATTTTGTGTCTCGGCTTCAAGTATGGCCGCTACATGGACTTCTGCGTCGCTCATCCTGGTCCAAACGGTACGGGGAACTACTTCCCCAGAGCCACCCAGCGTGATTGTGACAGGTATCTTAGGGTGCTCTTGGGATCGGCGCGCTGGGGGCCTCATCCGTAGTCGTGAGGTTTGTTGAGACTCGAGTCAGACCTCTTCGTTAGATACACGTTGACTTGTCGGCGGGGCAGCGTCGTGCGAGACGAGGCAAGCCACATCCGAACTTCAACATCAGTCTAGTCTAGTCAACGCCAAGCCAGGTGAGAGCATGGTCTTCAAGGGTTTGCCATTACAAGAGCAAAGGATATCTACATGAAGTCGCCCAGAAGCATGCAATGAACTCCGCGAACGTCCTGATGCGCCTGTCATCATAGCCTAACGCCCATTCCGGCTGGCTCCACAGGTGTCCTATACATAACCAGTAATTACACTTCATCGCGTTGATCAGTCCTCTCGCTGCGCCTGTCCTACTCACTATCGTCACCAATGAGCTTTGCGTAGTCTTCCGCAGAAGCAAAGGTGGGGAGTTGCTTGAGCTTCCTCTTCTTCTTCTTCCTGCCGTCTTTGCCATCATCGTCACCTTCCGCATCGTCGCCCAGGTCGAGATCAACGGGGATGTCGTCTTCGTCGTCCATGAATGCATCTTCGTCGTCGAGATCGAAGTTCTCGAAGTCGTCATCGTCATCGTCAGCCGGCGCAGGTGCTTCAGCTTCCTCATCATCGCTGCCAAGATTGAGCTCAACACCAGCGTCCATGGTGACACCCCCTTCTGCGTCGTCGTCGCTCATCATGTCGTCCATGTCGATATCGCTGAAGTCGTCGTCGCCACCGTCGCCCTCGACGTCTGGTCGGGACTTGACGAGAGCCTTCCAGATCTCGTCCTCGGCGCTTTCGTCGTCACTATCGTCGGCGTCCTTCTTGCTCTTCTTCTTCGCCTTCTTGTCGGCCTGCTTTGCTTTGCCGGCCTTTTCGAAGTAGGTGTGGAAAAAGACCTCGTCGTCGCGCACGTCGTCGACCTTCTTGCGCCAGAAGGCTTCTGAGTTGAGTGGGTCGTGGGTGCGGTCGCTGTCGCGTGCTGTGATGAGGTAGTCGGCGGCCTTGGAGGTACCAGACATAGGCTGCATAATGGAGGAACCATGTACGCCTTGAGCCTTGGTCTTTGCGTTGCGGAAGGAGAACTTGTCGAGGAAGTTCATGAGAGTGTAGATGGTTGGATCAGGCTTCTCCTTGATGAGTTCCTGGTTGACAATCTTTGACGCTAAGACATGTACTGAAGGGTGGTAGTGTGCCTGAAGTGGCAACAATTCCCACAGACAAGACAAGTCTGCTCGTGCGTGCTCAGGGTCTCGTTTCCGGGCGTCGTATGCAGGCTTAGCAGCCTTCTTCTCATCCACCTTCTCTTCGCCATCTTCTGGAACGTCGTCGAAGTGCTCGTCCTCACCGTCATCGACATGATCTTCTGGTGTCGACAACATAATCTTGATGCTGGGGAAGGTTGTCATAAGTTCGTTGACAAGGTACAAAACACCGCAGATGAAAGGAGGCTCGTGCATGTGAATAACCTGCAGTAAGCGCTTGACGAATGCTTTGACGCGTTTGATGCTGGTATCCGCTTTGAGTGATCGGTAGAGAAGATTGAGGTACATGATGTGCTTGGATGTTGTAATAAGTCGAGGGTCAAGGAGAGATTCGTACAGTGTCCGGTAGAATCTGTCGGTGGAGATGTTCTTAGTAACGGAGATTTGCTGGATGAGAGTCATGGCCTGGATGCCAGTGTTGAAGTTAGAGGAGTGAGTGACCTGGTAGATGGTGTTAAGCTGGTCCTCGAATTTGGCATCGTCGGTCTTTGCGAAGGGGAAGGCGCGGTTAACACCCGTTAGGATGGCGGAGATCAGCTTTTCTCTCGACTCGTCAGCGACCTTGAATGCCATTGTGGCCTCTTTCTCAGCCTTCTTCTTCGCCATCTTTCCAGGGGCACTTCCTCCTCCTTGAATATGACCGTGCTTGTTCAATACTGCGACCTTCTTCTCCTCCTTCTCGTGATCCTTCTGTTTCTTAAGCAGGCCAAGGAAGATGCTGAAGTAAATCTCCAGCAACTTATTGGCAACTTCCTGCTCTTTGACGCTGAGGACGGTCTGGTTGAGTGTGATGACTGCGTAGTACTTGGCGTGTGCGCTCTGGTTGGGACGGAAGATGAGGTCTGATTCGATGGAGTTGATGATGACGCTCTTCATCATCGGGTGGGTGATCTGCAGCTGGAGCAGCAAGTAAGACGCTCGCGACGAGACCTTCTTCTCCTTGTCTCCGAGCTTGTTGATGAGCAGTCGCAGCAAGTTTTCTTCCTGCTCTGGCTTCTCCTTCAACAGCTCCCAGACCATGGTCACGGCACGGTTTCGCGAGTACTCGACTTCGTCGTTGGTCCAGCCCTCGATGATCTTGAGCATCTCGAAGTATTGCTTCTTCAGCCAATCCTCGTATGACCATGCGATCAGGTGGATCTTCTGCAGTTCGCCAGGCAATTTCTCGCCGTACTTCCAATGCATGTTCTTTCCCTGCAACGCACTCAGAAGTCCAGGCTGTCGCGCAAAGGCCTTCAATTTCCGGTTTGGTGGCAGTAGAACGCCCTGTCCCAGCAAATCCTTCAGCGCGGCCAAAGCCATCATGGCGGCACTCCTGCTCTTTTTGCGCGACAATCCCAGCAGCTGATCGAAAGCCTTGGTCGTGTGCAGCGGCGACTCCTGAACCAACAGTGTCAAAGCTGAAACCTTATCTTCCATAGTACCAGACGCCATGATCGTAGACATGAACTTGTGCGATGCGTCCTTAGACATGTGGGAGGCGGCATATTCGGTCGTCTCGGCTTCCAGAAGATTGTCGGCATAGGCATGGAGGTCGTCGAGAATGTATTTGGGAGGTATCGTAGGGTTCTCGACCACGGGAAGCTGGGGCAACTCTACAGTGTGCCATTCAGGCTGCACTTTGAATATCTGGCCATTATATTAGCTACGCGACTCTAGAACATGGCGAACATGTGCTCACCAACGCCGAGCGCTTCTTCCCAGCATCTCCACCCTTGCGCGCATCCTTCCTGTCGGTCTTCACCCGGTCCTGGCCCGGAGGCGGCTTCGTAAAGCCATCCTTAGTCTCAACATGGGACCGCTTCTTCCCCATTTGAGGTATCGTTCGTCGCGGGGTGTACTGCTGCAAGGTCTATCAGAGGGGATACTCTGACACGTCTTGACCTTAAACACGCCGTTTGCGACAATCGCGTAGATCGTGTCGAAATTTGAGACGCTCGGACCAAGACGGTGAATCTGTTTCGCCTCGTGCCCGGCGCGCTAGCTCCACTCGGATTAGTGCAGCCCTGCCTCCAGCTCCAACACGGGACTCGTCGGGATCTCCGGATCGGTGAGTCAACACGGCGAGGCTCTTCAACTACTTGAGAGGGGCCCCAGTTACTCTTAGACCAACGTCTGGGTCGTATTTCAAGTCAATTGACTTTCACAACCGGCCGCTACTGCACCGCCAAAATACCCCTCCTTCTACCCCGCGAATTTGAACATGGCGTCCACAGTATCAACAGCAAATGACGAGGGTCCTAAGGTCTCAATCACACCGCTTCTCAAACGACTTTGGCGCGAATCACCATCGACAAAACCCAGTGCAGATGAGATTGCTGCAGCACTTTCCCTGATCTTCACCAACAGCCTGTCAGAAGTCCAGATTGGTGCACTACTGACATGTCTCCACTTCACGGACAAAGACAGACAGGCTGAAGTACTTGCCAAATGCTCGAAGGCTATGCGAGATTTCTCGAACAAGGTCGATGAAGCCGCGCTTGAGCAGATCCTCCAGAAACGTGCAAGGAAGGAGGGTAACTATCATGGAGGTCTGGTATGTAATTCCAGTCCTAAAAACCCGGCTCCATTCAAATCTTCACGTCGATGAAGCGTGTCAGCTCATTGATCAACAACTACTGACCATATATCCAGGTCGACATTGTCGGCACAGGGGGTGACTCGCACAACACTTTCAACATTTCGACAACATCTTCAATCCTGGCCAGCGCGTTGCTCATGGTCGCTAAACATGGCAACATCGCATCGACATCGCGCTCAGGCTCAGCAGACCTTCTAGCATGCACCCCACCAAAGGCGCCAATAATCACCGCGGTTGCGCCCAGGACGATTAACGAAATTTACTCCGAAACCAACTACGCCTTTCTCTTCGCACCGATCTTCCATCCTGGCGCAAGACACGCCGCCTCGATCCGGAGGCAGCTCGGCTGGCGCACTATTTTCAATCTCCTCGGGCCCCTTACGAACCCCCTGCACGACCAGATCGAAGCTCGAGTCCTGGGTGTGGCGCGTAAAGAGATCGCTCCCGACTTCGCAGAAGCACTCCACCAGTCTGGTGCTAGGAAAGCACTGGTTGTGTGTGGTGATGAGGAACTGGATGAGCTCTCCTGCGCAGGACCGACGCACTGCTGGCGCTTGCAAGAAAACTCTTCCGGTGAAGTCGACATCAACTTCTTCAAGCTCACTCCCGAGGACTTTGGACTACCAAGGCACCCGCTGAGCGAAGTCTCGCCTGGCCAATCGCCTGAGAAGAACGCCGAGATCCTGATGAAGATCTTGACCGGTGAGGTCTCACCTGACGACCCAATCTTGCACTTTGTCTACATCAACACTGCTGCTCTGTTTGTCATTAGTGGTATCTGCGACGCAGATACAAGCGACATGGGCGAAGGCGATGACGGAAATGTTATCAAGGAGGTCGGACCTGGTGGCGGACGCTGGAAGGAAGGTGTACGAAGAGCGAAGTGGGCCATCTCGAGCGGCGAGGCGTACAGACAGTGGCAGAAGTTTGTTGAGGTCACGAACAAAGTGGCTTAGATAAGTTCCCTCAATTCAGGAGTCTTGCATGAGTATGACCTGAGTCCAGTGGCATTTTCGAAAACTAAAATCTGCAACTCGGCATTGTGGAAGTGTCAAACTGCACCACTGCCCACCACCTCCTACCCCTGTACTCTACATTCAAAGCACCACTGCCAAAATCGCGAAGCAACTTTCTAATCGCAGCTCCCGTCTCTTAAATGATATGTTACCCGCTTTCGTGGATTTACAGACAGCATTCAGAGAATCGGGAGAGCTTTTAGCGACGAACTGCCACAGCACAGACGTGATCAGACCTAATCGCCACAACAACCATAGCATCATGATACCATAAACATTGTGAACTACACAGTACCTAGTCTATACATGTTCTAAATCGGCTCATCTCTCGGCTCAATCATAACCTCATTGACAGCAACATGCTCCGGCTGCTTCAACGCATAAATGATGCTTCCAGCCACATCCTCGGCATCCAGCACCTTCGCACCACTCGGCTCGCCGTACTTGCTCAGCGCCTCCTTGTCTGTGCTCATACCCAGCAGATCAGTCGCGACGTTGCCAGGCTGAATGGACGTGACTCGCAGACCCGTACCTACAGTTTCCACACGCAGGGCCTGCAGAGTTGCCTCAACAAAGAATTTGCTAGCTGAGTATACACCCAAGCCAGGGAACACCTTGCGACCGGCGTCAGATGATATGGCTACGAAATGGCCCTTTCCGCGCTTGAGCATGGATGGCACAACTGCGGCGATGGTGTTGCAGATACCCTTGCAGTTGACATCGACAGTCTGGTTCCATTGGTCTGTCAATGCGTTGGCCATCATGGTGAAGTACATGACGCCCGAAACGTTGACGAAGATGTCAACGGGACCGAGCTGCTTCTCTGCTGCAGCTACGAGGGCTTCGACCTGGGTCTTGTCGGTGACGTCGGTCTTCTGGGTGATGATCTTGCCCTCACGGATGGTGAGGCGCTTCTTGAGGTCATCGAGAGCATCGATACGTCTTGCTGCGAGGGCTACGTGGCAACCCTCTCGCGTGAGCGCTGCAGCGGTGGCGGCACCTATGCCTGAAGAGGCACCCATGACGATAGCGACCTTCCCGTACAGCGGTCCTCGACGGGGAAGCGTTCTGGCTGAGCCACCCACTGCATCCTGAGTTTGAGGCGGCTGTGCTAGCCAACCTCGTGCATACCAATGTCGTGTGTATGTCTCGAGGAGTGCTTGGTCGACCTTCGGGCGCTCGACAGCCGAGCGCAGTGGTCGTGTCTTTGCGTTGTCAAGTACGACGACATCCCTTAGGAATTCAATGCTTGGCATACCGCTTCGGAGAATATCAACAGTGAAGGCACCTACACCACCCTTGGCAGATCCACGCTTCTCGTCCCAAAGAGCTACCCACTTTTCAAACGCCAGGGGCTTGGTGGGATATCCGAGCTTCTCGATGTCCTCAAAGACCTGACTGATGTCGACTGGATTTGGGTCACCGATATGGAAGATCGTCTGATCAGTCTCGATCTGATCACTGAGGTGCAAAATAGCCTTACTGACGAAGTCGACGGGTGTCATCTCGGCGCGCCAGCCCTTGACATCCGGGTAGTGACCGATCCTGATTGATTCGACGATAAGTGCAGTTAACAAGTCCCAGGCGTTGGCTGCACCAGTCTCACTGTGTCCACTGATGGTACCAAGACGGTGAATTTTCAGTGGCAGACCGCGTTTTTGCGCCTCGAGAGCAAGCTGTTCGGCGACCCACTTGGTCTGACCGTAACCGTCTGCGAGCTTGGTAGGGACATCCTCTACACCAAGCATGCTGTCCTCGGGCCATCCTTTGCGGCCTTTTGCGGGAGGAAGCACACCGTTTGTAGAAACATATTGGACAGTGACTCCGCCTACGCTGGCCAGACGAAGAATCTCCCTTGTACCGCCAACATTGGGCTTCTGCAACGCCGCGTATGGGTATACCAAGTTGACAGTAGCGGCAGCGTGGATAATGACATCGAGCCTATCAGCGAGCTCCTGGAAAGCGCCTGGTGGAAGACCAAATCGCTTCCTAGACAGATTGCCGGGCAAGATTTCTACACGCTCCATGATTGAATCACTCCAAAGGCCGAAATCGAGGAGATTGCTTCGGATCCTTGCTATGGCAGCCGGAACATCGTCCTGCGAAGCATCTGCAAATCGAACCATACAGATGATGGTGGCGGATGTGTGCTCGAGAAGATCCCTGAGAAGGAATGCACCCAAAAAGCCAGTGACGCCGGTAAGAAGCACTGTTTTGGCATCCTTCAGTGCAACAAACTTGGCATCCTTGGGCTGGATATCCTTGTCTAGAACAGCATCGGAGCGCAGAACAGCTGGCAGATTATCCTGTACCTCAGCTGTATGACCATCCCGAATCGCCCTGACCGTGTCAAGGTGACCGTTAAGGGTAGCGGGAGTAGCAAGACGTGCAACTGGTACTCGTAAACCGAAGGTGTTCGACAGTCGTGCTGCAAGATCGGCAAGCAGAAGCGAATGACCTCCAAGGTCGAAGAAGTTATATTCTGGCGTGATGGAGCTAGCACTGATACCCAGAATGGATGCCCAGATAGTGGTGATTTGTTCGATGTCAATCGGACTCTGCTCGTACTTGCGAGCACTTCCGGTTGGTGAACTCGATCTCGGTGGAGGTAATGCCTTGACATTCACTTTACCGGAGACATCATTTGTCGGCAGTGTCTCCAACTCGACCCACAGAGCAGGCAACATGTAATGGGCAAGGTATGCTTGCAACATACGACGGGCAGTAGAGCTGCGTCCGGCTTTGTCAATCTCGACAACTGGACGCTCCTCAGACGAGTCCTTGTCGCGGACAATGTACGCTACTAGTTGCCTGTCAATACCTTCGCCGTGGGCAATAACCGCGCAATGGCTGACAGCCAGGTGGTTGCGAATCTCGCTCTCAACCTTGCCAGGAACGACCGAGTATCCGCGGATTTTTATCATCGCACCGACACGTCCGGTAATCTCCAGTAGTCCACTGGGAAGTATCCTAGCCTTGTCGCCCGTCCTATACATCCGGGCACCCTTCTGTGAGCTGAAGGGATTCGGTGTGAAGGCTTTGGCGGTGACTTCCGGGAGATTCAAGTATCCACGTGCGAGCAGGTGACCGCCAATGAAAAGCTCGCCGTTCTCTCCTTCATCCACTTTCTGACCACTTTCGTTGAGGATGTACACATACTTCTTGTCGATTAGAGGTGGGCCCACTGGGCAATATGGGGTGTCTTCCTCAATTTGACCAAGCATCTCCTTGATATCACCACAGGCGATCTCGTGCGTTTCGCAAGCACTATAGACGTTGAGGAGTCGAGTTTTCGGCAAAGCTTTGATGCCCCGCCTGGCAAGATCGGTGGTGACCACCTCGCCATTGAGCCAAACAGTCCTCAGGTTTGGAAGACGCGTCTCCAGCGCTTGGTGACGGGCCAATACAGCCGCGAAGAGTGTTGGCGTGAACAATGTCTCGGTAACTTTCTTGGAACCTAACAGATCGACGAGCATTCGGGGGTCGTAGCTGGCATCATCAGGTATAGCGATGACTGTTGCTCCTCGTAGCAATGGTCTTATGATTTCCCACACAAAGAAAACATTGCAGGCCACTCGATCTCCAGACTGAATATCGGAAAAGCCGAATCTGAGGTTGTAAGAAAGCACAGCCGCCTTGTGTGGGTTTGCAATGCCCTTGGGCTTGCCTGTCGTACCACTGGAATAGGCTACGAAACACAATCTGTCCAAGTCTGTCTCCGCTGGTAGGGGTGGCAGCTCGGACTCGTCCACGTGGCCATTCGACTTTGAGTCTCGCTCATTCAGGACGACGAGCGTCGTGCCTGCTGGGATCTTCCCAACCTCGGCGCTGATGGTGACAACTGCTGTGGGCCGTGCGTCTTCCAGTACATCCGCGAGCAGATCTGGTGGGTATGCCAGCTCCAGTACCAGGAAGGCTCCACCTGCATGTAGTGCAGCCAAACATGCGATTACATAGTCGGCAGAGCGCGGCAGTAGTACACCGACTAAGCTGTCACGACCCACGCCATGACTTCGGAGCTGGAGAGCAAGCTCAGCAACCTTGTCGTGAAGTTGCTGGTAGGTATATGTGTTCTTCTCGTCTTCTAGAGCAATGGCATCAGGCGTAGCTTTGACCTGCTGCGTGAAGAGTGCTGATAAGTCTTTGGTAGTGTCGATGATAGACATTGTCTGAACGTCGATGTGGGGAGGGGGAGAGCGTGGAGATAGTTGCAACAGTGAAGCAATTGACGTCTACTTTTTCGGTTGCATCCCGTACCTGTACCGGGATCTGCCGCTAAGGAAAGGTGCGTGGGCAGCAGAATTCCAGTGTTCGAGGTTGTTGAGGGGCACAACCTTGACCTGTTAGTTGTTAGTGGCCCTCGCTTGTCGCTGTCGTCATTTCCTAGCCCACTTCCTAAGACTCAACTCCCATTCTCATTGACCAACTCCCCACGTTCACGGTGGGCTAGATCTGGAGACGGACAATTGAGTGTTTGCCGCTGACAGCTTGGTACCCGGAGCGTCGCTGATCGCTAGCGCTTTGTGTCGGATTGTCGGTTGCTGCGTCAATCTGGAATGCACAGAGCAACCACCGAGTTCATGATGATCATGTGTGGCTGCCACAAACGAATCGAGAATCCGTTCCGTGATCCTGAAGGAATCCGATGGCACAAGACCCACTTCCTTATTAGGGAGTGCGAGGCGGTGGCCTGCACAATTCAGCATGTGTTAATGTCATGCCTCTTCTGCTCAAGAGTCGCGCACGCCCATATTCAGAAATCTTCAGAGTCGGTGGCTTGCAATTGTTCGTGAAGAGTGGCGCACTCGCATTGTGAGAACTGTTCAATCGCTTTTGAATGTTTAGATTCAAAGTTACAGAGGCAGGTCCATTCGAGCCTCTTCTTTGGTCAGCGAACACGCGAATGTACAGAGACATGAAATGGTGTATACTGTCATTCGAGCCCTGAAGACCTGCTTGGTATCTGCCAGCAATCCTACCAAACCAAGTTCCTCGCTGTGCCTTTCATGCATATCGAAATATTTTGCGTGGCACACTCCTATTCCTCACTCCTCAATTGTCTTGACACATTCCCATCCACCGCTCAACTTCTCCTTCCACAAGCTGACTCGGTTGTCGCCAGTGCTGACGGCCAGCACGTTACCGCTGAGACTCCAGCTTACACGCCATGCGGCGGCGTCGACGTTGAGGATAGTGGATTTCCAGTCTTCTACAGTTGGTCAGTACAATGTGTGGATTGTAAGAACTCCGTTACGTACGCAGGTCCGAAGATGTCCAGATGCGCACAGTCTTGTCTTGGGACGCAGACGCAATGTACGACTTGGAAAGGACAGTCGGTGACCACGCTACATCGCGGACCCAGTCTGTGTGGCCCGTCAGGATTTGTGTGTTTTGCCAGCTCCCTGTCTCCCCGCTGAACTCCCAAAGCTTGACCTGGCAATCGCTGCCGCCGGTAACGAATCGTCGTGCAGTGCCAGCCTGATTTCCGCTAGCACTGACAACCTGGCCAGGCGCAACGGCTGGTGCCCAAGAAACGCTGTTCACGCCGGAGCCGCAGGCCTGGAAGATCTGGTGTGTCCACGCATTGTCCTTGAACTCCAGAACCGAAACGTTTCCGTCAGAGGAAGCGCACGCGAGGAGGCAGCCGGCCTCGTGAGGCGCCCAGGCGACGTGGTTGACGGAGGCGGTGTGGAGCGCGACATCGTAGATCTTTTGCCAGGCGCCAGACTGTTCGCGCCAAATAAGGACCTTGCCATCGTACGAGGAAGAGGCGAGGATATTGCCATACTTGGGGTGCGCCCAAGCTACGCACCAAACAGCGCCTTCATGTCTGTCCAGCTGTCAACATCGTGCCACACCAAAGGTTCACGGTGACGTACCCCTTCAATGTCTCGACCAGCCTGTGGGTTTCGCCCTCGACTTCGAAGATCTTGATTGTTTTGTCTGAGGAGCAAGTCGCTAACCGCCTGCCATAGTAGTCAAGTACGGCATCGTGCTGAGCTTCGTTAGCTTCGATGGACAACAAATCCACTCCGCTGGAGGCCATTGCGCGCCGGTGTATTCGAGAATGTGGCTTTCGAACAGGCAGGGTTACGAGGAATCGAGGAAGTTGCGAGGTGAAGGCGAGAACATACAATCATGTCATCGTGGCCCGAATTCGCTATTACGTTCGCCTGCGATGAAAGTCAGCGGGTGAAGCTCGGGCAGGTGCTTTTGCGCAGCTGGTGCGGGGAGGTACTTGCCATGTTCGCTATGCAGCAGTCGCGTTGATGTGTTGAAAGCGTAAAGGAAAGGTGCGGAGCAGTGGTAGTGAGTGGACAAGTGGAATGCCGCGTGTGGTGTTCGGAGCCTACAATGTCGAGATGTTGCTCTGGCCTCTATTGCAGGGGTCGTGGCCAGTTCGGCGGTGATGAGATAAGATTAGATCGGCAAGGCCAAAATCGCATGCCTTTGCTGAGCCCTGAACGTTCTTCACCTCTCCATACTTGCTCTTTGTGGTGTCTATTCATAGTTGTAGTGTCTTTTCAGAGCGAGACACTGCTCGAATCTTGTTGAGATGCAAGAATGCCATACAACTTTCAGCAGCTTCCACAGCCACTCGTCTCAGCTGCGCAAACGCAACTTGGGTCCCCACCTCCCAGATCATGGAGCACCACGTGCTTCGCAATGTTTCTGCGCATATACTCATTGAATGTTAGGTACTCCAAAATCTCCAGATGCCACTGGAGGGCCACGCATAGCTCAAGACAGTTTCTGGGGTCCAACTCGTTACATGGGTACCCATCCCGAGGGGCGTCTGTAATCGACACCAGTCGACCTTTCCTGCCCTATCAGGCAACTACGCGAGCCGCTAAAGTTCTCCAGCTCGACTCCGGGAACACTAACCTTGCCAGCTTCCATTCATTCAGCGCTCGCTCACCGTTCAGCTGAGTCTGTAGCACTTGGAGCAGCCGAAGTTAGGCAGCAGACGCGCGATCACCCACCCAGCTTCAATTTCGCCCCTTGCTGCCTTCGCGCTAGCCGAAATAGGTACCCTCAAGGCATCCTGCAGCTAGAGGCTACAGGTTAGAGGTCCATGTTATATACAACATGGCAACTTCCCAGAGCTCATATGGAAGTTCGCACAATTCTCAAACCTGGATCTCGAATTCCTCCAGCTCAACACCAGCATCCAGGATGAACGACCTGTCTTCAACACGTACACCAGCGCAAATCGAAGCCCAGCAAATACTAAACCACCTATTGTCGAAACTGAAAGAGCCAAATTCAAGACATCACGATAAATACGGCAAATGGGTCTCGCGGCATCCTCGACTCGACGATTTCATCTTTCGCTGCGTCCGCTCGCAAGTATGGACATACCTATCCCATCGCTGGTCGCTCGACGCGCTCAAGGTTATAGGTGGCGATCTGCGCAGCGACGCGCGCGCCATTTATCTCAACGGCGTGCTCGGCCTCGATAAGCGCGTGCGCATCTACATTGGCCAAGCGTCATCTCTACGCCCGAGAATCGCACAGCATTTGAACTTTCGCTACCGCCGCGACAACCCCTCCCTGCACTACCATGCCCTGCAATCATCTATCTACAATGCGATTGGCGTGCTTGCCGTGCTACCAGGCCAGGGCATGGGGAACCATACATTGCCAGGCATGGATGAGCCGGCGCTGCTGATGAATGTGTTGGAGATGTGGATGTGTCTTGTCTTTCGCAGTTTACCAGTCCCTATCCTGGATGAGTGGATACCGGATGGGATCAGCGCTGGGCGGAAAGAAGGAAAGGAAGGCGAGTTTGGTGGCTTGAACATACAGAGTCCCTTGGATCAGGGAGATGGGACAACGGAGTGGGTTGATCTGAGCACGAGTGAGGATCCGCTGGTGAGGGAATATCTAAGTGCCGGAGTGGTGAAGAGCGAAGAGAAGCCTGATGTCGTGGATGATGTTGAATTGAGGAAGAGAGAGTATGCTGAGAAGGCTAGGAAGCTGAACCACGGTCAGAAGGGCGTTACCTTGTCGTCCAACACGCTGATAGTCTTCGGTGTGGGCGTAGTATTGGGGTTTGCACTGGTGAAAGGGTTTGGTGTGCCGGTGCAGAAACGGTCATAGCGAATGCTACTGTAACGTTACCTAACAAGCACTGCCACCGGATGCATTACAGACACTAGCCACCGAAGCTCTCCGCTCTCACTCTTCTCTGTGTCTTACCAGCCTGTCCATAGTCCTGCGACCCATGTGCAGACCTCACCTCACCGCGACTGCCACTCTTCCTTAGCCCTCCACTTTTGACGCTCTCAAAAGGCTTCCTTCTCCTGACAAGCTGGTATCCCCTATCCAGCTCTACCTCAATCGCGCACCTAATCTTCAGTGCCGTGACAGCAGGCCACACGCTCCTCTCACCCTTCAGAATCCAATAATCAATAGCCTCCTTTGTCGGGTTCTCTAGTAGCTTGAAGAAGTCCATGGGCGTGATTTCAGGTACGAGCGTCAAGCTCGCGCCTGGGATGTTTTCGTCGAGCAAGAACCTGCGTATAGAGGGTGAAAGGTAGCCCAGTTCATCGAGCTGGTGCAATCGATGCTGGACCTCCAGGACTACAAGGCGAAGGATCGGCATGCTGAGTTTCCAACGGCCGTCTTGTCTAGGATTGGGATGGTGGAGGTCGGAGCGCAGGAAGGGCGCGAGGTAGGGGCGTGCTTGGGAGACAATGAAATGGTTTACGTTGAAGAGCTCGGCAATGCGATGTAGAGGTGATTGCCGGTCGGTGTAGGAGGCGTGCGTCCAGTGGCGGAAGGTGGTTTCTGATGCTGGGGACCAAGGTGCGATGGTGCCGGATTCGTCCTTGCACATGAGCGTTACGGGATTGTAGAGAGTGGAGGATGCGGTTGCGTTTGAAGCAAGGGCCGCTGACCAGATGAGCTAGGTGTGTCAGTGTGATATTTACTTGATTTGAGGGTACTACTTACTACGTTTGGAGCCGTGAGATAGTTCAGCAGGTTCGGAACACCGCCACCACCACTAGTGGTAACGGTAATGTTCAGGACCCTCTTCGTCTTGGTATAGGCTTCTTCGAAAGTCAGATCTCCAATATTGGCCCTCAACAGCTGCTCGAGCACGCCGACATCTAGGAAGTGGCCCTCCTTCCACCACCGCCGAATACGGCGTGTGAGCGTTTCAAGCCAGCCGCTGCCCTTTGAGCCTTTCTTTCGAGAGCGTTTTGCGAATGCGCTGAGGTCGATGTTCTTCCCATTCAGAAAGTCTAAAAGCTCGTCTTCAGTGTGCACTCCAACCAGTGCTGCAATGATAGCACCCGCAGCAGTTCCAGCAATGATGCGTGGGAGCAGACCGCGGAGATGAAGTGCCTTGACAACGCCTAGGTGACATATACCAAATATCTGCCCACCCTGCAAGACCAGCACTGATCTTCCAAATGCTTGCCTTGTGTCATGCAACACGTCGAGCTTCGCCTGATTGGTCAACCCCATATCCGAGTTCGCCGCAGTCGGGCATTGCGTGAGATATTCAATCGCGTATGAGACTTGAGTAACATAGTCTTCGATAAGGAGTTTCGTACCGCCGTATGCACGATCGAAAAGGCGTGGAGCCGTAATGTTCCCAAGGTTGCGAACGAGGCCACTTCGTAAGAGGCCGATGAGGCCTATTATGTCGTCCTCGTCATGGGCTTCGATGATGGCTGTAAGACGCTGATGTATGAGGCGGTAGTTGTAGTACTTGCTCGTGGCATTCTGACGCCAGAGGTCATATCCTAAGAGCTCGTCAAGGTGGTATGCCGCAGCTTCCCATTCCTCAAAGCGGCGTGCATCTGCGATAGTCTCGAGCAGCAGGTCTCTTGGATTCTTCTTCGTCCACCATACAAAGAGTCTCTTAAGCATTTGGCGTTAGTTGGAGGCCTTGCAAGTAGCCGTTATAGCAGCATCGAAGGGCAACACACCCGGAGCCAGAACAAGAAGATCTCAGCGAAGCAGCCAAAAACGCTCCATAGCAACTCGCCGGCCATTGTGACTGCGTCTAGGGGATCGGCTGATGACGCCACTGAATGGCATGTCGTCGCGTTGTTTGTTGCACGGGTCGGTTATGTGTTGTCATTGAGATGAGTGGTTTCATGTGAATTCACATGTGAACAGAAGCACGCGTCGCCGAAGACCAAGGGTCAAGGCGCCGGGACGGAAGGATCGCGGGGAGAGCGTGGCGCTAAGTACGTGGGGCTAAAATTATCTCATGGATCAGACGCTCCGCACAGGTCAGCCAAAGTTGGCCAATCAGCGTTTGCTTACATAAGCAAAAGCGTAGCGGTAGCGGAGCGTCTGAGGGAAAACCGTTTTGATTTTAGTGCTGCTCTAATGAAAACAGTCATTTTCAAGCAACGTTTTAAGGTTGATATCACCCTTTGGCCACAAGGAAATATATGAAAACTTAACTTATAGAGCATGTATCACGCAAAGAGCTTCTTCTTGAATATAGGCTTGCCATATATTTCCTACATTGAATGTCCAAAGTACAATTAAAACGTTGAATTTTGAGCTGCCTGAATCTGACGCTCGCGCGACCTGCGCGACGCCACTGTCTATATCTCAAGAACGCCATCCTTTTTCGTCAAACTGCAAGCTGCAGTAGATAGCCTGATCCCTTCTTATCCACGCCTAGCTCTTTTGAAGTATAGGAAATGTCCTTTTTATTTGACTCTCTCGCGACGGGCGTGCGACAGCCTCTGTGGCCCCCCACTATTTCAAGAACACCATCCTTTTTCATCAAATTTTGACCTGCAATAGATAGCCTGCTCTTTTCTTACCCTTATCTAGCTCTTTTTAAATCCAGGATACGTCCTTTGTGGTGCGAAGTATATTTGTGGGTGAGGGATGGTTTTCCTTACCAAAATTGATAAATCTTATTGGAGCACCACCAAAATCAAAACGGTTTTCCCTCAGACTCTCGGCGACCGCTGGCCGCCTCGCTGCTGATTGGTCGACCGAGAGACTGACTCGTGAGATAAGGCTAAAACAGCCCATGACGATGCGACACTAATAATGTTCTGTAATTCGAGAACACATTCCAACTTTTGCAATTCTTAGCGCAACATGCCCGGCTCATCTCTGTGGCTCCTCCCGCCGGATACACACCCATTGAATGATGTGCTTACATCCCTGATCGAGCGAACAGCCTCGCATTTTGGCTCATCGGACCTCTTCATTCCACATCTTACACTGACGTCCGAAATATATCCCTCGACTTATGGATCAGAGCCGCAGAAATGGCTCGAGGGTCTGAATCTCCCAGCAGGTGATGGCGTTAAGGTAGACTTCGAGAAGCTGAGCGGCGAGGATGTTTACTTTCGAAAACTCTACATCAAGTGCCACAAGACCACCGGACTGAAGGCGCTAGCAAAGGTCTGCAGGAAGCAGGTTGCCGGTCATGAAGACGAAGAAACAGCAGGCAGGTGGGTGGATGAGAAATTTAATCCACATGTAAGCCTACTGTAGTAAGTCCCACGCAATCGCTCACTGAAGAAGTCACGGTTGACCCCTATGTACAGTCACAATTGTCCGAAGATCGATGCAAAAGGTCTCGAAGAAACAAGTAAGCTCGTTCAAGGAAAAGGCATTGACCTTGTACAACGAAGGGAGGGGTTGTCTTGGAGTGGAGGTCGCGTCGTGCTTGTTGCAACGGACAAAACAATTGCTGAGTGGATGCCCATCGCCGAGAGAGTGCTCTGATGCCTCATGACTTCTTGTTCAGATTCCGAAAATCTGTCAATGTGAGGAGTGTCTGAAGTCCGGTCCTAAGTTCGTACCATTGATGGATGCGTGAGGCAGTCAGTGCTTTGTTGATAAGAGCCGCTGTGGCTGAAGTGCAGTGGACCCTTTAAGACGCCCCACACATATGTCATTGAAGCTAAAGTAGAATAGACGTCATTGACAGGTCATCATGAGCAGCATAGGAATTTATGAGACATGCTGCGGAGAACAGTTCGGAAAGTTTAAACGTTCAGATGTTTGTATTACTGTGCGCATCGCATTGGTATCGTGGCTCATTAAAAAACATTAAGAAATTCAGACTACGCGGGGACTGCGCATCTATTTCATGAAACCGCGCTTGCCGTCACCATCAGCATCGACCTTTGGGTTGAGCTTATCCATTAGGCTAGCCTTCTTGTGCTCGCCTTGCTCGGATGAGACAGAATCGCGAGTGTGGGTGTTGTGGGCATCAACTCTGGATCGATCCTCGGTGAGGGCGTCGGGCAGACCATCCTTAGTTGTGTGAGTGCGGTTGTCGCGAGCGAAATCGTTGTGCTGCTGGCCGTGGTGACCAGCGGCACCAGCAGCGGCACCAGCGACAGCGCCAGTAGCACCTCCCTGGTGGGAGTGAGTGCCGGTCAGGCCAGAGCCCGTGGAGCCATGGGAGTGTGTGCCAGTGAGACCAGAACCGCCGGTAGTGTTCAGCTCACGCTGGCTCAGACCAGTGGCATCGTTGCCGTGGCGGGCAGTGTTGTCGTAGTCACCGTGGCGGGCTGCACCAGGGATGTGATGGTGGTCGCGATGACCCTCACCTTCGCGGATGGCGCCGAAACCGCCGGCGGTACCAGCACCGATGTTCTTTGGGACACCCTCAAACGCGTCATAGCGCTCCTCGCGACCAGTGAGAGCTCCACCCTTCTGCTTGAACTCATCCATGGTCATGGCAGGGAGAGCGGTAGTGCTGTGGTGGGTAGCCTTGTTGTGGTGAACCTCGTGGATCGGAACTGTGGTGTGGACAACGTTGGGCTGAATAGTCTCCTTCTGAACAACGGGCTGAATGGTCTCATGGATGTGGTGGTGAACGTGCTCACCGCCAATGGCAGCAGCAGCGCTCTGGCTGTGTGTAGTGCCATCTACGCGACGCTCATCCTTGAAACGGGCCTGCTCATCAATGAGATTTCTCTTTGTGGAATCGTGGTCGCGGTGGTCAAACTCGCGGTGCTGAACGGCACCCAGTTTAGCAGTGTGCTGCTCGGGAAGAATCTCGCGATCCTGGACGGGCTGGACAGTGCGGTGGTAGTGGTCCTGGTGGACCTCCTTATCAACAGCGGTCTGAACCTCCTCGTGGAGATGGGGCTTGACAACCTCATGCTGAACAGCAGGGGCAACAGCCTCGTGGACAGTAGTATCGTGATGTCCGGACTTAGACATGAAGTCGGTGATGGCTGCCTTTGCCTTATCCATTTTGATATGTGTTGATTTGTTTCGTTGTGAAGATGTTGAAATTTTAAGTGAAGAAGCTCTGGGATTTATGAGACTCGGAGAATGGGTGTTAGATGATGTTATGATGATGAGCTTAACCTGTAGCTGGATGAGCTCTTTATACCACTGCACCTGCCAAAGCTTGTTCGTTGCCAACCCACAGTACGTCATACTAGGTCCATCGCCGCGCCCCAACCTAGCTCTTCAATGCAAGCGTGTGGCGATACATAAGGACGGGCTCGATTTTGACGGGGCCCGCTGTGTTGCAGCAATTTAGCTCCGAGGGGCTTGGGTCACAAAGACGTGTATTAATGTACGTCAGGGGTACCAGATCAGTTCACCAGCCACTGCTTAGGTGTGGTAAGACGACGAGGGGTTGCGCTTGACGTAGAGCTCATGCTCTTCAGCGAGTGGAGCACTTGTGGTCCAGTCTTTCCTAGAGCATCCGCCGGGGGCTTCTGCTACGAGCTAGAGCGCTCCTACCTTGCTTTTCTCAAGACACTACGCAACTGATGGCAACCTTCGTCGCGACAGATGGTCCAAGTCCTTCAGATTCGATAATATGGAATTGTGCTGGTTGAGGAAGTTAGGGATCGGCACTGGGGTGGCGCTGGGCGGCTGGGGCCGATGATATCGATCGTGGGTAACACGTCCGTGCGCCTACCGAATTCATGCAAAAATGGATGGCGAGCACCTTTCCGATGCTGTTCGTCCCCACACTGGTGTTTGTTTTGTCCTGTTTCTGGCCACGTTCGAGACTGACGCACTGAGGATCACCCTCCCTTCTGGTACGCTATTGCGATCAGCAGCGGAGCCGTCCGCTGTTGGCCACCCAACTGGCTTGTCGTCATCCCGTCTCGCAAGCCCTCTATGCCGACTGCAAAGACGTGATGCTTATGGCTTCGTCACAGTACCTAAGTGGGTCTGATACGCTTCTTTTTGTTCGTTGAACAGCTCTTGCCGCGGAAGAAATGAGCATTGCGATGCTGCTACGTCACAGGGGACGCCATGCATCAGCTAGCAGCCACAGTTGAGCATTTATCTGCGTTCATGGATGAGTGAGTTCAATGAGTGCTGTAAGAAGAAAAGGAAGAGACAGCCTAGAATGCTCTCGGTCACTCGGAGACGCCGCCATCGGCCTGGCCTAGCCCTCTTCGCGCTCTCCCGCAATTACATGGTTCATACGTCCTGCCACCTCGGGTGACAAAAAAGGCTGCACACCAAAATGAGCAGATTCTCAGCACCACCCACACAGCTCCCCCTACAACGCCAATTAATTGCTGTAATTACACTTAATTATTGCGCTAGGTCTGTATTTTTAAATTAATATCCCTAGCAATGGGAGACCTTGTTAACATAGAAGATGTCCTCCTTGCTATATAGGATAACGTACTCCACAAGCGAGCCGGTCACCCAAGCGAGCCGGTCACTTAATTTTACACCAAAAATTGAGATTTTTGCACCTTAATAACTCCACAACCAGATGATAGAATTGTCTAAAAATCAAAATGCAATGCTTTACCTATGTCAAGATCAGTTGCCCTGGAGATCTAAGCTCTATCCTTAACGTGTGTAGAGTTATTAGAAAGTACGCTAAAATAATCCCTGTATTTTGATTTTTGTTTAATAACTCCGGTGCGACTGATACAGGATCCTAGCGCTTCTATAGAATTGATCTTTACGTAGATGCAGCATAGTATTTCAAGTTTTAGACAGTTCTATTATCTGGTTGTAGAGTTATTAAGGTGCAAAAATCTTAATTTTTGGTGTAAAATTGAGTGACCGGCTCGCTTGGGTGACCGGCTCGCTTGTGGAGTACGTTACTACGCTTCTCTATATAATCAATAGCGCCACAGACATAACTTTCAGTAGGCGTATTATGTAATTTACAGTTGTCCTAGTCTGCCATTTAAAAGAATAAGCAATAGCTGCAATAGGGGGTGTGTGGTGTGGGTGAGGGTGTGGGTGAGGGTGTGGGTGGATTGAGGTAGGAATCTCGGCGGTGTGCGGCCTTTTTTGTCACCCGAGTACCTGCCTAGCCACAGCGTCAACCAAAGGGTCCGAGGCAGCGGTTTAACGTTCAACCGTGCTGTCACTGAACGGCTTCTGGACGGTTCTTTTTGGTCCACCATACATTTTCGTTAACGTAAAGCACCACCGAGCCGGCAACTTTTTCTTGGCATTGCGAACACCACGTACAAACAACAATGGCTCAACAACGCAAAGCTAAGCTACTCCAGCAAGAAGGCAGGATAGACCTCGCACTCCAGGCGTACGAATCAGGTCAATTTAAGAGCGTGCATCTTGCTGCTCTAGCATACAACGTCCCACATCAACGGCTCTCTGATCGGCAGAACAAAATCACCTTCCGGCTGTCTGCTACACCCAACGGCCGAAAGCTCTCTGCGACAGAAGAGCAAACGATCGTACGATACATCCTTGACCTTGATTCGCGTGGATTTGCCCCCCGGCTGTGTGAGGTGGCAGATATTGCAGATAAACTGTTGGCTGTACGTGGTTGGTTGGTTGGTTGGTATTCGATTTTCGTCCATAGGATGGGGATTAAGTCCACCATCACCGCCTCCCGAAGGGCATATAGGACGTGCTAAGCTATGGAATCACAGTGCTGACACACTACCTTAGAAAGCATTTCTTGCCTGCGCGGGTATTGCTACCATTTCAGAACTACAGCTCCCCTTCCAATTGGGGAGACTGAGCAGTGTGTGTACATTAGGGTGGGACCCTTGTGTGTGTTCAGAGGCATTTTAGTGCCGTGAGAGAAAGAAAAGGAAAGAGTAGGTAGGTGTGGAGAGCCGGTGCCCTGCCGAATCGAAGCCGTGGCTCTGCGCGAGGAGAGCCTTTGTACTAGGCTTGGCCATGCCTGTGTCTGAGGAGATAGGTGTAGTAGGTAGGCAGAGCCAGGCCTGTCCTTCTTCTTTATCCCCAAGGGTCGTGAAATCTAAGGCCATGCTGGCTGCCTTGTTTGCGTGTTGTGTCAGGTCTGGGACGCTGACAGTCGGTCTTCAGAGAGCTGAAAGCAGCTCTCATCGTTGTGGGTGTGGAGAGCCGGTGCTCTGTCGAATTGCGCCGTAGCTCTTCGCGTGGAGAGCCTTGCGGTAGGCCTGGCGATGCCCTTATACTGCAAGAACAAGGAGTGGCAAAACTGTCTCCTTGTCTTGCTGGTGGTTGTGGCCTTCGACCGAACGTGAAAATCTGAGTAGCGCACGGGCCATTTTGAAGAGAATTCAGCTCAGCGAAGAGCTGAAAGACAAAAGAGGGCAGCGCGCCTGCCACAACGCCTGCAGCGGGGAGAGGACGTTGGGAAACAGATTTAAGAAGGCATTTGAGTCGTGTTTGAACGAAAAATCGATGGAAATCGACCTTTCGCTGACCTGGAAAAGTTGATGTTCGGGTGGCTGTACGTGGTTGGTTGGTTGGTTGGTATTCGATTTTCGTCCATAGGATGGGGATTAAGTCCACCATCACCGCCTCCCGAAGGGCATATAGGACGTGCTAAGCTATGGAATTACAGTGCTGACACACTACCTTAGAAAGCATTTCTTGCCTGCGCGGGTATTGCTACCATTTCAGAACTACAGCTCCCCTTCCAATTGGGGAGACTGAGCAGTGTGTGTACATTAGGGTGGGACCCTTGTGTGTGTTCAGAGGCATTTTAGTGCCGTGAGAGAAAGAAAAGGAAAGAGTAGGTAGGTGTGGAGAGCCGGTGCCCTGCCGAATCGAAGCCGTGGCTCTGCGCGAGGAGAGCCTTTGTACTAGGCTTGGCCATGCCTGTGTCTGAGGAGATAGGTGTAGTAGGTAGGCAGAGCCAGGCCTGTCCTTCTTCTTTATCCCCAAGGGTCGTGAAATCTAAGGCCATGCTGGCTGCCTTGTTTGCGTGTTGTGTCAGGTCTGGGACGCTGACAGTCGGTCTTCAGAGAGCTGAAAGCAGCTCTCATCGTTGTGGGTGTGGAGAGCCGGTGCTCTGTCGAATTGCGCCGTAGCTCTTCGCGTGGAGAGCCTTGCGGTAGGCCTGGCGATGCCCTTATACTGCAAGAACAAGGAGTGGCAAAACTGTCTCCTTGTCTTGCTGGTGGTTGTGGCCTTCGACCGAACGTGAAAATCTGAGTAGCGCACGGGCCATTTTGAAGAGAATTCAGCTCAGCGAAGAGCTGAAAGACAAAAGAGGGCAGCGCGCCTGCCACAACGCCTGCAGCGGGGAGAGGACGTTGGGAAACAGATTTAAGAAGGCATTTGAGTCGTGTTTGAACGAAAAATCGATGGAAATCGACCTTTCGCTGACCTGGAAAAGTTGATGTTCGGGTGGCTGTACGTGGTGGGACACCTATTGGCAAGAACTGGGCTGAGCGATTTGTGTCGCGTACGGAAGAACTCAAGATGGCTTTCAATCGCGCAAAGGACCGTCAGAGAATACTCCAGGAAGATCCAGAGGTTATCAGCGCGTGGTTCAAGCTCGTACAGGAGACAAAAGACAAGTATGGGGTCCTAGATGAGGACATCCACAACTTTGATGAGACCGGCTTCCAGATGGGAGTTATTGGCTCAATGAAGGTTGTTACAGGCTCAAAGAGGCGTACAAGACCAAACCTTATTCAGCCAGGCGATCGGGAGTGGGTTACAGTTATCCAGAGCATCTGCGCTGCTGGGTATGCTATCCCACCCTTCATTATCTACAAGCAGAGTTGGCAACAAACAAATCAAGTCCAAATCAAGTCTCTCCACGCAGCACCATCTGGTCCGTGTTAGCGGGCACATACCAACAGTAGGGCCGTTCGCGGGACTTGATTTGATTTGATTTGTTTGTTGCCAACTCTGTCTACAAGGGGCGTGTCCACATCTCTGCCTGGTATGAGGAGACTAATATACCGTACGACTGGAAGCTCTCTGTCTCTGAGAACGGATGGACAAACAACGCGCTTGGTCTTGAGTGGTTGAAGCATTTTGACGTGCATACAAGAGCGCGTCAGAAGGGGTTGTACAGGCTGCTTATCTTGGACGGCCATGAGAGCCATCTCAACCAGAATTTTTTTTAAGGACTACTGCCTGGAGAACAGAATCTTAACCCTCTGTATGCCTCCTCACTCATCACACATACTTCAGCCACTTGATGTGGTGTGTTTCTCACCGTTGAAACTGAAGTACTCCCAACGCGTACGAGCCTTGGCATCCAAACGCGTCTTCCACATTAACAAGGAAGGCTTCCTCCCAGCCTTTAGAGACGCGTTTTTCGACGTGTTTACGTACAATAACTGCAAGAAGGCCTTTCAGGCATCAGGACTAGTGCCTACTGACGCGCAGGTAGTCATTGATCGGCTTGAAGTGCGATTTCATACCCCTCCACCAGTACCTCTACTAGAAACACCATGGCAATCCCAAACACCAAGCAATACGTACGAATTTGGGTCGCAGTCAAAGCTTGTAAGCGAGCGCTTCGTACGGTCACCAACATCTGCTCAGGAAGGGTTCTCAAAGCTAGTAAAAGGAGCTGAGGAGATGCTGCATGAAAATGTTCTTATTAAGGCTCGTGTACGAGAGCTTGAGGAGCAATTAGCAGAGGTTACTAAGCGCAAAGGGCGTAAAAGAAAGCAGATTCAGTATGGTGGGACAATAGAGTATGGTGCTGCAGCGTTGTCTGTAGCTGAGAGCGCAGCTGCAGCTCGTACGGTGTCAAAGAGAGCGCGCAGTGGTAGTGGTCAAGAAAGAGCCCAGCCAGGTCAACGGCACTGTGGCAACTGTGGAAAGACTGGGCACAACGCTCGTACGTGCCAAAAAGATGCAGAAGAAGATTCTGCATCTAATACAAGTGCGTCGTACGCGGGTTCTGCAGAGGGTAGTAAGTAATTGCTTGTTTTGTACATGGTGTTCGCAATGCCAAGGAAAAGTTGCCGGCTCGGTGGTGTTGCCGGCTCGGTGGTGCTTTACGTTATTCAGCAGCCTTACTTCTTCACGTTTTGTGCGTCATAGCTCCCGTGGTCTGTCGGGGCCTTACAGATGCAGCAATTGGGGTCCTTTTTGAGTTTTTGCGCGCGTCCTATCGTACCATCTTAGCTTCGCGCTGAGAAGCGGAACACCATGCAACACAAACTGAAGTCTGTCTTTCGGAGATCAAGTAAATCGAGAGGCTCCCCAGAACTGGAGGGCAGCACCCACCATATCGACCCAATTTCCGTATCTTCAGATCAGCATAGCCGCACTTCAGTCGAGTCATCGGTGACCGGCTCACCTGTCTACAAAGGACGCAGCAGACCTGTCAGCTCAATCTACGATGACCGTCGCCTTAGTCAAGTATCTGCAAGGAACACCGCGGCGACCGACTTAACGGCCTCCTCTGACTCCAATGGCGGTGCTATAGCCAACAATTACAAGGCCTACCTACCTGACCTGTCTCCAGTAGACGATAACCACGGTGACGAGTATATGTCTCTTGGTGGTGACAGACGCCACATTTCCGGGGAAAGCGGGAGACGACACGAAGAGGACGTCGCAGACCGCAACATTGCGCGTTTTAGTACACCGATCGATGGGCAAAGTCGGGGCCCAGCAGTCCCTCCACACAATAAATCCATAAGGAATGCCATAGGTGAGTGCTGATTCAAGACATCTTGCAAATATTCTTCTCACTATGTTCTAGACGAGAAGGGCTCATCGGGGAGATCAAGTTTCCCTCCTGAGACTACCACGAAATTGCGCATGCCCGATAGCGAAAACAACGCGTTTCAATCGCCACAAGGAGCGCAAAATATCCAAACCGCACAATCAGGCGTACGCCATGCTACTATGGATGGAACAGCAAATGGTGAAGAGACCGAATTGGCCACAAAATTGCGTGAGGACGGCATTGTAGACCTCAGGAACACCACCGATACAGATGGGGATATAACATGGGCGCCTGGTACGTTACTTTCTTTTCCTACCGTTTCAAGTTGCAACTCGAACTTCCGGAGCCCACTTCCTACACCACGCAGATGCTGACTGCATTGTAGCTATTACGCACGAGGTCGTCAAGCCGCATCAGCATGAAATTGTACAACAGAAGATCTACCGAGAAATCCACAACTACGAACACTTCCATCGCATACAACCTGTTATGATGACAGAGGTCCTACCACCCCGCCATTGGATTCCCAACCCGAACGGCGAGGGGCTAATTGAGGTTTCTGCTGACGAGCTACCGGCTCGTACCGGCGAGAACCGTTGGTGGTCGATCTGCGAGCACTCGAGCCCATATGCGTTGCAGAAGACATCCCACAAATACCGCACGGAGCCCGAGATTATCGAAGCAGGTACATTCATGACCGAGGAAGGGTTTGAGCGCAAGGAAACGATTATCATTCATCCTCCAACGCTTGCTGACTTGACCGGATATGGTGGACTGGTGCAAGCTGTGCACTTCGATCATGAGACTGGAGAGTGCTGGATGGGGGAGCTCACAACAATGGACAAGCTTCATGAGCTCCAGCAGTCACTCAACCGTGCGCCAGACGCATTCCAGATGGATGGACTCAACAAGAGCCTTCCTAAGATACCCAAGCAATCGATGCCTCTGCGCGAGCCGGTTAACGGGCACTCGTCTGCGGTGCACGGTACGGATGTTGGGATGAATTGATTGATGTGCAAACGGACTGACTTCTTCTAATACCTAGTTAGTATTGTTACTTCTGTATGCTACTTTGTATCTTGTGCGAGCAGGGTGTTGGAGGTGTACTTGATCAAAATTACGTTTGTAATTGCTAGGGTCTTTGATTGGGAGCATTGGGAGCATACTTGGAGTTTGGGCATGGTACCATCTGAAGTAATCTTGATAAAGCATCTCCTTTCGTCCCTGGATCACCTTGAAAATCTTCCGACTGGTGTGCTTAGTGTTTGTGAAATTCTTGCCTTTCGTCGCTCGCGCCTACCTTCCACAATCAGCGCAGTCACCTGTTGTCACACTTCATTCTGCTTCCATGGTCCCATCCGGTTCAACAATGTCTTCCTCTACTTGCAAGCCACTTTGGTGATACTGGGAAAAGAGCTGGAGCACATATTGCAGGATGCTTCTAGCTTTAGAACGTCTGAATGTCAGGGTTCAGGCCGACTGTGAGCAGCGGGGAGTGGGGTGCATTCGCCCACGCTCATCACAACACCAAGGTTCCCTGCTAGGCTGGATTGCAAGAACGTACAAATGTTGGTCGTCTCCCGGCACTCCTCAGCTTGGTAGCATTTCTCAGAATCCTCCAGTAACAAAACGATGCTGTCTGAGCGGCCGTGCTTATTACAGGGATGTGAGCACACCACGTTACATACCGAGGCTGAGGTCTCGGGTCGTCGAGACAGGATCCTGGAATCCGGCATGTCTTCACACTCGAGAGCTGAGATTTTGAACTTTGTGGGGGCTAAAACCCGGCTATTCGATGTTCAGATAAGCCTGTGGCGGGAAGCAGAGTGGACGAAGCCTGGAGCCGACTCCTAAGCCCAGAGTTGCCAAGATCATCTACAGCCCGCCAGTCGTTGCAATTGGGGAATTCTCAAAGGCCAAGACACAGTCAAGAGTTGGAGGGATTTTCGAACTGGGAGTTCTTCGGAGTGTCCGATAGCAATCGCGCCGTTGCAATGGACATTGTACGAACCGCCGGAATTTGCGTGCGAGAAGACGCTGCTCAACAGAGCAAAGCGGTACCTAGGAAGCACAGGTACAAATTTCGAAGTCGGTGCTGGCCGTCCGTTCCCAAGCTGCCCCGCGCAATATGACCTTTGGGGTTTAGCGGGGTTGACCCTGTCATCCTTCCCTAAAGCGTACCAATGCGCACATGGCAAGCCGTGACGTTCACAGCCGGGTGACGAGACTACAGCCATCCGAGCAAGATGAAGGATCGCCCAGCCTGGATGAAGCAACCATGATCAGCAGGTTGCAGTGGGCGTTGGACCTATGATGCGCACTTGGACTTCTGACGTTACACCATATGTCGGGAAACGGCGTGCAAGGCCACCAGGAAGTTCTAGGCTGACGCTAGGGGAATCCACAATTCACCATCCACAGCGGCATCGCGGAGGCTTGTGCGACAGTCAACCTTCACCTCCAAGGCTATCCACGCTAGCGCTAATGAGTATCAAAAGCTGTCAGGACATGCTGTGCTAGCTTTACGCAATGCTTAGTGAATTGAATTTATCTACTCTACGTCCCTGACAGAGTCTACTCTACCATGACATCAGGTCAAGGCATGCCTTGACTGAGCGGAACCGCTCATACACCTGTAGTTAATGCTTAGTACAGTGACGTCGCGATACCAGCAGTAACTTTGCTTTTGTTGCTTTTGGTTAGGGATGTAGGCGAGCTGAATTCAGTTAGGATCGTGCTGGTGCTGTTGACTGATGGGGTGCTAGGCTCGCTTTAGACAGACAGTGACGTCGCGATACCAGCGGTAACTTTGGTGTTCCTCTGACGTGTGCATCACGTGATGCATACACCCGCTCGACCAATAGGAAGGCTGAGTGGCTCATCCAATCAGATTTCACGCTCCAAAACTCAGTGAACCACAGTACTACCAACGTGTCGGATTCGTTATTGCTGCTAGCGCAGCAATTATATGAACCTGCTACGCTCCTCTTTTCCCTGCTGCTTACATTCACGTTACACCAACCGCGAACAGCCTCGAGAGCCACCTAACCGTTCGCGCTAGTGGTACATGGAATTCGTTGTGCAGTACTTCTCTCTTCTACTTAAGGGTCTTTGCTAAATTTGCGGACCTTCAAGCCCAGAAATTTTCATACAATGGCTTCAAGCAGCATCGACTACGCCCACCATGGGCCCGGCGACAAAAAGGTTGAGGGCGTGTCCGTTGATGAGGAGAAGAATTTTGAGCCTCGCCGTAGTGACTCGGTTGGCTCTGTAAGAGTAGTTCACGACAATACCCACCGAAAACTCAAGAGTCGACACATCCAGCTCATCGGAATCGGTGGTACCATCGGAACTGCCCTTTATGTTCAGATTGGTCGAGGTTTGATGAACGGTGGCCCAGCGTCGCTGTTCCTTGCCTTTACCTTGTGTAAGTCGTACTCGCAAACACAAGTCAATAGCGGTAGCTAACAACCTTCAGGGTGCACTGTGATCTTAGCGGTCACCGTCAGTGAGACTTCCCGTTGTTTGATTTTCCCAACGCAGCACACCCCAGCGCGACATGCCGAAGCGTCCCAATGCCCAGAGCAACACATTCCACACACGTCCCAATGCGGAAGTCGAACTAACCTTCACCCCAGGTATTGCCGAAATGGTCACCTTTCTGCCAATCTCGTCCCCCTTCATTCGATTCGCTGGTCGCTTTGTCGACGATGCTTTCGGTGTTGCTGCTGGCTGGAACTTTGTATGTCAAACGGTACCAATGTTGCTTTAGCTGCATCCCAAAATGTGAAACGGTACTAACGTTGATTTTCCGCTCAGTTCGTCTTCGAGGCTGCTCTAGTACCCTTTGAGATTGTGGCTTGCAATGTCATTATCAATTTCTGGAGCGACGTGGTCCCTGTCGGTGCCATTATCGCAATTGTCATTGTCCTCTATGGGTATGTTATGCCACTGCTGTATAAGCCAGGTTAATTGTGAGATCGAGACTGATGCGACAACAGCGTGATCAATCTGATGGCCGTCAAGTGGTACGGCGAGACCGAGTTCTGGGCTGCCGTTGGCAAAGTCCTGCTCATTGTCGGCCTACTCATCTTTACGTTCATCTCTATGCTTGGAGGGAATCCCGAGAAAGACCGATATGGTTTCAGATACTGGAAGAACCCTGGTTCTTTCGCTGAGCTGTACTACACAGACGACTTGGGTCGCTTCCTAGGATTTCTGCAGTGCTTGATCCAAGCTTCTTTCACGATTGCTGGTCCTGATTACGTCTCTATGGCTGCTGGAGAGACCGAAAACCCCAGAAAGGTCATGCCTCGTGCCTACAACGCCGTTTTTTACCGTCTCACAGCTTTCTTCGTTCTTGGCTCTCTGGCTGTCGGCATCAATGTCCCATACAACGACCCTGAGCTGAAGGCCGCCTTCGCCGATGGCAAACCGGGCGCTGCTGCTTCGCCATACGTCGTTGCTATGAACCGACTCAGAATCGAGGTTCTTCCCCATATCGTCAACGCTGGTGTTCTCGCTTCCGCCTTCTCCGCCGGTAACTCATACGTCTACTGCGCATCGCGCTCCCTTTTCGGTCTCGCACTCGAAGGCAAGGCGCCAAAGGTCCTTACCAAGTGCACAAAACAGGGTGTTCCCTATCTTTGTGTTGCTGTTGTCCTTGCAATCTCGCTCTTGTCCTTCTTGCAACTGGGCGAGAACTCTGCCGTCGTCCTCAGCTGGTTCGTCAGCTTGGTGACCGCCTCCCAGCTCATCAACTTCTCAGTCATGTGCTACACGTTCCTGTGCTTTTACAAGGCGTGCAAGGTACAAGGCCTGGATCGCAACACTCTGCCCTACGTGGGCATCTTGCAGCCATACGCTGCATACTATGCCCTAACAGCAACATCTATTATGACCTTTGTTGGTGGCTACACGGTATTCCTGCCAGGTTATTGGGATGTCCCAAACTTCCTGTTCTCGTGAGTACTTGCGTTCATCCAACTGACGCTGTTCTAACGAGTTCTAGCTACATGATGGTGTTTCTGTTCCCCACAATTTTCCTGGGTTGGAAGTTCCTCAAGAAGACAAAGACAGTCAAGGCGCACGAGGCTGACCTGGTCACTGATCTGGCTGAGATCGAAGAGTACCACCGGAACTTTGTCCCGATACCCGAGACCAACTGGTTCAACAAGACTTTGGATAAGCTGTTCGGTTAGGAGGCGAAGTGCGAAATGGCGAGGAGACGGCAACATTCCGCTACGCGGCACGGTATTTTATTACCCGTTCAAATCGCTCTTCATCGCCGAAAGACTTCGGGGTGCAAATAATCTGAGTTTAGAGATACCCGTATTTACACTGGAGAATGCAAGGATGGTATACACGTGCAACAACTACTCCCAAAAGCTTCGCTCAAGACTCTGTGAATCTGTAAAGATGACGCTGCACAATTGGGTTATCATTGCCCAAACTCCAAACACACCAAAACACCCCGGAGCAATTCAAAATAGAAACGTGGGAATGTCGTCAAGATTTGTAGCCCGCTTTTTGTTCGTCCCATTGCTGGCTTTCTCCCGCTCTACTTTCCTTTTCGCAATGCGGTCAGCTACCTCCTTGCTGACTCCTCCTTTGTCTGGTGTATCACCGAAATCTTTGAGCAAATCCAGTGATTGCGAAAGCTTTGCATCCTTTGCGGACGCTGTCTGTGATGTTCGAGGTGAAGATTGAATGGATGATGTCGACTGTGATCGTGGTTTGCTCGAACTAGGTTTACATGGCTCACGTGAAGCTTCTGCGATTTTCAAACTTGAGTCAGCGGTAGGCAGTGTATACTCATCAAGCATATCGAACGGCGTCATCCTTGAGGTTCTGACACGTGATCGTGATGGCGCTGATGGTACCGGGAGAGCAGGTTTGGCGAAAGACGATGTTGCTGGCTTGGAGACGTGTGACAAGGAAGTTGATGCTCTTCTCGTTGTTTTTGAAGGTTTTTGTATTGCATCTTTCGGCTTTGGGACGCGTGGTGCATCCAGGTCGTCGCTGTCTATGTCCTGGGAACCAATGGCAGCTGCTGCATTTGGTGTGGGTCTGCTTGGTTTCTGGCGGTATGAGGCTCCTTCATCCTCATCATCGTCTCCTCGTGAAGCGAAGACGTCCCGAATTGCCTTCTTTTGCCTGCTGTCCTGCACTCTGGCTCTCTCCTTCATTGTGCCTTCCATTGAGCGCTTTGCACCTGTCACAACAGGTCTTGCGACCTCAGCTTCTCTCTTCTTCGCCTCGATGCTCTCTTTCAGCTTATCGTATTCTGCGATGCGAAGATGTCGTGTAAATAACTTTGCGGTCTCGAGGAACTCGTCTTCGACCATCATCCACTCATCGTCTCGTAAGTCGAACTTCGACACGCCTTTGCGCATCGGCTCGGTTTGGGGCAGGGCATAGTCCACTTCAGGTGGCGGTGACGATGACGGCGCACAGGCTTTGGGTATCAAACCACTTGTTCTTTTCGCACGAGGCGTTGACTGCTGAGCAGAAATGTTTGGAAGAGAATTATCCGAATCTGAGGATACTTTCGCTTTGCCTTTGCCTCTGCCTTTGCTGCTGCTGCCAGCAAGAACGATCCCTCCAAAGGATTCATCGTCGATATCGGGTGGATTCCTGTTTGCCTGGGGTGGGCGAGACGGTGGCTTCACTGTTTGAGTGCGACTTCCTCCACCACCGTTGCTCTTCCAAGGCAGCTGTCGCGGCATTGTGCTGGCCTTCGATGGGACTTTTCATTAGTCCTAGGAGACCAGAATAATGATGAGCCAATCCGCATCAAGCATATTCAAGTTGTATTAGTGGAAGTTGGACATTGTGGTGTCGTCGCGTAGTTACCGTTTCCGGACGCGTTGTGCACGTGCACACGAAGTGAATGCCAGTGACTAGCCCCACTTCTGCCTAGACTGCTAGGCCCTCGCTAAACCACGTCACCCAAACCTCCAGATGAACATTGCTGTACGCCCTTCCGACGCATCTCGAAGACCGAAAGAGCCACCTTTCTGTTCCATTGTATTCTAAGACATTCCAATTACATGTGTCTCTAAGGACTTTCGAAGGGCCTTCACAGATGGAGGTCCCTTCCTTATTCGGTCGCCGACAACGAGCAGGCTCTCACTCTGTCGCTGCAGCCGTGTGAGGGGATACATAACAACACCGACAACCAACATTCCATTCAACCAGACCACGCGGCCAGAACCAACCGCCCTCAACCGTACTCTCTATTCCTTCCCGAGATCTTCAAGGAACAACTGGCACGTCACGTTTCCAAGGCCGACTCAGGCCAAGTGCTCTGTCCCTATTGGCTCAGCAGGTCTCTCCCAAGCATCGTCATGTCTAAGTTCTTCCGTAGACCTGGAGATCCGCCATCGTCATCATCCTCGGAGGCATCTTATGATCAGACGGAAGATGAGGAACCGAAGAAGTCGCAGCAGGGTAATACCTTAGCCCGGGTCCACACTTTGAATTCGAATGCATCCGATTCGCACATTGATACGCATCGACCATCCCTGGCAGAGCTGAGACAAGGATCAGTCGAGGACATTGATGCGCATCGACCATCCCTGGCAGAGCTGAGACAAGGACCAGTCGAGGACATATCATCGTTGTTGTTCCACTCGATGCTTGAGCAAAATGCTATCACAACAGCAGCAGAACGATTGGAACAAGATCCGACCAATCCAGAAGCACAAAGACAAGGCCGAGAAGCGTACCAGCGCCTTGCTCGTGCATTACCTCCTGGTATCGACAGCAAGTATGCCGGTGACGAGTTTCGGACACATCGTGCAAGAGCGCAAGAAGGTATTAACAAAGCAACGACCAGTCATTTGAACGCCTTGTCAATCGTTCCTGAGGATACCCAAGCCTTGGTAATGCATCACAGGAACGGTAATGCCACGCCTTTCCCGCAGCCAGCGCTTCCAGGTATCGAGGTACTGTCGGGCCTACCTGCACCAGCCGCACTATATGTACGTGGCTATCCTGATTTGCAAAACGACCGATATATGCGAGACTTTTCTGAGGTTGGAGTCGTCGGCAAGGGTGGCTACGGCAAAGTTTTCAAAGTCAAGCATAAGCTTGATGGGTCATTCTACGCAGTCAAGCGAATCGCAGTGCCTTCAGCCAAGTTAGCGAAGGTGCAACAACACGGCCCGGAAGCGTTGAACAGTATGTTGGAAGAAGTGCGGTCTTTAGCCAGATTCGACCACGCGAACATCGTCCGATACCACAACGCATGGCTGGAGTTCGCAACGACACCCGCGGAAGCACCTTTTGAATCAAGCACAACTCTTCTGCCAAACAATCGTTTGCTTGAAGATCCTGCGAACTTCTCTTCTAGTCCCCCGGATGCCGACTATCTCCACACAAAGCTCGACAGCATACGGTTTGAGGAGCCATCTACAAACTCTGGCGCGAACATCGTCTTTGAAACAAGTGATGCTGGCGAAGTAAACGACTTGAGAAATAACAACGACAATATCTCGCTACGAGAGCAGCTCAGCGTTAAGCGCAAGATTCGGCGCAGCAGCCAGGCCAGTCAAGCTACCATCGCCACTATATCATCATCGAGATCTCGCATGAGCGCTGTTGAGGATGTATCTGAAGATTCTGACGATGAAGAGATTGAGATGATCCCGCGGCGCCATATGCCCTCTTCTCAAGACAATACCACCGACCTTTCCGACAGTATGATCTCACACAGCGATCTACCAGCTAGCTCTCTTGTCGGCACCCGCACTCCCGGTCCAGTCCTTACTCTGAATGTGCAAATGTCGCTCTACGAATCCAACCTCGCTGCCTTCCTCTCCCCAGACCGCTCATCCTTCTCCAGCCGTCCCAGCCTTACACACTGCTTCCACCCCTGCGTATCGTTCGAGCTTCTTAGCAACATACTGTACGGCGTCGAATATCTCCACGATCAAGGCGTTGTGCACCGAGATCTCAAACCAGCGAATATCTTCCTGTCGCTCAACACAGGTCGCCGACCACCCAGTGGCTCTGTCGACCTCTCAACCTGCAAGCCATGTCCCGATCGCGAATGCGTATACGTTGTGCCCAGGATCGGAGATTTCGGGCTTGTTACCGCCCTGGACGAAAAGTGCGCGAGCGGAGGCACAAACACCGTCACCAAACCTGTGGGCACAAAATTCTACCGTCCAGAAACAAGTAGCTCTGTCAGCGAGAAACTGGATGTCTTCGCACTTGGCGTCATCGCGGTAGAGATGCTGTGCCCGTTCGGCACGCGCATGGAGAGGGGCGACACGCTGTCGAAATTGAAGCGGGGAGAGTTCCCCGACGGCTTCGCCGCAAAACTGGGCCCGCACGGAGACAAGATGCAGCAGCTTATCGGCGCTATGGTAGCAGCAGACGAGACGCAGCGCATGGGTTGCGACGAGGCTAGGACTGAGATCGCAGCACTGGCCGAGGCCTTGAAAGCTTAGGCGGAGCGCGGCGACACGCATTAGTTAGACTCGTACTCAGGGATAGCGATGTAGCGACGCAGCAATCCAAGATGGATTAGGAACGAAGACTGAGGATGATAGGCGAGAACGTAGATCGAGCATTTACCAATGACTCGGCGCGATTTATGTAGTGGTGTAGAACCAAATGAACTTTATGACCAGTATAATTGAATTCTGAAACGTAATTCCTCACAAGGGCAACAAGGAGAAACGACGTGGACAGAATCTTGCATTATCATTGTAACATCTTCATTTCGTGCGGTCGTGGCGCGAATTCGGTATCTGATTGCCCCACCTCATCTCACACCTAATACTCAAAATCATCATCAACACTTGGCCCCTTATTCTTCCCCACACTCTCCTGCCTCTGATACATCTCGGCAATCATCCTCGCAGAGCTAGCCTGATCAGGTTTCTTATCGTCTCTCTCCTTGATGAACCTAGGGAACCTCAACGAGACGCCCTTTCCGCCGCCGCCGACTTCTGCAGCAGCCGCCTTGTATCTCGGCGACAGGGTGAGGTCAGCCGTCTTGACTTCCCAGACGTAGCGCGGCTCGAACCAGACGTCGGGCTGGTCTTTGTTGCCGGCGCTGTGTGTGTAGAAGGGCTTGGGGCGGTCGATGACGATGTCGGAGAGCTGTTTGTGGAATTGCTCGAGGATTGCTTCGGAGAAGCCTGTGCCGATGTTGCACACGGTTTCGTACTTCTCGGTGTTGGGGTTGTAGCACGCCAGTAGGAAGGCACCGTACCAGCTTGTGCGTTTGCCTTTTCCGTAGTAGGCGCCGAGGACGACGAGGTCGAGCGAGTCGCCGACGCCGGCGAGGTAGTCTTTTTTGACTTTGAGCCAGTTTTGCGAGCGCTTTGAAGGCTCGTAGTAGGATTCGGGCCCGTCGAGCATTTTGACCATAAGGCCTTCGCAGCCTTCTTTCACGGAATCCTCGAGCAGAGTTTGGATGGTGTCAAGGTCATTTGTGTTGCCAAATTTTGCAAGGGCGAACTCGCCTTCGACCGGGATGAAGGCATCGTTTAGTGCTTTACGACGCTCACGGAAGGATTCTGTTACGAGAGCCTAGGGATGTTAGTATTTGTGTACGATGTGGATCGCAGTGACGTACCTCGCCGTTGAGATAGAGAATGTCGAAGGCGAACACGCAGACCTTGATCTTTACATCCTCAACCTTGACGTCTTTCCGCTTTCTTGTCATCAGCTGCTGGAAAGGTAGCACCTTCTTCTCGACCATATCCCACGCAACGGTCTCACAGTCCAGGACGAAGCTCTTCGTCCCCTCCTTAACCCATGTAGGCAGTTTCGCAAGAATATCTGGGTACTTCTTCGACAAGTCTTCCGAATTTCGAGAGAAGATGTTTGACACGCCACGATCACTTTTACCTGCAGAAGGAGCCGCTGTCGCCAACTCCATATCGGCATCGTGCGCGACGAAATGTATCTGTGCTCGCTCGCCATCGTACTTATATTCGCATGTAAAGTCTTTGCCCTCGAAGCGGTCGAGCACTTCGGTAATGGACTTTGTCGGCTTCGCAAGCATAGGCTTCAGTGGCACACCAGGTTGTAACCTGCAGTTGTTGCGCAAGTTCGAAAGACCGTGCTCAAGCATTGCTGGTACGATGACTTCGTAGCTGGGAAGCTCGCTGTAGGTATGTTAGCACGGTGTTGCAGTGAGACGTTGAGTTTATGTTACCTGTACACAGTCTTCAGCGTAGACTCGGCCTCAGCCAGATCCGCTGTCGATGGGGTCTTACCCTTCTGTGACATCTCATGGAACTTTACAGCCTGAGCCAGTGCAACTACAACTGTCTTCTCGGCAAGTCCTAATCGGAGCTTGCCCTCCAGCGTGCGGACGATGAACTTCGCTTCGCTAGCACCCCCCTTGTTTTCCTCGATATCGATCTGCTTTCCCGTGTTGTGTGCGTCAGCCGCAGAGAGCAGCTTCTTGATGCCGTCGACCTTTCGCCCCTGAGCACCCTGGCCTTCAGTAGTGGTAGCGATAGCCATCAGACCCTTGTGAACACCTGCTACTGTCAAAGGCTTGGGCTTGAACATGGTAGGCTGCTTCGATCGACTCTTTGCAGCTACCAAACCAAGATCTCCAATCTCCTGTTGGTCGCTCTTGATGTGTTGCAGACTTCGCCCAGTGCTCTCCGATACGGCTTTCATGATCAACGACTCGCCAATTCCGAGTTCGATGCCAGCGTAGTCGGCAGCAAGCTTGTTGATCATGAGCATAACTGTTGGCAGTAGGTCTGAAGGTGTCAACCGCATGACTTGGCGTAGGAAGAGCGAGCAGTGGGCCAAAATCTCGAGTCGCTTTGTTGTCATCTCGATTTTGGAAAACGTGGTGCAGAGTGCAGCATACGGCACTGGCTCACCAGGTTTCCAGTCAGGATACAGATCCTTTGTGTTCGAAGTAAGTGTAGTTTGGACCTTCTCACGAGCCCTTGTCTTCACCTCCTCCGGCTCTTCACCTGAGCTGAGTATGTCTTCTTCTTCTCTCGCATCTGACATAGCCTCGTCCTCTGCTACTGGTGTCGGTGCAGATGTCGGCGACTTCTTTGCCTCTTTCTTGCCCTTCGCAGCCTTTCTTGGTTTTGGTGCCTCTTCTTCCTCGTCTTCGACTTCTCCCTTCACAGCTTTTGGTGCAGCGGCATTCTTCTTTGGTGTCATAGCTTGCTTGTCGGCCTTCTTCGACGCTGGCTTAGCCCTCTTCACCTCAGTCTCCTTGGCCGGTTTCCGGCGCTGTCGCTTTGTGGGAGGTTCATCTTCAGAGTCTTCCTCCTCCTCCTCTTTGACCTGCCTCTTCTTCCCAGCCTCAACAGGCGCACTGTCGACCTCCATTGCGTCGCCATCTACTTTTGCTTTGACCTCCGCATTCGATTCTGTCGTTGCACTGGTTTCTGACTTCGCGTCTGCGGGAGAAGAAAGGGGCTCTTTTTTCGGTTCTGCATCTTGTTTCTCGGTCTTAGGCCTGGTAGAGAAGGACAGCTTCGACTGCTGTTTCGCTGGGGCGCCGTTCTTGCCGAAAAACTTCCTGTTGCGAGAATGTCAGCAGCTATTTCCGAGGCATTGTGCAATTGGCTGTCTTCGTCGCACCCAAGTGTAGTCTGAGAAGACTTGACATACCCCAGAGTGGCCTGCTTGGGCGGCATGGTCGAGATGCAGTTTAGCCGCGAGCTCCAATGCTGGTAGCGGCGAGGAGTCAGAGAAGAGAGCAATTGCGGCTGAACTGGCTGAAGTATGCGACAAGCCAGGCGAATTGGTAGGGCAGTGCAGCTTGAAGTGCTGAGGCGTACGGGCATGCTCTGTCTTTACGAGGCGCATCAGTTTAGGCTGCGAACGCGAACACGCAGGCGCGTCGGCGAGACGCGTCGGATTTAGGACGTGCGCCAGGCGCCGCGGCAAGTGCTGACATCACTCCGGATGGTGCATTACCAGTTGACCGCTCGCATTTCTTCGCTGCCTGCAACCAAAACTCGTAGTACCATTACATATCTTGACTTTTCAGTACTCAGCAGACTACAGTAGCACTGGCGAACTATTTCTGGAAAACGCCCCCTCCTCCCTCCTCCGCTCCATCTTCGCCCACCATGTCGCAGCCCTCCCCAGCGCCGGCGCACCTCACGCCACAATTCTGCTTCAACCAGACCGCACTGCGAGGTCAGCCACCCAGAACTGCTCAAAACTGCCCACTAACTAATACAAGATCCTTGACAGACTTCTTACGCATCTCACGGTCTACCATAGACGACTCGATCACACAAAACCTAAACGCCCTGCTCACACCCGCCCAACGCAGCTTCGATCCCTCATCCACATCCACACGCCAGCTCAGCGGCCCCGCACACTCGATACCAACGGGCCAGTGCGACGAGTTCAAGCAGCGCGTGCTATTCCCCAGTTGGGCCGTGAGGTCGGATGTGCTGGACTACTGCGCGGGCGTAGCGACAAGCCCGGACCCCGATGATCCGGACAGTGTGCTACGGCAGATTGAGGACAGTAAGGCGAGGGAGAGGGTGGTCGACGAGAGGTTGGATCCATACTCAGGGCGCTACTTTCCGCAGGAGGCGAGGACGGAGAGTCTGGCTATGTTGATGCGGAATGAGAGGGCGGTGGAGAAGATCATCAGGATGAGGACGTGGGGGCTGATAGCGGAGAGGTGTGGAAGTGAGCATGTTGAGGCGGATCGAGCATTTGACGAGTGGAGGAAGACGCAACCGAGATAGTGATGTCGAGGGTGGGCTCAGAACTGGCGCGAAACACTACTTTGAGAGGATGCATGTTGGCGTTGCAGGAGCGTAGCATTTGATTGTTATCTTGTACTTGCTCTATGTTCATACAAACAAAGATACACTCGACTCAAGCAGACATCCATAGCAAACTCATGAGACACGCACCGTACCTGCTTGGTACTCGACCAATCGATAGCAATAACAACTTCACAACGACCTCAGGCATGCAAGCAAGCCGCTCAACCTCAATTCTCAAGTATCGCATTGCGCACTTCCCATCTGAAATCCTCGCAGACCCCAGCCGCCCCTCTCGCAACCATCCTCAAGAGCAGCACCAGCGCCACACCTCAATGATAGCCAACGCCAATAATATGCGTCGCCCGTCGGAGCACCTCTCGCTCCAAAAACCTGCACCAAAAGCAAAAAGCATGTCCCACACCATCCCACAACTCCAGTCCATCTTTTCACGGACAGCAATTGGTAGGAAGACGGTCGGATTTCATCTGCGGGGCCGGGAACGGAGGACTATTCACCGAAGAAGTGAGAATAACCCTCAGCAAGCCGCTTGCGCGGAGCCACGGTATAAGTAACTTAGGAAGTTACCTACTGATGTAGGGTTTTCTGTGACGGGGGACGGGGGGCGCGCGCTTTTTATGCGTGTGGGAGCGGCGCTTGGGCCAGGTCGGCTTGGCGGGGCGAGAAATTTTGAAAGGTGCGGACCCACTTTGCGATGCGGATGGCGGCGTGGCTGGGAGGGCTGGTGGGGAGGGACAGTGCGCAGGCACGGAAAATGTCTGGTAGGAGATTGGGAAAGGTGCTTGCGGATTGGCAGGATTTCACACATCACGGTTCATGTCACAGTTCAGATCAAAGCACGCAAAGCAGACAAATTAGGTGACGGGGTTCACATATGCCATTTAAAGCTACATTACTCCCCATCCTTCGTTCCTTCAAGATCGTGATTTCGTTAGATCGTCACCGCAGCAAGCCGTCTTTCAACAGCCCACCACAGTAAGACTTGACGAACCCAGCAACCCAGACGATGCTCTAGTACAGGCGCTTGGGGGGCTCATGGTGGCCTTGATGGTCAAGGAGCCCACGTTCTGCCAGCCTTTCTTCAGCAGGGAAACAAGGTAGTTGATGGCCAACATGATGTTGCCAATCAGCTCATCCTCGGTCATGCCGACGTTGCCGACAGCGACACCCATGCAAAGAACCTTCTTCAGCTGGAACTTGATGGTGGACTTGACCTCGGTCATCTTGTTGGCGAGGTCCTCAGCGTGAGAGACGGGAGTGGGGAACTTTCCGGCCTTGGAAAGACCAGGACCCAAGAGACGGGGGATCTGCTTGATCAAGGCGTCGGAAGCCATGAAAGCATCGTACTTGCGCGCGAGCTTCTTGATGAGCTTCTTGTTCTTGTTGAGCTTCTTCAAGTCCTGTATGTGTGTCAGTTGTGTTCGTGTGCGCTGCTGCATTTGAGTGTACTCACGTCGGTGGACATAGCATCGACGCCGTGGTGCTTGGCACGATCGATATCGTGCTGGTCACCGAGAACGCAGATGGCCATGCCTGGGGAGTGTTAGCCGCTGCTCTTCCAGTATCTGGTGCGCGCGCAACTTACGAGGACGGGGAACGGTGGGGAGCTTGACGGTTCCAGAGAAACGCTTGTCACGCTGGGGGTCGTAGTTCTTGAGGCCGATCTGGAGCTCGACGGTCTCGAGGAAGTTCCTCTTCTTGGTCTCGTTGGAGTACTCAAGGAGCTCCTTGACGTTTCCACGAACGCCGGCGACAGAGATTTTCGACATGTTGGCTGATTGTCTCCCAAGGGATGCTTCCTTTGGTGGCTCTGGTGCGGTGGTTGATGATGGAAATACAGCGGCGAAAAGCAGAGGTGCGGCAACTTTCGCTTATGAGCGCGCGCTAGTCGTTGATTGGCTGCCACGCTGCTTAATAGAAGTGCTTCAAAGAGGACAACAACGGATTGCAAATGACCTCAAAACACACATGATAAATTTAATGCTCTCACTGATCAAGCAACTCCGCAGGCATGACAGCGATATGCGCTGTGAGGTCCCAGCTTTTTGAGACCTCAATGAGACCAAGCTTGGCATTGTCCAAGGCCTTGGATGCAGGACATGGTAAAAGCCAGGGTCATGGAGAAAGCATACCCCTATATTGCTTCAGTTGACCGAAGCTGTCCAAATATTATACATATCGCTTTTTTTCCCAAGCCAAACCACGCACAGAAATTCCACGCCATGCAATGCCCATAACTCCTCGCCATGGAAATCTTCCAGTAAAGATGATAAGATGCTGTGTGAACATGTCTTGGACAAGCTCCACACGGGTATCGCATCAGAAATATCCCAACGCCAGAACTGTACCTTATCCGGATCGAAGTCGTATGTACCCGATTCGCCCCCTATGCATGCCGCCACGCTGAATGAAGTTGAAGGCCAAGGCCTGTAAATTACACAGAAATCGAGTGAAAATCTCCAGACTCTATAGTGTCCAGATAATGGTGCGACATCAACCTCGTCTGCTCGTGAAATCCTAGTGCATGAGCTGTTGGTTATTGGCGGCATCAACAACATTGTCGGAGAGGTTGATCAGCAGTTGAGCGAGACAACGTTTGGTAGCGGCGTCATCACGAAGGACTGATGAAAAAGTCGCGTCTCGGAGAGGCTCTGGGAGACATTGGCGCAGGGCCTCACGAGCGCGGGCGTTATCGCTCAGGCTAGGCATGTCAGCTGTAGGTTCTGAGTAGACGAAGGAGGAACGTGCCGGAGGAAGCAGCGAACGACATGCTTCAGAAGACGGACCGTCTGTTGCTCGACTAGTTGGCTGACCATGTTGCTGAGGACGGTGCCGACCGCGTAGAAGCGCTCGTACGTCTGGCATATGTATGCAAGACCGATGTCGTCCAGCAATATCTTTTGAACAATGAAGATGGCGACGGTCTTGCTAAGCTCTGAGCCTGTCTCCATGATACGGAGGCAAAGAGGTATGATCTCGGTCGTGAGGAGGAAGTTGATGACTTCTGAGGAATCGTTCTTAACAAGGGCGCCAATCACGCCAAGGGACGTCAGACGAAGATACTCGAATGGACGCGACTTGGATGTGGTGTTCAGGAACGGGTACAGGAAGAGGGGAATGTGCGCTGCGTCCGTGTCAGTTGAGTCACAAGACCGAAGGGACGTACCTACCACTCAGGAAGAGACCACGAGTCTCTGTATGAGATGCCACGCATTGAAGGAGTGCGAGCGCATTACAAACGCGGTTTGAAGCGGCGGCTGTCAGTTGCGAAGGGTTGAGCAGAGGATAGACCGAGATGATCTCTTGCAGAAGGGAGGCCATGACACCTGCGATAATCAGCATCCTCACACTATCGCGCCGGATCGTTTGACGTACCAAATGAGTGCCAGAGTATCAAGGCAAGCTCTGGTACCTGCTCGCGCTTCTTGCTCAGCTCTAGCAGGGCTGATTCGCGTGTAGCTGGCTTCATGAGCTGCGCGATCCAGTCGAGCACACGCCTATTCTCCTCAGTCATGCCAATCTCGGTGTTCGCCTGTATGTCGTTCGCAGGGCCACGGGGCACGATGCCGTTTCCGGGGACAGCTGTTCCGTTGTTGCCCGCGATACGTTGGTAGTGCTGCTGTTGGGCCTGCGCCGCGGCGGCGGCGGCGGCGGCAGCCTGCGCTTGAGCTTGCACTTGCGCGGCCTGGGCCTGGGCCTGAAGCTGGCCATGCTGAGCTACATGGTGGTTGGGATGCTGGTGGTGACCCTGCGACCACTCGCCCGGGTAGTGCTGCTGCTGCTGCGTGAAGAGGTGTTGCATTTGCTGCATCTGTCGCGGCGGTCGATGGGGTTGAGTTCGGTGTTGCGGTGAGGATAGGTGCGGACGCTGGGTTCAAGTAATATGTACGAGTGGAGCTGTTGCCTGTGGTTGTGGAAGGGCGGTGAATTGCGCGAATTGTGCGAGTGTGCTCGGGCAGTCCTCGAGAGATGAGGTTCGCGGTTCCCCCACGTATCCTTGGCGAGTAAGTGCGGGAGCTCGAGCGTTTCCGGAGATCTACGCCGCCCAGATCAAGTGAGTCCATAGGCGAAGCCCTGCAGTGAAGTTGTCAGGTACCAAATGTACGACGAAGATTAGGCTGGTCGTGCCACTTCACTTCTAGTGTGTTTGGGCCTTTAGACAAGGCTAGCACGACCCGAGATAGAGCCTCACTACCAGCAAAATTTATTGCAAGGCAAATACGTTTACACCTCGCACAATCCTCATATTACTATCGATAAACGAACTCGGCTCCCTCCCATCAATGACAAATGCTGACCCATAAAAACGCCGTGCTCGAGACCTGTCATTCACAGTCGTAGTTCCTCCAGGATCGCCTGAGCCATGTTCTTGTACTGCCATGTTCCGCCATCAACCTTCTTGAACTGCAAGCCATGCAATTGGAGCAGTGGCACCTTTACTATCAAAACTTCAAAGACTAGAGCCATACTTTCACCTATATCGTTCTGCACATGTGTTGTTGTTTCCCCAGCTGCAAGCGCGCGTCCTGAACGGGGTCGTCGGTCGTTTCTGTCGTCGCTATCGTCAGACTCATCGGTATTCGTGAAGCTACGATCCGCGGGAGATGGCCGAGATCGAGACTTCGGCGTCTGAGGAACGCGGTTTTGGTCCCTGAAGTCCTCTCGCTCTCTTTCACGGTCACCGCCAATCAGACCCCCAAAGCTGATTTTCCGCCTGTGGCCGCCGCTTGGTGGAGAAGTGGGCATATCTGGAACCTTGTTGAGGTCAATGCTAGGGGCATGTCGACACTTGAATCCACCTTTGATGGGCTGGAAAGTGACTCCAAATTGACGGAGCACACGAATTAGATCGTTTTGTATGAACGACACTGGTTTACTGCTGGTTGTCGAAACGCTGAACAGGCCTTTGAGAAATACTGGCTTTACAGCATCGGGACTCCTTGTTTCTTCAGCCTCAGCTGCAGACTCGGCAAGCTCGGCATCAGTCTCCTCTGGCACGTTGGACTCCCTGGCTTGCTCTCGCTTAGCTCGCCGGGTCTGGATACTTTCCCTCCTTGCATGACCCAAAGACTTTGCACGAGATGCCTGGTTCCTGCGCGGGCTGGCTGTGATGTCGTCAGCCCCAGGGTCATAACTGGGTCGAGGTTGCTGGCTGCTAAGGTCTGATCTGTCCGAGCCACTTGTCGGTGGAGGTTCACGTTCGTTTGCGTTCTCTGATGATCTGCCGCGTCGGTTCAATCGTCGACGGAAATCCGCAGAGTTAACACTGGTGGAACGTCCAAGAGCTTTGAATTTCCGTGCAGTGCTATTAGTGCTGCCTGGGGGCGACAACAGTTCTGGCTGGTTTGCAACACTGGCAGGCAGCTGAGAGGAAGACCCCGTATCCCTATCGCGGGGTCTGCGAATACTGAAGCTTTTCCTCGGTACAGTCGCTGGTGCTTGAGGCGGAGGGGGCTCGGAAGGGCTTGAGATTGCAACAGCTGGAGTAGGTGGCGTAGGCGGCACGTCAGTCTGACCTCTGTCATGACTTCGGTACTTACGTGTGCTGAAGCGTCGCAACAGTCCCCCTACGGCGCCTTCCTTCTTGTGCTCCACCACGGGTGGTGACAGTACTGCTGGAGAGACTGAACCAGGAGGTTTGTTCAGATCCACCCTCTTTAAGCTATCCGTCACTTCGTCTTCGCCGTGGGTTCTTGCGCGAGGTCGTGATCGTCCACCCGTAGGCTTCTCACCTGCCATCTCGTATGTGGCAGCGTTTGTATATGCTGGGGGTGGCGCCGGGAGATCAGGCATCTTCAAGGGCTTCTCGTCCGGACTTTGAGGCATAGCTGCTGGACCGGGGTTCTCCTCGGCTCGCTCACGGTCTCTCTTCTCCCGGACTAGGTAGTAAACCGAGATGAGGGGACTATAAGCATTGACGGGATCCAGGCCTCGTGACACCTCTTCAGACGAAGAAGCCGTCAAATGCTCTCGGCTGGATATTGAATTCCGTCGCTTGTAAAATTCGAACATGCTGCGTTTCCTCTCGGCCTCTGGCGTTTGCGCTGTAGTCCGCCGTGCAGCAAGGCGAACAGTACGCTGATATTCGTCAGACTGTATGACGTTGGTGAGCTGCGTAGTGATGTAATCGGGTGTGCCAAAATCAAAGCCAGTCATCTTTTCGATAATCTCTGTGTCGAGTGGTAGTTGCAGGGGTTCACGGTGAGGCAAATAGTTCTCCGGTGGGCTGTTGAATCCTTTGGTCAACCACGGGTGGTTCATAATCTCAGAAAGCGTCATGCGTTGTGTGGGGTCCGTCTGCAACATGCGGTGGATGAGGTTTCGACATTCTGTATGGAGTCAGCAAATGGTGAAGGTCTCCTCGTCTAGAATCTTACCCGCAGATAGCCACGGTGGGTAATCGACGTGTCCCTTTTTGATTTTGGCATGCAGCTGTGGCATGCTCTGGTCATCGAAAGGCACCTTGCCGCATACCAGGACATAGAGCACGATGCCGAAACTCCAAACGTCAACCTCGGGACCAGTGTACTGCTTCGCTTGTAGCAGCTCAGGAGCGGCGAAGTACAGACTACCGCAGAATGTCTTCAGCTGGCTTCGAGGCGAGAACAGATTACTCAAGCCAAAATCGATGATCTTGATATCGCCCGTCTTGCTGATGAGGATGTTCTCAATCTTCAAGTCGCGGTGGACGATGCTGTTCCTATGGCAATAGTCCAGCGCGCTGGCGATCTGACGGGCAAACTTGCGGGCTTGCTTCTCCTTAAGACGTCCGTGGGAAATAATGTAGTCGAGCATTTGGCCCCCGTTCACAAACTCGAAGAGCATGTACCAGTGGTAGTTGGTCCGCACCACATCGCGCATGCCGCAAATGTAAGGGTGGTTGAGCAGACCAACAATAGCGGCTTCTCGGGCAGTTCGAACTTCCTTGGAGTGGTCGGCTCGCTCACGATCGGCGGCGCTCTGGTGCTGGTCCTGAGACAGTCGAGGCACAATCTTGACCGCCACCTGTGTTGTGTTAGCGAGTGCCCCGGCCCGTCATGTGCACTGGGACTGTGTCGAGGACACGTACCTGCTCACCAGTCTCGCTGTGTTTCGCCAGCTTGACCTTGCCCATGCTGCCCGCGCCGATGGTCTTGCCGAGGGCCCATGTTCCTGTGCTGGGCGCTGTGATGGTCGTCCTGCGCTTGGTGACGGGCACGGGCTGTCCTGGTCTCGCGGCCTCGGTGGCTATGCCGTTGGTAGGCATTGCGCTGGCTGTCGAGGCGTCCGAAGCATAGCGCGAATGGCGCCGGCTCGAGTCGGTGCGCGGTGGGGGAGCTTCGCGCGACTCGCTGTGACGCGACGGCGAGTAGGCGGCGACGTCCTTGAGATGCGGGGAGTGCTGCGGCTGCTGGGGGTGCTGGGGGTGGCCGCTGGAGCGGGCGGGTCGGTCGATGTGCTGTGGCTGTTGCGGGCGTCGTGCCGAGGAGCTGTTGCGGGCAACGGACGGCGAGGCCGCGGGTGCTGCTGCAGCTGACATTGCTTGGCGCAAGGGCAGCAGGCGCCCTGAGAATCGTCGATTGCGAGCGTCGTGAGCGCCTGTGGGGACTGGGCGATCGCTACAGACTGGCGGCAGGCGTCAACAGTGCGCACGCGTGCGTGCAGCGGTGCTGAGTGAGGTGTGCTCGGATTAGGGGCAGCTGCGCTCGTGATTGCGGTGCCGGGCTAAAGTTGGCAGGTCTGGAAGACGAATGCGAGCTGGCTGCGGCCTTGCATCACCGGGGCCGGCTAGAGGGACAGCGGTGGACCAAGTGCAGCAGTGCAGTGCAGCAGCAGGTTGGCACAGAGCGCACAACGAGCAGCGAGGGGGACAGTCAGCCAAGCACGGTGCGCAGTGAGCGATAGTCCCATGTCTTGGAACCCGTGTTGGAGGCTGGTACGCAGCTCCCATTATTGATGACGCGCCGCAACTACAAGCGCTCCACCAATGTGGTACACGCACGACATTGGGCAGTACAGTCGTGGCGTCGTACATCAACGAGTCTGCGTCACAGGGCTGTCTGCCATCTGGAATATCCTTCTGACTCCAGCGCTGATGGCTGCTCGCTGTTCACACTGCGAACACACGGCGAATTGCGCTGATTCCCAGGGTCCTCGAGCGACCAGCGGCCTCAAGCGACAGCCGGTGTGATAAACGGCCCCTTGTTGGCTATTGTACAATACATCATCGGGCCCACTCCGGTATACCGCTAACGTCTAACGGGAACAGGGCATGCAAGACGACGATTTTCAGGAACGGCATCTCCAAGCCCAGGACCGAATTACCAGAGCCGAGTGCTGTTCAGTCACCACTTCCGTTTCAATTGCTGCTTAGTCACACGTGAAGCATTTTGACCAATTGCTGCGCAGCCATCACCTTACCTTGCACTCCCACCAAACACACCAAACACACAACATGGCGTACAAGCGACAGCGCGCGTCGTCGCCCTCAAATTCACAGAAGCGTGCGCGTGGGGGCTTGAGCTATGTCTCCCTCGGCACCGAGCTGCCGGACGACAAAGACGATGGCGAATTCGTACCTGTTTGGAAGCAGACCGTAACCGACGATCGAGGCCGCAGGAGGCTTCACGGCGCCTTCACTGGAGGCTTCAGTGCAGGGTAAGTTTCAGAGCCAACTCTGGCCGAACGCAAGACTTCTTGACTATGCTAAGATACTTTAATTCAGTTGGATCTAAAGAAGGATGGACTCCCAAGACATTCGTGTCCTCGCGGTCGAACCGCAACAAAGACCAGGTCTCAGGACCCGCGCAGCGAGCAGAAGACTTCATGGACGACGAGGATCTGGCCGAAGCCGCAGAAACGCGCCAGCTTGAGACAGCCCAGAACTTTGCAGGCATAGGTGGTGCTGATAACGCTGGCAACGATAACTTTTTCGCTCTCTTCACGAACCAGGAAGAGACAATGGGGGTGAAATTGGCGCAGAAGATGGGCTGGCGGCGTGATCAGGGCATTGGACGCAAGATACGTCGAAGTGCTCGCTGGGAAGATGAAACAACTGCCGCCAGAGACACGGCAAGTCACACGTTTGCCCCAGAGGATGTACGAGCTATGCCGATACCGCGAGAAGAAGTGCGTCGAAGAGGCTTGGGCTACCAGTCAGAAGCCCGCTTGAATATGGAACAGCAAAAGAAGGCAGATCGAGGACCATCGCTGGACTTCCAATTCACCGAAACCTCCAGAAAGGCCCCACTTGTCAAGAAACCAGCTACCAAGAAGTCGTCCTTCGGCGTGGGCGTGTTAAATGATACTGGTTCTGATGACGAGGATCCGTACGAGCTTGGTCCAAAGATTAGCTTCAACAAGACTATTGGCAAGGAGAAGAAAGCAAAGAAGCCCAGCAAATTTGCAAAACCCGGAGCTGGCCAAGGCCCTGTATTCGTCTCAAGGAAAGCGTCAACGAAGGCATTGACATTGCTGAACCGCGCGTCTATGGACGGGAGACCGCCTCTAACAGGTTTTGTCCTAGCCGCTGATACCGCCGAACTTACCAGCAAGCCAAAGTACCCGCCTCCCAAGATTCCATCGGGCTGGAAGTCTACGAAAACTACCCCCTCAAGTGCAGAGCCCCAACAATATCAGTCAGTCGCAGATGCCGCCAAAGCCTCGACACTGGACGCCAAAGGCCGATCTGCGCTCCTGGGAGAACAGCAGTTGCCCGGCAAATCCATCTTCGACTTCATCCCCAAAGATGCGCGGGACCGTCTCGCTGGTCTCTCGGGTAGGGCCGATCTGCCTCAAGGTCGAGGAGAAGCAGGGCCAGAAGGCCACCTACCTGCGGCCAAAGCGCAACCGAAGGATCTGTGGAGTCTTGTGCCAGCCTTGGATAAGAGCACCGCTGCGGCAGCGCTGGCCAAGGGCGCCACGGGATGGATGCCCTATGCGGAAGACCTGCATAAACGTGCAAGATATGTTGGCTTTCTTGAACTACGTGCGGGGTTGAAAGACGACTTGCCTGAACGAAGCAGTGCTATATCAACGTCTGATTGGGTCAAGGAGCTACAAGAGTTCGCTCATGCCGCTCAAGTGTTCAAGCCTACTACTGGTATCATGGCTTCTCGTTTTACGTCCTCGTCTTCGTCCACAATCGGTGGAAGCACGAGTGGCCGCACAGACGACGCTCTTCTGCGCCAGGTAGCAAAGAAACCAGAGGATCCTGCAGAACAGGCTGCGAAAATGGGCATGTACGGCGCCATGACACGAACCAGCTTCCCTTTCCACCCTTCCCGGTTGCTATGCAAACGCTTCAACGTCAAGCCTCCGCCCGATATGCCACATGGCTCCGATTTTGAAGGTGATAATGGGTTCAAGGTAAGGACAGAGGAAGTAGTGTCGAAGTCGGCGATGGACAAGATGCTACACGAGGTATTGACCAATGGTCCGGCACTACAGCGCCCTGCATGGATGGGCCTGTCACCTGCGGAGCCTACACCCGCCGCTGCCATTACGCCACAAGAATCTGAGCATGCCACAGTGAACGTCGAAGAGAACGAAGCGCTTTCGACAGAGCGAGCCCCTGAAGATGTATTCAGGGCCATATTTGGGGACGATGATGATAATAACGAATAGCCTTCAAGAGCTCGAATTCTTGAACTGTTGACTTTAATGCAATAATTCCTCTTCATGACCGGAGACAGGTGTTGACACTGTCATCTCAAAAAAAATCATCCCAATGTGATTCATGGTCAGCAATGAGGCTGACTTGTGGAGCTGTCCCAAGAAGAAAGCGCAGCGGGCTGGTGCACGTGCCTAGCGCATAAACAACACACCAGCTCAGCAACCTCGTTAACGGCGACAACTCCACCGCACCATTGCTAGTTCCGCTATCAACAAGTTGGCATCTCTTGGATGAGATACGACTTGCTTTTCAGCGGGCTCTGACCGCTTTTACGGATCCGAGTAAGACATGCCCTTAACGCAAGCTTTTCCAACCCCGTAGCAGCCTAGCCGAGTACCTGAGATTTAGAGGTCAAGTGAAATGGGCAATCCAGGAGTTGTCACCTCACACCTGTGGACCGTTCAAGACAGAGTGGAAGTGGTCGGAAGGAGACGATTCGGATGAAACAGCGTCCTCTCACAACATATTCTCAAGCGCATTGTCTCAGATAGACTCTCCGTTCAAGAAAAACACCTTCTGGCCGTCCATGTAACATCTCCGCCGTCTGAGCGATTCTACGCCTTGATTAATCCGGTATTCGACGACAGCTCGGCTACACGATCCTCATTCCTAACACTAACGCAACCAGAATGGATCCTTTCCGTTACCGCAAGGCGTACGCGGCGATGCTTCAGGCGACACTGTTGATTGAGCAACGACTTCAACAGAAGGATGATTCAGATTTCAGTCAATCCGAGCAACATATTGAAACCGCTGCCATTTTTCAGGACCAGGATCCCGACAGCATGGACTGGAGTCCTACAGGAGGCATGACTCCCACCGCGGCTGCAGATTGTGGACCACCGCCTTCACTATCTGAAAAGCTGCGGCCTCTTCTACCTGGTAGTGGAGATGGTGATGCCCAAGCCTTAGATCGAGGAGCCAATGCTGTGCTACTTCACAAATTGGAGGAGGGCAAACTCATGGATGAGTGTATCGACAAACTCGTCCGAGACTTCCCCGATGCACTCAGCTACAACAACTCCGCCACGTTTACTCCTTCCACGATAGAGGTCCCAAGAGACTTTGGACTGCAGCTGTCGATCTCTATCAACCATCATATGGCACAGATAGCAGATCGCAAAGCGCTAGAAAAGTATCGACGATTGCTGGGCCACCGCAAGGATGCGGCCAAGCGCAGACCTGTCAAACTTGGATTCGATCCAGTTGAGCTGATCAAGAAGCAAGCTGTTACATTCGCCGAGGACGTCATTTCTCCGGGCTGTACGCTTGAAAACGATATTCATCCCATCTTCCGCCCAGAGAACTGGCATGGATGTCCTGACAACATCTACGAGGTGCTCAAGCCAGGCATGCAACTTGCGACACTGTTCCTAACCTCTCGAGCTACAGCTCACTACTGGCATACACTAGTGTTCGGCGAACGAGAGCCTTGTCCAAAGACATCAGAAGCGTATGGCCAGCCATGTCATCGAATCCGTGAAGATGTACTCTGGTCTGCAGAGCGGCATGCTGCTTTCAACAACTTCTTGAGCAACCAATTGGATACTGTATACTTCAGCTTCCACAACCAACCTCTGCCACCAGAAACCGTCTATGCATCGATGGGTCTGGTCAGGGACTACAAGAATGGATTACTACGCAAGATGAACGACAAGTGCCATACAAGTCGCATTTGTTTGCACTCCGATTTCTACACGACCGCGAAGAAGCTAAGTCTTCTGCGCTATCGAGAACCCGCAATGGTCCTACGGTTCAACTTGTTCCTCGCTATCTGCCTCAGCCACGAAATTGCACACTTCTGCGAAGTTTCAGGGCCACACCACGACCATCCGTTGTTATCAGAGCCTGAAGTCTTCTGGGGTGACAACATGTGGACGGAGAGTGGCATTGCGTTTGAGACCAAGGTCTTTGGCGGACGCATACACCCATTGTCTAGTCGCATCGACTGCAGTCTGGGTTTAGCCTGTCTTGACTACCCGCTCAAGGAGCTCTACGATAAGGACGAAAACGTGTTATATGCTCTTCCCATGGACTACGTCCTCAAGCTGCAGCTGAAAGAGACCTGGCAACAAGACTTTAGCAAGACCAGCCCTGATCTCTTTTTCGTCCCGCGCAACGGCAGCAAGTCAGTCGAAATCAACGGCGCGAATCTGATGATCTGGGAAGATGAGAACGACGCCGATATTTCTGACCACATTGATGGCAAAGAAACAGAATGGAAGCGCATGGACGACGGATCTATTGCAAAGAACCCCAACTCGAATAATCGCAAGCCACAACGGCCACCCATTGCTCAACGCTGGAGTCCCTACGGTCACAAGAGGAAGAGCACTGCTGAAAGAGTGTCGTGCGTAGCGACAGAAATAGTCGATGATGTGGAGGACACTGCGTCGGGAGCCACCGAGCAAGACGTACAGACGAAAGAGGAGGACGGTGAAGGATCAGACGTGGTCCCAGATCAGGACATGGTTTAAAGACGAAGAGCGTAGAGGTTGTGACAATATCTGGGAGGACATATTGCGTGTGCATCTAGCATTGGCGTTTTGGATATCCTAGCATTGTTTGTGCAGCATAGCCACGGCATTACTATTTCTACTAGCATAGCGAACATCCTAGCGAATATATCGGCATTTCTTTGAATGCTTGCTCCACGGCTTGATGGAAATCTACGATGGATATGTTTGCGGCCTCCAGACAGCGAGATCGCTAGCGCGGCAGTTGCGCACAGTAACTCTTGGCATTTCCGGATGTCACAATTCTTCCCACCGTCAACAACGCCCAACGCCGCAGCCCCGCCCACTCCCACGTCACGGTCTCCCACGCAACACTGATAACATGGCGGATTTCACAAAAGAAGCGACCTTCAAGGCGGTCCAGATCGACGCCCTCGTACGTGCGACCTCTGCTATCTCGAAAACCCCGCCAGCCGCCCCACTATTGTTCTTTTCGCGACATTGCATCGAAATACAGCTGTGCAGAAGGAGACTGACTGTAAAGTACAGGTGGCTATCAAGCTTGCGACAGCCAGCGGAAAGTCGTTCCCCAGCGTAGCTACCGGAAGCCTGGTGGGCATGGAAAAGAACGGCGTGCTCGAAATTACCAACTCGTTCCCCTTCCCTGAGACAGCCGCCGCTGCCAACGATGGCCAGAGCGACTCTGCCAGCAACCTTGCTGCTTCGGCTCCCCGTGCCAAGCAGAACATGGCATACAGCAACGAGATGATCAAGTTCCTGCGCGAGGTCAACGTGGACGCGAACAACGTGGGCTGGTACACAAGCACAAGCATGGGCAACTTTGTCAACCTGCAGACGATCGAGAACCAGTACTTCTACCAGAACGCGCCCAACGAGAAGACTGTGGCGCTTGTCTACGATGTCAGCCGGAGCTCTGAGGGCGCCATGAACCTGCGCGCGTACAGGCTGTCGCCCGCCTTCATGACAGCTTACAAGGAGGGCAAGTTCACAACCGAGAGGTATGCACGCAAGCGTTCGGAAGAGACCGACTATGGCTAACAAACGCAGCCTCCAGAAGAGCGGCCTCAGGTACTCGGACATCCTCGTCGAGCTCCCCGTCACCATTCACAACTCGCACCTCCTCACTTCACTTCTCCACCAGCTGCCCACACAGGCACCCAAAGAGGAGCTCGCGTTCCCGCCGAACCTGTCTGCGCTGCTCCAGGACAAGAACACCCCCCAGCCTCCTCTCTACCCCAACTACGACTCGCTCGACCTCTCCATCGACCCCTTCCTCGAGAAGACGTGCGACCTGCTCCTCGAGAGCATCGAGAACCACCACACGGAGCTGAACAACTACCAGTACTACCAGCGGTCGCTCGCGCGTGAACAGACCAAGATCACGGCATGGCAGCAGAAGCGCAAGGCGGAGAACTCTGCACGAGCGGCATCGAAGCAGCCGCTGCTCCCAGAGGACGAGTGGCAGAGGCTGTTCAAGCTGCCGCAGGAGCCCAGCAGGCTGGAGACACTGCTCAACTCGAGGCAGGTGGAGCAGTACTCGAGGCAGGTGGACAGCTTCACTGCAGGCGTGACGTCCAAGATGTTTGCGGTCAAGTCGAACCTTTTGCCCGGGGACGCTTGAGTGTGTGGGGGCGGCAGGGTCTGTGTGTTTCATGATAATGCTTCTCTCGGTCAGGGCATGGCACGGCGTTAGGTACAGTACAGCAGCTCCAGTTGGAGAAGGCTGCGGGACGTCTTTCTTCGATAGTGTTGGGTAGTTGGGTGGAGAGCTAAAACGAGGGTCTCGTTAGCGACGGGCGACGGATGAGGCATGGCCACTCAGCGCGCGGTGCTGAATCAGACAGAGAAAGTAAAGTTAACCACATGCGTCTACCCGTGTTGGAGCTTGTCATGGTACCGTCTACGACAGTGACGGGGCAAAAGGCCCCCTCCCGCCGCTGTAATAATGGGCTGCCTGTCACTGTCCCGCATGTCCCGCATTTCTGGATCAGATGCAGCCCTCTCAGGACCAGCTGCACCCACACGCGACGGTGCAACCGCGGAGCCTCACGACGCTGCAGGACCTGCAGAGCCTGCACGCGAACAGCGCGAATAGCGCGGCCCTGTACCAGCAGCAGCAGCAGCAGCAGCAGCAGTTTGCCCTAGGCGGGGCCCCGCAGCAGCTCCTGCAGGCACCGCTGCAAGCACACGTGCTCCACTACGAGCAGCACCACGGCCTGCAGCCCCAGGCCTTTGCGCCGCAGACATACCAGCCCGTCCAGCAGGTCCAGCAGGTCCAGCACCCTCCCCCCGCGAGTTCGCCCTTGCCCGGCCCCGCCCACCACGTCCACACGCCCATCCACTCCACCCCGCCCATTGCCCAGCGCCCGCTGCATGCCCACCAGCAGCAGGGCCAGCCCGAGCACATCCAGCCCCAACCCGTCCACCACTCGCCCCAGCCATACAGCTCGCCCCTCGAGAGCGGCCCCAGCGACAGCTCCCCGCTCGCAAACCATGGCCAGTTCAAAGGACTCAAGCTCATCCCCAACCCCCCGCACCTGGACGAGTGCAGGCAGCGCCTGTTCGACGTCGACGACACAATCACCCTGACCGAGGACCAGTTCCAGACCTACTTCCCCCACATCGACAACATCTACTCGCACCGCTCCACCCAGCGCCACAAGCGCAAGAGCTTCGTCTCACACTACTGGGACTGCCGCCTCAAGGGCCGTCCTCCCGGCACCAAGAAGTCGACAGACCCAGACAAGAAGAAGCGGAAAAGAGTCGCCCGCGAGCGAGACCTGTGCGATGTCAAGATCAAGATCACCGAGTACTTCGACCAGAAGGAGTACGAAGAGCAGACGGGGCATCCGCCGCCCATAATAGACGACGCTGACCCCATGTCCATGCCTTCGAACCAGCCCGGCACTGCAGGCGCAGCATCAGATCCGAGCATGTTCGCCCCTGCTCCGCCGCCGCTGCCTGGGCCCCCACCGAAGAAGTTCTACACCTTCCAACGTGTCAATGGCAATGGAGGGAATGGAAAAGGCGATGGCGTTGCGGGGCCGCACAAGCACACGCTTGAGGAGAGTGATAGAGTGAAGAAGAACATCGTGATGAGGACGTTGGCAAAGAACGAAAAGGGGGTGAAGAAAGCGCAGGTAAGCCATACCGTGTTGCGATTCTGCACGTCTGCTTTCTTGTGTTTGTTGTTGTATGTCTGTATGCATGAGCTCGCCTATGACATCATCCTGAGGGGATGCCCGGACGCATAGGACGATCTGCCGAGGGGTGGTTACTCCACCTCGTATCTCAGCCACGATTCATCTCCTCAATGTCTGCTATTCCCAGAGCTTTGCACTTGGTTTCTGCTCGCATTCCAACATTGTCTTTTGCTCGCACTTCTACTGCATCTGCACTTCCTACCCATCAGTCTCAGTTGCGTCTTGCTTTGCATCTCAGTCACCAATCACATCGTCTCCCATTCACATCGTCGTCGAATAAACAGACAATGTCTGACACCAACCAGGGCGGAGACTCGTCGAAGAAGACTTACCATAAGAAAGCGACAGGCAATGCTTTAACAACAGTAAAGAACCATGCCAAAGAGGAAGACCTAAAGCTGTACGGGAGTTGCTTCTGGTACGTAATACCTACACACCAAACACATTCAATATTGACATGATACAGCCCCTTCGTCCAGCGCGTTTGGATCTCCATGGAACACAAATCAATCCCCTACCAATACATTGAAGTGGATCCCTACAAGAAGCCCCAGTCTTTACTCGACGTCAACCCGCGGGGCCTCGTCCCCGCCATCCGCCACGGTCCAACTTGGAGCACGCACGAATCCACCGTCATCATGGAGTACCTTGAGGACCTGAACGCCGGCGCGCACCTGCTGCCTCCGGACCCACAGACACGAGCAACCAGCCGTCTCTGGTCCGACCACGTCAACCGCCACGTGATCCCACTATTCTACAAACTCCTCCAAGCCCAAGACCAACCCGACCAAATCACCCACGCGACCGAGCTGCGCGACCAAATCAACAAACTCGTCGCCGCCGCCCACAAAACCGGCCCTTTCTTCCTCGGCCCCCAGCTCTCCTTTGTCGACGTCCAGATTGCCCCGTGGGTGCTGCGCCTGCGCCGCGTCCTGGGCCCGTATCGCGGCTGGCCCGAGCCCGAGGATGGCAGCAGGTGGAAGGCGTGGGTCGATGCGATTGACAGCGAGCCGAGCGTGCGGGCGACGACGAGCACGGACGAGTTGTATATTGAGAGCTATGAGCGGTATGCGGAGAATCGGCCGGGGACGAGTCAGCTGGCTGATGCGGTGAATTCGGGGCGCGGGCTGCCGTAGGGTAAGTGTAGACGTGCTGTAGATCAAGGAAAAGATGGTAGCGGCGTGCGTATATGATATAGTATCGTTGACATGGTAGTGAGATATTGTACATATTACCGTGGTATATACCACAACCCCGAACAACTTCCCTGACCGTCCCGTCCCCACAACTCCTCACCTTCCCACCTCCCCCGAGCAACACGTCCCCTGCGATCCCTCCAAACCCCTTCCCACGCGTTCAAGAGTGCACGTCCAGATACCCCCAGCCTGGAGGAGTCGAACTCGGGTCTGTGAGCAGTCTGGGAAGCGTTCGCAGTCGCGAATGTAGTTGTGGGTGGGTAGAGGAGACTGTGGAGGATCGAGAGGGGAAGACATGGCAGAGAGGAGGGTGTGTGTAGGAGAAGGGATCACAGACAGAAGGAAGGGGCATACCTATGTAGAGTAGGATTTTATTTGCACGAAAACGCTAGATGGAAATGTCAATGTTGATTCAGCCGCAACGAAACGCAACAATGCTATGCAAACGCCCCTAAAACTCTCCATCCCCTCCTCACCCAGCCAGCACCCCACCCCCCTACAAACGCGCCCGCTCACCCCCCAACCTCCTCCCCGTCACTGCCGCAAAATACCGATTCAGCGCCTCGGCCGTCCCACCCCCCTCCTCAAGCCCCACAACCACGCCCACATAGCCATCGGGCCGGACCACCACGACGCCGCCCCTGTCCTCGCTCAGGCCCATCTTGGCGTGCGCCGCGGCCGTGGCGGCCGGGACACGCACGTCGCACACGTCGTCGGCGTAGACGTGGTGCGCGTAGCGCGCGAGCACGGCGGGGAGCTGCGCGTCGATGTGGATGTGGGCGCGGGGCGCGTTGAGGATGATGGCGAGCGATAGGAAGGCCGTGTGTGGGTTGTGGTGTGAGTGGTAGCGGTCTGTGGTTGCGAGGTCCGGGTGCAGGAAGGTGGAGAAGAAGGAGGATGGGGCTGACATGTGGGATGCGAGGGAGGTTAGGGCAGTGGAGGTTTGGCTGGGGGAGCCGCTGAAGATGAAGATTCGGTAGGAGCCGTTGAGTGGGATTTCTTGCTCTAGGTGCACGACGTTGGCGTCGACGACGCGGGTTACGGTTGCTGGGATGAGGATGCGGCCGGTGCGGAGGGTGGTGCCTTTTTGGTATTGCAGGATTAGGGGGTGCTGGGCTGGGTGTTCGGGACCCCAGTTGATGGCGTTGGGGTTGTATGCTACGCCGTATCCTGAGGTGAACTCGCAGCTTGCCTTGAAGGTCTTGATGAACTCGTTCTCAGGCACATCGCTGTTGGCAGACGCAGCGCCAGCAACTTCGCCCGCAGAGGGAATGCGGGTGGAGAATAGCTTTGCGTAGCGTGCGTCAAAGTCGAGGAGGGTCTCGGCGATGAGCTGGCGTTCAGACTCGTATGTAGAGAGGGTGGAGCGAGGCGCCCACCCAGACTCAACGTGGTGGATCTTCCAGGCAAGATTCACGGCGTCGAGGAACGCTGTGTTCATACCCTGACCGGCCTTGGGGGAGTGTGTGTGGCAAGCGTCTCCGCCCATGAAGACACGCTCGTCCAGCGTGTACCTCTCAGCAATACCCTGGCCAATGGGGTAGATGGAGAACCACTCAACACGGTCCCACGTAATCTCATAGGGCTTCAGGATCGCCTTGGCCTTCTCTTGCACCTCCTCTGCAGTAGCCTGTTTGCGTGGGTTCCAGTCCTTGTCTGTGGAGCTGGCGACTTGGATGTAGAGGCGGACCATGTTGTCCTCGCGGGGGATGATCATGATAGATCCAGCGTCCGAGTGGATTGTGCATTTCATCTGGACTTGTTAGATTCAGATCACACCGCGAGATGAGGAACACATACCTTGATGTCGGGGAAGTTTGTCCTGACAACTCCATCCATGACACCCCAGACGTGTGCAATGGGATCCTTGTACCTCATCTTAACACCGAGCTGGTCCCTCACAAAACTCCTCGCGCCCTCTCCACTGAAGAGATACTTCGCTCGTACCGTCTCAGATAGTGTTCCGTCAACATGTGCGAGCTTGACCTCAACCGGGTATGTGGCGTCCTTTCCATCGTTCTCAAATCCCGTAATAGTCCACGGCCTCTGAACCGTATTTCCATTCTTCTCAATATCCTCGATGAACACCCTCTCAATCAGACCCTGATGCAACAGCGTTGTGAACGGGTATCTAGCATCAATAAACTTGGGGCAACTAGCCCATGTGCCGGTCTGAACAATCCCGCCCTTGGAGCTGGGGTCCCAGAACGCAACTTCATACACCTTCGCCGGCTCGTACGCCATGATCTTGCGCTTGAGCCCCATGTTGCGCAGCAGGTCCAGCGACCGCGGCTGGATGCCGTCTGCACGTCCCGTGGGTGTGGGCTCGGGCGGTTGTCGATGTGCTTGATCTTGTACCCCCATCTTGACAGACATGTGGAGAGACAGAGACCAACGGGTCCGGCGCCGACAATGACAATGTCGTAGTTTTCGATCGCCATGCTGCTATATCGTGTGTGTGGAGGCAGGGGAACGAACGAGGCAGTCAATAAAGAAGCGCTCGTGGGTATCAATTGGTGTGGTAGTATACAATGCTAATCAGCTTGGGAGCAGCGGCATCTCCAGCTTTAAGAAACGTCCAGTAAGGACGCCGCTAGTGTCAAACAGCATCATGGCAAGAAACACGGGACTGGAGTCTGACCGGCAATAAAATCGGTTGTAGGGAATCACGAAGCTGGAGCTGGTGCGCGCGCCGGCCAGACGTGCCGTCATGTTGCGGGGAGTGCGGGCGGAACCGCTGCACGGCACTTTGCTGCCAAGGCTAAAGCTGCGCTTACTGCTTCCAGCTCAAGAGTACGCGAACGCAGTCTAGCGCACATGTAGATACGCCGAGTCTCTAAACAAGTCGCATATGTTGCTAAGTCAGCCAACGCTCATGCTGCGCAGGGCTAGCCGGTTGTGCTGCCGTACAAATTTAGCTCGCTCTTTGAGCCTCGTCGACTCCCCACATTCCGACATTTGCAACTCCCGTATATACTTTCCATGGAGTTCATGATGTTGACACGAGGATGTTTCGAATGTGCTTGTACGAGCGTCAGGTCACAGAGCCAGAAAGCAGATGGAGAGCTGCCGCAAATGAACGCCGACGGCCGTGTTCGGAAATCTGCTTTATGCCTTGTAAGGCATGTCTACCGAGACAACCTGACAAAAAGCAGCTACACAGTATTTTTAGAAGCAGTACTTCTTTATCCAAGTAGCACCATACTTACTTTACAACAATATAAGATGTCTCCTACCAAAAAACCACATTCGACTCCAAGATCCAAGCAAGAAACCCAACTAAAAAATCATCGTCGTCATCATCTGTACACAGTGTCTAGCTTCGCTACATAATGCCAACATGAGCAAAAAGAACATGGTCACTACGAGGGTCGAACTCGCGACCTTGGCGTATCAAGGATGAAAGCTATTAGCACCACGCTCTAACCAACTGAGCTAAGCGACCTATGGTGTTTTGATAGAAAATTTCCAAACAGAACATAATATAAACTTCTTTTCTCAACCGACAGCACTGCCGTTCCATTTCTACCCATCGTGAATTGAGGTTTGCACGAGAACAAGATGCATGGATCCCGTCATGAAAGTTGGGATGCGGTGGTGGGGCTGTGACAGAATTTCTCGTATCAATCCACCCCCAACCATCACCCAGCGCAGCTTCAACAAGCTCCCCAGCAAACCAACCGCATCCAACCCTTCCCCTCAGTGCCAGCGCGCTGTATTCTATATTCGTCCAACCTACTTCTAACCAGACGTGCCATATAAATCAGCCTCCGCTCCAGCCTCCAATACCCGGCCCAACTCCAATCTAGATGTAGTGTGTTCGTCAAGAGCACCCCCAACCACGACTCCTAAGACGCCCGATCGGAACAACGGAAATGTCAACCAGGATCCCACGGCTAAAAGTGGAGATTTGATTGACCTGGCATACGCCGTGGCATCTGACTGCCTCGCTCCCTCTCACCACCGCAGTGGGGCTGCCAACAACATGCACCTTGGACCAAGGATTTGCGCGGGCACGGTAGGACCGATGCTGGGCGACCGGAGTTCAAGGCCCAGTGGATGACAAGCCCAAACGCCCGTGTGGCACAACCACAGACCACATGTTCGGTCGCAGTTGTGCGACAACGGCTCCGCAGCCGAGTGGGCGCCGTTAGATGAGGCTGCGGTTGGTTGGAGGGTTACGGCAGCGGCGATCAGCGGTGAGGCGTTGGCATGTGAACCGGTGGAGTGGATATTCTCCGAGCAGCCGTTGTGTGGTACTCATTGCTATTGTATTGGGGGTGTTGGCTGGGCTGGTGGATATTGCCAAGGACATGGGCTGGGGATGCTCGAATCGCTGAGTGGCTCCGTAGTTGATGTGTATGCTGAGTCGCTCTACCTCTGTGCATTGTGGAGGTGATCAGGTTTCTGCACAGTTGGGTACGGTCAAAGTCATTATTCTCTGAAGCGATGCAGGATCCGAGTGCTGGGCTGCGTATGTCGCACTAGAGTGGCGGTGAATCCAACATGTTCTGTCAGGACCCGCTCAACCGACACAAAGGTCGAGCTGTAGTTTCGTGTTCATTGCTCTCCACTGTGCTGGAGAGGGTGAGGTAACAACGGTGTCGCAGAGTAGAACATCACTTTGTGAGTAGTGATCGAGCTCAGATCGAACCGAAATGGGTATTTGTTGTACGTCCTGACTGCCGTAAACCACCAGCTCCCTCGCTATATGCAAGTGTTCAGACATCTCAATCGAACAAGTAATGAGGGCCAACAGTGTGTAGTCCACAGGGTTGCCAGAATAACAAAGGGAATGCAGAAGAAGACAATCAGGGGAATATAACGACCGCGCAAGCGGCATGCATGCAATAACGTAAAACAATGTCCCGACCGCTAGTGGTACAGAGACAGCCTGAGTGGCTATTGAACATTGTGGAGGTTCTGTGATGATGTCGAGCATCTCGACTAAGGAGTTCTGGCCACCGTCCACGACAGCATTGCCATGTCGCAGATACGAGCCAAGACTTGTTGTGAGCCAGCGCGGCTTTCGTGACTGATGAAGGACATGGCGACGAGAAGCTTGTTCAGGTCGCTGTCTTCGTGCGGATCCATTGGCTGTGGTAGTGCATTCGGGAAGCCTCCTATCCTCGCTCCGTAGTAGCGAGCAATAGCTATCGAGTAGATGGCGTCTCGTACTTCTTGTACGCGCAACACTGTGCGCATCGTAGCAAGAGCGTGGTCTGCAGCACCGGGTGGCGCATGCTCGTCGCCCGCATAGTGCACAAAGTCGCCCAGGTTGAGCCAAAAGTCCACCTCGTGCTTCTTCTCTTCGTGAATGTCGGCAGGGTACGCAATGTCACGCAGCGGATTTGTCTCTACGTTCGAGTTGGTCAGAAGCGCCTCCAGGACGTCGAATCGCGCGCGGGCTTCTCGTATCGCTACATCGTCGGCTTCAGCAGGATGAGAATCGCCTTCCTCCGTCTTGACGCCGTTGGTTGCAGGTGACGGGAGTTTGCATGATCCCAGCATATGCCAGATCAATCGAGCCTCTTGGCTAAAGACGCTCGACATGTCTGCAGCACCCGTCTGAGTTTTGATGGTTTCTGTGAAGAAGGCAGCTTCCTCGTGCAGGGCCTGGTTGGTGAAGATGCGGCGAATGGCGTTGTGGTTGGTGGAAAACCAGGCTGTTTGCAGCATGTAGTCTAGGCCCTGAACGTAGTCATTGACAAAGATCTGGGAGAACTGCTCGTCAATCTCGGGCGGCGGCGGCGCGGTCCGAGGCGGAACCTCTGGCGGGCTGTGGTTGCAGATGCCAAAGATGTCGCTGATGTTCAGTCGCTTGCCCTTGTGCGGCTCGGGCGGCGGCGGCGGGTGCGCGTAGCTCGGTTGCCTCATGGCAGGGTCCATGGGCAGGCCATTGTACTGCGGCTGGCCTGGGTGCATCTGCGGGGCGGCGGCAGCGGCGAGGGCAGGGTCAATGGCGTTGAAGGCTTGCGGGTCGTGACCAGCGCTGGTGGCAGCTGCAGCAGGCGCGTAACCGGCAGAAGAGGCAGGCGCGTAGCCTTGGGGCACCTGGCTTTGGAAGTTGGCGGGCGCAGGCAGGGCGGCAGCGGGCACGGGCGGGGTCGAGGAATGTGGTGTTGGAGCGGCGTTGGGCGCGGGCTGTATCTGGGCCGGGCCGGGCTGCTGCTTGAAGATGGGATCGTAGCCCAGACACTCGCGCTTGCTCTTCTGGCAATTTCTGCAGGTGGGATGCGCCTCGTCGCACTGCGGAGGACGTGTTAGTGCATGTGCAGGTGCAATTGGGGTTGGAGAGGTGAGGTTGGGTTAGAGGTGTGGATAGTTTGGCTCGCTCGCTTCATGGTGGCTCGGTTAGGAGCAACCACGAGCTCGCACCTCACGCGTCACGACGCGTCTGCCAATCGCAGGCCATTGAGGTCCGCACTCACCTTGATTCTTCTCTTGCGACATGTCAGACACCCGGTCTTGGTGCGGCGCTTGATCTCCTTCTTGTGGCGGCCGCCGGACAGCACGCGCTGGTCGGGCTGCGGGGGCAGCTGGTAGCGCATCGCGTTGTACTGCGCGGGGCCCATGTTCATGGGCGGGCCTGGGTGCGCGTACCCGGGCGGGGGGTAGTGCTGCTGCATTGCGTGCTGCGGCGGCGGGAGCGGCGAGCCCATGGGCTGCTGCTGCTGCTGCGGCGGCGGCGGGGGTTGCTGGCCGTCTTGCAGGCGTATGGGCGGCAGGTTCAGCGGCGGCAGCGACATGTTGGCCCCCGGCGGAGGGTACGAGTAGGTGGGCTGCATCGAGGTGGGCGACGGGTACGAGTGCGGCGAGGCATAGGCGCCGGCTGGGGCTGGTGCTGGTGTTGTTGTTGTTGTTGTTGTTGTTGGTGTTGTTGCTGCTGTGCCTGATGTTGTTGCTGTTGCTGCTGTTGCTGTGCCTGATGTTGCTGCTGTTGCTGCTGTTGCTGTGCCTGATGTTGCTGCTGTTGCTGCTGCTGCCTCGCCTGCTGGGCGAGCTGGTCGGCCATGGTGGACGGCGAAAAGTGCGACGGAGCGGGCGAGTAGGGCGCCGGGCTGGCGTGCGAGGGCACTGCGGAAAAGTCGTGCGACATGGGCTGGCAATGGTCGATGCCTCCCTCGGCGCAGCGCTGGCTGGGCTTGGGTCAACTTGGGGAGAGCTCGCAGCCGCAGCTCGCTTGAAAGCTTAAGGGTCGGACGCCAGCGAGAGGAAGAGGGACGGCTGCGACTAGCATCTGTTGGCGAGCGCGAGCCCAGCCCGATGGGGAAGCTAGAAGACCACCAGCCAGGGGTGTGCCTCGGTTGCCTGTCGCCGTGTCGTTGCAGCAGGTCGGCCTGCAGTCGGCCTGCAGTTGTGCTCTGGCGCGCGAGAGATTAGCAGAGCTCGTGTCGCCGCCGCCCGTCCTATCGCTGCCGTGCGCGCTGGGCCATGGCCGTCTGCGCAGCGTCCCAGCGCACTGGCCCCCTGACCGCACCCAAGCGAGGCGGCCGAGGCGGCGCAGAACAACACAGCAAGAATGCGCGACACACCTGCGCACACGACCAAGGGCACCCGGCCAAGGGCACACAGCCAAGGGACAGGAGCGCGGCCTCGCACACTTGCGCGCAGTGCTCGATGCCGTCGGGGGGACTGCACTTACCTTACAGATTACAGATGGCTAGTTTGCTCGCCAAATGTCGCTTGAGCCCTGCGCTCCCGCTGCCACGCTTACTGGCCGCAACAGGTGTTCTGCAGGCTCGGTAAAAGAGCTCGATGGTCGATGCGTGGTAGCGAGACGCGAACAATGCACCGCCGGCGACGATGACGAGGGTGCGATGGAGGCAACGGGTGCGCGCAGGGCGCTGCGAAGAGAACTCTGCCCGGCGAAATGATCGTGGCGCTAACTGCCCCCACGTGACGCCCTCCACGGCCAGCGCTGCACCCTGGGATGCAGTAATTCCGTCAATCACAGCACCATCCAAGACGGTGCACCTCTCTCCACCCGTCTCTGACCACCCATTGGGAGTCGAGACTGCACAGACACCTGCCCAACCCGGAAGGGAGCTGTACGGCTTCTGCTGATTGAGTGGCAGTGCTGGCCTTTCCTGTCTGTGCAGCACATGCAGCAAGGCGCGTCCACGTCGACGCGTTCCGCTCGCACAAGCCCGTCTGCGTCACACCTCCAACACCATGCCGTGTCTGCGTCCATGTAGGGCTGACCACGGCGACACAGAACAGGAGTTGGTCGTGGAAGATCGGTCCTCATCAAGTCTTCGGTTGTTGCTCCCGTTCAGAGCAGCCTGCTGCCAGCATCTCTGCCCAAGCACCGGCTGAATCTCTCTCTCGGCCCGGCGTCCCTACTTCAAAGGTCGGCACCATGTCACCTATCACATAGGCTGTTGATCATATCATCGGCACATGCAGGGTATCTCCCCAGGCCTTTAACCGCTACAGCCTCCGTCCAAGCCACCCTGCGACGATGGCAACACCTCCAAGATCGTTGTGCCCGTGAACTTGTCGACCCTGACGCTAGGCCCAGCCTTTATATTGAAACTTCATATTGAAACTTCATATTGAAAGTGACACGCTGTGCTACCGAGGCTTCCGACGGATGTCTTCCGCAACTGCGCCGTTGAAGCCGTTGTCTGGCAGAAGCTGACCGTGGCAGTCGTACCAGAGTCGGCCGCGCCACAAACGCGCCTTCCAGAGAAGGCGCAGAACCCTGTACACTCATCTCTTCAGCGTCTTGGTATCAGGTCTGCATTGTGTCCATGTTGCCGCGAAAGAAGAAAACATGCATCGTCTTGTGCCTAGTCAATTGCCTCCAGCCAATGTTGCTCAGTGTCTTTGACACTATCGTCTTGCTGTTGCACGAGCAAAAGACCCTGAATCCACGTCTGTGGAACAGAGCACCTTGACGGCTGAAGCTGACAACAGCCCATCCCAACTTCTCCTCAGGCCACATCCACAGCAGCAGATAGACTGGTGTATCCAGCCATGTATCAAAGCAGACAACACTTCTGATCCACGCACATGCTCCAACGCTCGCCCCAAAGCGCGGTCAAGGATAGCCCCAGCACCACCCCGTTAACCGACCGCATGGAAGCTTTCTCGAACAAACTTTCCCCAGCCAACCGAGCCTGCACATCACCCGCCCGCGCGCTCAGGAACCCCCGCTGCACCACTGCGCACACCGACGTGTCTCTCTCCAACGTATCGGTCCACACCGCGAGCCTCGCTCACAGACCACGTCAATTCTCACTGCCGCTGTTCCCGCGCGGTTTGGGCGCGAAAACACCGCTTGGCACGCCCGGCCCGACTGCTGAGTCACACATCGGCCGCGAGCTGCAGGGGTAGGTACCGAGCTTGCGAGATGCATTACGGGTAGTTGTTGGTTACGGCGTTGTGCGACTTGTGCATCTAGCGAGCGCATATGTCACGTCAGTGAGTTTCAGGGACCATTATAATCTTGCTGTCTTGATGCTTCAATACTGAAGGTTGAGTTCATCATCGCCCAGGTTCTCACATCACACAGACAGCGCCGGATACCACAGCGCTATTCTCAGTAGTTTTGCAGCATACCCGCCTACAGCCCAAAAATTGACATCTTTCAAAGTCCTTTGCCCAGCTCGCCCCGTTCACGGCCTTTTGCAGAACCCGGGGTGCTAGCTTGCAGCGCGTGCGGAAAGAGGAAACTACAACTATGAAGTAGCGCTGCTATCATCATCGTAGGTATGCAATACTGCGCGCACGACTTGGTGAGTACTAAAAATGTTTGTGTTGTGTAAGACGGGGAAAGTATGATGGAATGGTTTTGCGCGGGGGATGAGCTGCGCAGTCGCTGCTGGGTTGGGAATGTAAGGATGGTATGAGCTACTGTGTGTTGAACTTGGGGTTTGTCAACGCCGCGATGCTAGGGAGTGCGGGGGTGGAAGAGGGTTTCTGGACAAAGGGAGTAGTAATCGTGTGTAGGGATGAGAGGTGGAAATGCGTTTTGCCATGGTGAAAGGAGTCTGTGGTACCGGAATGTAGTGCTGGGTATTTACTTCTGTTACTTCGTGTTAATACAATCACCCACTCCATCTCAAGCTTGCAGCGTACTCGCTTTAGACACCATCTCGACTGGCTGTCTGCAGATGGCGGCGATGCGAGGTTCAGCAGCGCGCTGTTTCGTATCGAATAGAGCGTTGGCGGAGTGGAGGCTGGACATGGGGATGTAGCAAGCACTAATATATACTTCTAATGCTGTGTGGATAACATCCTCAGGATGCTAAGGTAGAACGTAGATACTAAATGCATACATACACATAATCACATACGTGCTTCGTACTTTCTCCGCTCGCAGAACACATGTCCCAATCTCGGCATGCACTTTTGTTGGTGCATAGCACTCGGTTCCTATCTGGTTGGCTTGCAGAGCTACGATGTGTTCTGCCAGCGGCTCTGGGGAAAACTTTTAATTTTGGGTTTTTATCGACGGATTGCTTGGTGGGTTGCTGGTGATGGAGGTGGTCGAATGTGGGGTCTTGGTTGATTGATTGATTGATTAGTTTAACGTCCTATGTGAGTCGAAGACTATGGAAGACGAGAGCAGCTAAGCTGCTCTGGTAATACAAAGGGTGTTTTTGCAGGGAGTGTTTCTATCAAAATACAAGAGATGGTGAGGGCTTTAGCCCTATTTTTAGTGGGGACTGGTTTTGATGTGGGGTCTTGGTGCGTAGGTACGTTTAGTGATGGTCTTGTGTGTGAGGACGAGATCGAACTGGTACCTAGGTATGCGTGTGGAATGTGGAATATGTAGTTAGGGCGATTTGGTAGATACGATATAATGGATAGTGGGTGTTCGTGGACATGTTGTTTCTATGGGAGTGCCGGTGATAGGTACCAAGTTGGACCACTGGTGAATTTTATCTATGTAATAATTTCAGTAAAACAATATCGCGCCGCAGGCGCCTGCACGCCCTGTAAGGGGCCCTGTTCTGCTTGGTTAGGTACCCTATACTTTATTTTAAAGGTTGTACGCTGTTTGCTCCTCTGTAGCGTGCGCAGTAGCCCTGCAAAGTAACATGTCGGGCCGCGTAACGCCCGGCGGCGCGTAACGCCCCATCAACCCCAACCACCCCAAACTTCAACCACCAATAACTCCACCAATATGAGTCAGATTGATGAGGCGGTTGCAGATTTGGAATCGCAGAGGTCGAAAGGTGAAGTATCTTACGCGAAAGTAGCTGACAGTCATGGTGTTGAGCGATCCACGTTGGCCCAACGGTATCAGGGGCTGGCAGCGTCCCGGGAGCAGAAGGCAATCAACCAACAACTCACTCCAGAACAGGAGTCAACTCTTGTGGAGTATATCAATAGACTTACTCACCGACGTTTACCACCTACAAGGTAAATGGTACAGAATTCTGCAGCTCAATTGGCTCAAACAAAGATCTCCGAGAGGTGGGTTTCACGGTTTCTTCACCGCCAAAAAGACCACCTACTCGTGAAGTGGCAGGACGCTATGGATCGAACACGTCACCGAGCAGACTCAGGGGCTAAATAAAAGCGGTATTTCGATCAATTGCACTCCAAGATCGCCGAGTATGAGGTTGAACCACGTCATATATACAATATGGATGAAAAGGGGATCATGATCGGTACACTTGGACGCTCAAAACGGATATTCAGCCGCCGACAGTGGGAGAAAAGAGAGATCAGGAGTACTCTACAAGATGGCTCACGTGATTGGGTCACTATGATGGCCTGTGTGTGTGCTGATGGCTCCTGGATACCCCCAGGCATCATCTACGACTCGGTCAGTGGGGATATCCAATCGAGCTGGGTAGAAGAGATACAGTCAGGAGAGCACTCTGTGTGTGTTACGTCATCACCCACGGGCTGGTCAAACAACAGTATTGGCCTTGCCTGGCTCAAACAGGTGTTCAATCGGTATACTCAGGAGAAATCGCGTCGGAGTTGGCGATTACTCATCCTTGATGGCCACGGGAGTCATGTGACGATCGATTTTCTGGATTATTGTGATCAAAACAGGATTCTCCTGAGTGTATTTCCCCCTCACAGTACTCACACGCTTCAACCGCTCGATGTGGTGATGTTCAAGCCACTTTCAACCGCATATAAGCGTCACTTGACCGATGTCCTTCACAACAGCCAAGGACTGCTCCAGATCAGGAAGGGGGACTTCTTTCCTATCTTCTGGGCTGCCTGGAAGGACTCCTTCACTGTTGCCAACATCCAGAAGTCCTTTGAAGCCACTGGGATTGAGCCAAAGGATCCAGGGGTAGTCCTCCAACGATTCACTCACACACCTCCCCCCGACGGTGACGTCGATAAGGATGCAAATACGATTGTTGCAGCAGTTGATATGGGCAGTTGGAGGTCTATCCAACGTCTTTTGAGTATATCAGTGAAGGATATCGACAGTATTGAGTCAAAAAAGCTCAGTGAGGTTGTGCACAACCTCCAGGCCCAATATCAACTCCAGCAGGACGAATTACTAGGATTGAAGCAGGCTCTTACTACCAAAAAGAAGCGTAATAAGCCTAACCGTATCCTGGAGCTTGAAAAGCCACAAGAGGACGAGGGTGAGAGTCAATTTTTCACTCCATCGAAGTTTGACCACGCAAGAGACCTTCACACCACCAAGGAGCAACAAAAACGTGATAAGGAGGCAGAAAAAGTGATGAATCAGCAGCTCCGCGATGCCAATAAGGCATACAAATTGAAGATACATCAGGAGAAGCTTGAGGCGCGGCGTGTGGCAAAGGTAGAGCGTGAGCAGAGGAAGGCCGAAGAAGTATCTGAACGCCAACGCAAAAAAGAGACTCAGGAGGCCAATCGCAACGCTCAAAAAGCTGTACAATTGCCCAAAACAGGCAAGAGAAAAGCTTCATCAACTCAGAAACCAGTCAAAAAGCGCGTGGTTGAAGGTTTGGGTGGTGCAGAGAGCGTGGACGCCCCCGACGCTCCCTCACCACCCCCACCTATCACCACCCGCCGCGGCCGCAGCGTCACACTTCCGATGAAATATAGATAGCGCAAATTGATCGCAAGCATCACTTTAGTAATACACCAGAAAATCTCGTGATATTATTTATTGTTGGTGGCTCAATAGCCTCATTTTTAAATTGAGCGTTGAGGGGTTGATGGGGCGTTACGCGGCCCGACATGTTACCTTTGTAATTACCTATCTCTGGCGTATCGCTACATGATCATCTGCCAGCAGCCCTGGAGAGACTCTGCAATTCCAAGGTTCAGACTACCGATGCTCTCGGATTTGCGCCGTATCCCACATTTTACACATGATATCCATATGCAATCATTTCCCTCTTTGCTGCAGTACCGACGCTAGGAACTGCCATTTGTGCGCATGTCGACCGCGACACCGCACTCAACAGGTGCCACGGGTCGCGCAAATTCCGTCACAAAAGATCCACCGCGCAGACTCCACATCCACAAAGCCGTCGCAAGCGCTGCGTTATATTAATCGAGTCTCTGCAAAACTCGGGCCAGTCTTGTGTCGAACAACGGTGGCGCACTTAAATGGAAATACATGACGTTTGGTACTTTGGAACCCTGACAGAGTAATCAAACGGCATGCACTGGCTCCACCCTGTGCTCCAAGTCCACAAGCATCGTGCCAGTGTTCTTGGAAGGAACCACTCCGATGTCAATTGACCACCTTAGACCTCATACACTAAGATCGTAAGGATTCCCCGGTACCGTGCCCGTGCACCTCGCGGGCCTTGTTCAGCTCACGGGCCACCCCACCATCTTTGAGCAATACTTTGCACCCTTATAATTCAACACCACCATGCCAGTAAAGGAAGCCCTTGCAGAGATAGACAGTTTAAGACCAGGAGAATAGTTTTCATACCGTGCTCTAGCTAAAAAACATGGCTGTTCTCGTACTACGTTGACGCGCCAACACAAGGGTCAAGCACCCCCGCGTGAAGATATGCAATCGGGTGCCAAAAGTCTGTTCGCGTTGACGCATGGACCACCACAACCACATTTGATTACCAACTTCAAAGCAGTATAACTCTCTACTACATAGACCAAATAAGACAATTAGGGTTGCAAATTAATCGCATTACGCTTAGTATCTAGTCTGGTAGCCCTTTGCACGTCGCACAGCGTCTAGGCGTCGTGGCATAGACCTAATAAGGCGTTTGATCAGTGCGTCAGGTATAGCAGCCCATGCCTCAATCAACCCCAATTCGAACGCCTCCCACTCAGCTAGAGAGTCTCCCATATAGTCAAATTCAGGATGCAGCTCATGGAGCTTCTTTTTAAGTGCCCACCACATGTGTTCAATAGGGTTAAGGTCAGGTGAGTATGGTGGCCATTTGATCGTAGCAACACCATGAACCTCTAGCCACTCCTTCGAGACCTGGGAAGTGTGGATAGGTGCGTTATCCTGCATAAACCACTCGCCTGGCCTGTAGCTGTCCTGGAGACCTTCCTCAAGTGCTCGTATGTAGCTCTGAGCTGTGTATCCATTGCGTTTGGCTGATGTGTCGCGATTCATAATTACTAGACGACTACGCCTTGCTCGGCCACCTGGAGTCATCCATATTGAGCCCCATACCATACGAGCAGGTTGGCGAGCAGTGGTGACCTCCTCAACCATCTCGTGCGACCATTTATCCTCAGGTAGTCGCCATACCCAGGGCGTGTTGTGGCCAGATCCACGAGCAACGCTGCACTCGTCACTGAACCTGATAGTATGCCTCCCAAAATCAAACCCCAGCCATTCATTAGTAAGATTGAGGCGTTCCGCAGCTGTGTTCTTGTTGATTTTTGGCCTACGTCTCGCTCTGAACTTGCGGTATCCCTCGTCAGCCATTGCGCGCTGCACAGTACGCTTAGAAACGCTGGGGTAGGTAGTATTGGCGTCCCACAGTCCAGCCTCCTCCATAAGCTTGTGGTACTCAATACCTGGGTTTTTCCGAGCAATCCGTAGCAGCCGGCGATGGTCTCTACTAGTCAATGTAGGTGGCCGGCCTGTCCGAGGCTGCGTTGTGGTGCTGCAGCTGGTTGTCCATCGGAGTACTGTTTTCTGTACGCACCGCTGCGAGCAGTCCAGCGCGTCAGCAACTTCGCTTGTCGACACACCAGCCTCAACCTGGGCTAAGCAGTATATCCGTTGGGCTTCTGATAATTCACCTCCGCGCACTCGATTTGATGAAATTTTAGTGCTAAAAGCTCTCAGATTGATGTAGTCGTGTGTAGTTGAAGAAGATACCCCTCTTTAGAGTTCGCGTTGTTGAAATGGTCTGTGCACACGCGCGAACAGACTAAAGTCCTAGTACAGTACTATCAGCTCCCAACGTCTATTACACCCACGCGATGAGGCAGAGCTTGTAAAGTACATCAGAGGGCTTACAGAGAGACACTTGATGCCTACAAGGCAGATGATCATCAATTTCGCGACTCCTTTGTGTGCTTGAGCCATCCGATAGCTGGGTTACCCGCTTCCTCCGCCGTCACTTCGACACTCTCCTCACTGCGTGGTCCACCCCCATGGAATCCGTGCGTCACCAGGCTGATTCGGGTGAGAAATAAAAGCAATACTTTGATCTTCTGCATCAAAAGATAGCTGAATACAAGGTGCTGCCTGAGAACATGTACAATATGGACGAAAAGGGGTTCATGATTGGGGTCATCTCAAGGACGAAAAGATGCTTTGATAGGGTGCTGTATGAGAAGAAGCAGAACAAGCAATCACAGCACGATGGCAATCGAGAGTGGGTGACGGTGCTGGCAACGATATGCGCAGATGGATCAACTCTTCCCCAGGCATCATCTTTCCAGCAGCCGGTACTGCAGTGCAGGCAAGCTGGGTACACGATATCGATCCAAGGAAGCACTCAATCCACTTCACAACGTCACTAAACGGATGGACGAACAACGATCTAGGGGTGACATGGCTGGAGCAGGTCTTTGATCGCTACACTAAGGCCAAAGCACGGAGAAGGTGGAGGTTACTGATACTTGACGGCCACGGCAGCCACGTAACAAAGGACTTTATCAACTACTGCGACGAACACAAGATCCTAATCCTTATATTCCCCCCTCACGCTACCCACACTCTCTAGCCGTTGGACGTAGTCTGCTTCAAGTCACTGAGTCAAAACTATTCTACTAAGCTTGATACACACAACCACAAGACGCTAGGATGGCTGCCTGTTGATAAGGCTGATTTCTTCTCACTATTCTGGCCTGCCTGGGTGGGCACCTTCACAGAATCGTTGGTGTTGACGGCCTTCGAAGCTACAGGAATACACCCCCCTAACGCCGACGTTATCCTTAGGCGTTTCAGGACACCAACACCCTCGCCCCCAAGGACACCTCTAGAGCAGACAGGACCTGCTGCTACACCTACTGAGCCTAATTGGCTAAAGGCAAAGACGTTGCTTCGAAGTGCGGTGAAGGATTATCGTAGTGCTGAGGCTGGGGCATTAGAACAGGAAATTCACCAGCTCCATGTTCAAAATGAGCTTATCTCGCACGAGCTACAAGGTATCAAACAAAGTATAGAAGATAAGAAGAGGAAGAAGGCAAAGCAGAAAGTACTTCCTCTGTACTCACACACTTTGAATCGGCAGGGGGGCGCTGTGTGGTGGAGTCCTCATTCAAAGCGTGAAGCTGACGTGCGCGACGCTGCAATTGAGAAGTACAACCTAGAACAAGAGGCAGCAAAGAAGACTAGACAAGAGCTGCAGCACCAGTCTAGGCTCCTCGGAGAGAAGGAGAAGCAGGAGAAGCGTGTAGCGAGAGAGGAAGCCAAGGAGAGGCGTGAGAAGGAGAAGGCTGAAGAACGCGCAGCAATCGACGCTCGGAAGGCAGAGAGAGAGCGTCAAAAACAAGCTCGCAACGCTCAGCAAAGTATCCAATTGCCTAATCAAGGCAAGCGTAAGGCTCCACGTCAGTTGCAGCCAAAGACAATGAAGAAGCGTAGTGATAGTGCTGGGCGTAGTCAGGTGGTTGCTCATAGGCCTTCCCCAGCACCTCGACCTACATACAACAGCTGCGGCCGCAAAATTGCTCCACCAAAAAGATATGAGTAGCAGAATCTTTCGCATGGGAATATAGATCACTCCACCAAAAAATTATATCAATCTAGCTATTGTACGTGGCTCAATAACCTCAATCCTGTAAGTTGCAAAAGGTGGTGGGGTGGCCCGTGAGCTGAACAGGCCCGCGAGGTGCACGGGCACGGTACGTGGCGAGCGGGGATCTGGTGCGGCTCCGATCGACACCAGCAAGATCGCGTCTCGAGATCTGCACTTTCAACCATGCACAAACCTCGCCCTGTATTTCCTGGCGGTGTTGGACTGTACGACACAACGCTTAGTTTTGTCGATCCTGGTCGCTGGTCATGGTTCCCTGTCATTCTCCGACTTCCGATAGCTTGCATTCGTCACAAGACCACAGACTGTGACAGCAGCGTGTGGCTTGTGGAGAGTTACGCTTACAGTACGCTTACAATTTGCTTACAATTTGCTTACAATATGTCGCTTCTCATACGGGGTCTCCCCACATTTCGGGATCTGTTCTTGGTCTATCTGAAGACTTGGCCAATCCCCACCGCGGGGATGACTGACATTAAGCGATGAAACAAGAGAATACGCTGCAAATTGGCCGTCGACGGCGGTACTCTGGTCATCATACATTATGTTGGTCGGACCTACTCCGTACATTGTACGATCGGTTGTTGTGGTGAATAGCCACCGATCGTACAGTTCACATAGAGGACGTATAAAGATACTTTTCACTCCTTATCATGTCATCACGAGAGCAGACTTGCCTGGAACACGGGTATGGCGCCGCTACCAAGCATATTGAAAGCCGTCGGCGAGAGTCCGCATGGGCGATACTACATCTACAGTTTCGTTGCGCTGCTTGCACTGGGTGTGGTCAAGTATGTGTACCAGACATTGGCTTCCCCCCTCCGAAAAGTGCCTGGCCCTTTCCTCACTCGCTTTACTCGACTCTGGGAGCTTTATGTTGTGTGGAAGCATGATAACCCGACTTTCAACATTGCACTACACGAAAAGTATGGTAAGGTCACTGATTCTAATCTTGATATTGTCTGCTGCACAGACGCCATTGAAGGACACTGCTAATAAAACAGGTCCTATTGTGCGCCTTGCACCGAACCGTTACAGCATCAATGACGGCGAAGCTGGAAAGCTGATCCTCGGGCATCACAATGCCCTGGACAAGTCCAAGTACTACTATCCATTTGGCCGGCCAGATGAGTACAACCTCTTCACGGAGCCGAGCATATTAGCCCATGCCAAGTTCAGACGCCCATTTGCGCAACTATACTCCCAGACTGCCCTCCTCTCTTACGAGCCGTATGTTGACACATGCAACACAATCTTGCTTAAGATATTGGAAGAGTATGCTCAAGCTGGCACGGCTCTGGATGTCAGAGAGCTAATCCAATACTACGCATTCGACGTCATTGGCGAAATCACAATTGGATCACGATTCGGACTGATGGAAGATGGCGGCGACAAATCTGGAATCATTGACGCTATCGATGAGACTCAGAACCACGGAGCGATCATGGGCCTGATACCTGAATGGCACTGGTGGATAGGTATGACGGCGGATAAACTTGGCTTCGAACCGAGTTTCAGGAAGATTCCCACCTTTGTAACTCAACACATCGACGACCGTGTCTTTGGACGCACCAAATCGCCCGATGACCGAAGAGACTTCCTCGACAAAATGTTGCCTATGGAACAGGAAGGCAAGGTAACACGATTCCACACCCGTCAAGCCGCGTCCCAGAATGTTGCTGCTGGATCAGACACGACTGCCATCTCCCTCTCTGCTGCCATAGCCTTTCTGAGCTTGTATCCTGACACACTCGCTACGCTCCGCAAGGAACTCGACGAGGCCACGGCAGCTGGTAAGCTCTCCGACCCTGCGACTTTCCAAGAAGCTCAGAAACTTCCCTACCTCCAAAGTGTCCTCCTCGAAGCCATGCGCCTGCATCCCGCCGTCGCCGCGCCTCTGGCCCGCATCGTCGGTCCCCAGGGCCTCTAGATCGCAGGTCAATGCGTCCCCCCCGGCACCGAAGTAGGCGTCAACGCATGGGTAATCCACAACAACAAATCCATCTTCGGACCCGATGCACACGTCTTCCGTCCCGAGCGGTGGCTTACAACGAACAAAGAGGAGCGCGCAAACCTGGACCGTAACTTCCTAGCTTTTGGCAATGGCCCGAGGACGTGCCTTGGTAAGAATATCAGTTTGTTGGAGATGAGCAAGGCCATCCCGCAGATTGTTAGGAAGTACGATTTTGAGCTTCTGCCAAATGAGAAGGGCGAGAAGTACACGTGGAAAACGAGGTGGTTTGCGAAGCAGACCTTCAAAGCTGTGGTTAGCAAGAGGGTGCAGAAGGCGGAGTAGTTTGTTGATGGTGTTTGTCATCTCACTTTTACATGGTCCATATCGTGGATCATGACCTAATTCTACTAGACTGAGTCCTTGGATGTATAGCAAATCATATATCTATTTCAGCAGCAGCTTCATGACATGACGCCTGCACGACTAACAATCCCTACACTGTTCTGATCCCACCTTTTCATCATCCGGACATAACCAGCAGCCAAGCCACAATCTCGCATTCCATCGACCAAACCAGTAAAGCCCTCGCCTTAATCATGAACCCACACAGCAATCCATCACTCATCTCTCCAAAGCCCGCAATCCTATGAGTCAACCCGCCACGATCTGCAAACAGAGCGAGCAGGTGCATGTCGGACCGAGATACCGCTTCGCGTAGCGCACAACCGCAGATGTGCCGCGAAGCGATGGCGACCCGGACCCCAGTTTTGGGAATAAGCCTCGCCAATTGCGGCAAGCACAAGAGCTAGCAGCACGTGTGGGGGATCGTCTATGGGGATGTTAAGACGTTGATGGTTCTCTTCTCTAACCTGTGATCGCTGGTGCTTTCTTCGAGCTTCTTTGTGACTGAGTGTGCATCAAGCGCGCTTGATGTAGTGCTGGATAATACTGAAAGGTGAGGTTTGAGTGTTTACTTCCTGAGCAGGCATTTCGTCATCAGTCGCGGTTCGTTGTTTGCGGTTGCACGACCTCTCACGTCGAGGGCTTCTTTCTTTTTAAATATTCGCTGACTCTAGTAGTCCCAACTGCTACACTTTTCGTAAACGCAGTAAGAATAACGTGCACGCACAACCATGACGTATCAAAACGGAGGCTCGTCAACATGCGTTATCGAGCAGCAAATCGAACTCCAGGATGTGTCTTCCTACCTGCAGAGACCACAGGATGCCAAAACAACACCAAGCCTCAAGGTCGCTCGTCGAGCAAGCCAGGATGATGACCCGGTTGAGAATCTCCCGTCACCGACTACTCAGGCAGCTGAGAAACTTGAACGCTGGAACCAGTCGAGAACAAATATATCTCGCACCTTCGCCGCGTTCTGGAGCTTCATTGTTATGGGCAGCAATGATGCCGCTTACGGCGCTCTGATTCCATATGTGAGATCTCACTTCCTCTCCCACGCATCAGTCACTGACACCACGCAACAGCTCCAAGAATACTACAACCTAACCTTCATCGTCATCTCACTGGTCTTCCTCTCACCACTGGTAGGCTACACCGCATCCGCACTACTCAACAACACAATCCACCTGAAATTCGGGCAGCGCGGCATCGGCGTCGTAGCCCCCATCTGCCACCTGCTCGCCTACATCGTCATCGCAGTGCACCCGCCGTACCCCGTGCTCGTCGTCATCTTCATGATCGCCGGGTTCGGCAACGGCCTGGCCGACGCCGCGTGGAACGCGTGGATGGGCAACATGGCGAACCCCAACGAAGTGCTTGGGTTCCTGCACGCGTCGTACGGGCTGGGCGCCGTGCTGAGCCCGCTGATTGCCACGACCATGATCACAAAGGGCCACTTGCAGTGGTTTACGTTCTACTATGTCATGATTGCCATGGCGGCGCTGGAGCTTGCCGTGTCGGCCAGCGCGTTCTGGAAGGCGGATGGGGCGGCGTTTCGCGCGGCGAACCCGCGGACGGGGGATGCGAAGGATAACCGGATGAAGGAGGCGCTGGTGAGGCTGCCGTATGCGAGAGTGACGTGGCTGTGCGCTGGGTTTCTCTTGGGGTATGTAGGGATTGAGGTCGCGCTTGGAGGCTGGATAGTCAAGTTTATGCTCGAAGTGCGACATGGAGGAGACTTTGCCAGCGGGATGACAGCCACGGGGTTCTGGATGGGAATCACAGTCGGCAGACTGGTACTGGGCTTCGTAACGCCCCGGCTAGGAGAGAAACTGGCAATCGCTGTACGCATACCCATCCCATCCCATACTCCACACCACTAACGAAACCCCACAGATCTACCTCCCCCTCACCATGGCCCTGGAGCTCATCTTCTGGCTCGTCCCGCAATTCTACGTCTCCGCCATCGCCGTCTCCCTGCAAGGTTTCTTCCTAGGCCCTCTCTTCCCCGCCGCCGTCGTCGCAGCAACAAAACTGCTACCGCGACACCTGCACGTCAGCGCCATCGGCTTCGCTGCCGCCTTTGGCGGGTCAGGCGCAGCCATCTTCCCCTTCGCTGTCGGCGCCATCGCGCAGGCAAAAGGCGTCCAGGTCCTGCAGCCCGTTATCCTCGCGCTGCTTGGCGTTATTCTTGCACTGTGGCTCGGTCTGCCGCGTATCCATAAGAAGCAGGAGTAGGAGTAGCGTGGCGTCGCGAGAAGTGTATGTGTGCGAGGAGGGGAGTAAGTCACTTCACCACGATAACCCAGCATCGATAAAAACTGGATCCGCATGCACCCAACACCCGCGTGCGAATCCCCCGTTGTGTGTGCGTGCAACCTTGCGCGTCGCAGGACGTGCCAGGCCTGGAACTGACAAACCTGGGACTGACAGGCTGGCCTGGCCAAAGGACACGCACCACACCCTGCCGAATCCTGCGCCGACACCTTGGTTACAAAAGGCTAGAATCTGCCATTTTCCACGTCTTTCAGCGTTGTTGCCTATTCGAGATGCGCACTGATGCTCTTCTGCACTGGTGTTCTTGCGCTGAGGTGTGGGATACTGGGGTGCAGGATGAAGGGCCGCGGATGCAATGTGTCGAGGCCACATCTCGATGATCCCAAGCGTCGATGGGGAGTTGGAGTTTCCCTGTTGAGGAGGTGGAGGGAAGAGGGAAGGAGTCGTAGACAATAATGTTTGTGTAGATGTGGATGTGGATGTAGTTGTGATGCGTGTATTCATGCTTCGTAAACCCTCGTTCATGTACACTAGCATATACCGTACAGATTGTGCGGCCAAAGCCGACAGCCAACAACGCCAGACACCCGGAGCATATGGCTCGACTGGTGTCATGCAAGTCGCGAATCGCTAATAGCATCTGTCGCAAACGAACCAGGACGTCGCGGTCCCGGAGCATGCACCGCCGCCCGCCGCCGCTTGTCGCGCACCCATGTCTCGAGGCCACGGCAAGCTTTTGCAGCATTGCGTGCCTCTGGCGTAACCTCTTCACTGAACCGTTTCTCGCCGTGTTGCTCAAGATTGCGTGGCTGGGACGTCGGACCTCTCGGTGGACACGGCCTCGGCCGCGTTGGCATCGGTGGGCTCGTTGGTGCCCTCCATGATGCGGAGCTCCTCAAGACTGATGCCCATCTTGGCCGCCAGACGCTCCTCCTCCTTGCGCGCACGCGCGAGCTCCGTCTCGCGGCGCATCGTCTCGAGGTTCCACCCGCCGTCGCCATCGCCCTCGTCGTCCGAGTCGCCTTCGCTGCCGGCCCAGTCGCCCTTTTCGAACATGGCGCGACCGGTTGCTTCTTTGCGCAGCTTCGCTTCTTCCTCGGCGGCCTTCTTGTCCAGGCGCTCCTTTTTCCACTTCGCAAAGGTTTCGACTGTGACGGGTGTGAGCGTGCCGGTGAGCTTGTGACGCTCGGATTCGAGGAAGTCTTCGAGGGTGAGCGTGTTGAGGGGGAGTTGGCCATGAGTGCTTTTTCGGCCTGGCGCTGTTCGCGCGTTTTGATGACGAAGCTGAGAGGTGTTAGCCTTGCTCTTCACTGTAACTTTCGGGGCAAGGATACGTACCCAGGTGGTAGCGAGTGCTTGTACATGCACTTGTCGCCTCCGTTCGGACATGTCCAGAACCAACCGTACTTCTGGTCCTCGATCGCCGCAATGAAGAACTTGCACACTTTGTCTGTTGTCGTCTTTGGGTTGCCGTGCTTGCTGAGCACGACCTCCCGCAGTTTCTGCTCGTCCCAGTCATCCATGTTGTCCTTCTTCTTCTGCTCCTCTTCTTCTTCCTTCTCCTGGTCTCGGCTGTCTGTGTACAAACTCCTCTTCTCCGTCTTGCGCTCGACGTTCAGGTCGTGTGAGAACTTGCACTTCCTGCCCTTCTCGCAGTTGCCCTTCTTGAAGAACTGACAGAGAATTGTCTTGGGGTCGACGCCAAACGGCACTTTCTGAACCTGTACAGGCTTGAAGAGATCGGCCATCTCCTTCTGGGCTTTTTCGGCGGCCGCCTTGTCCTTTTCCTTCTGCGCCTTCTCGGCAGCCTTGCGCTTCTCGTCGGGGGTTCCTCCTGAGGCGGCGGTGGCATGGATCTGCTTAATGGCTTTCTGCGCTGCTCCTCCCTTTTTGTTTTTCATGCCAAAGGTCTTGTCGACGGCGACCTTCTTCACCTTGGGCTGCTCGCCCTTTCCTTTGGGAGGCATGATGGATGGTGTTAATTTCTTGGGTTGCGTAAAGACTGTGAGGGCGCCCTCGTGGACTGTGGCAGACTCGTGTGGCGTGGGCGGTACCTGGCGGCGCTGGACGGTACCTCTGTTGGTGGGTTAAAAGTGAGAATGACGATGTGTGGGGTGGGCTGAATTTCGAGTGGTGGCGGGTAGCCACTTAGTCAGCCGCGACCAACTGGAGCTCAAGGTGGCCTTCACATGAGCTACAACCATTTGATCGACGGCATTGCTCCGACATTCCCGCTTTCGCTTCCAAAACACTCACAAGCAGTATACATATCTCTCGTATGCTTTGCAGACCTCATTGACTCCGGTTGCACTGTCTAACCGCTCCGCAGCAAGCTACCAACACTCCTTGACCTCTCACCGACGCGCGTCAACCTACAAGATGATCACAGACTCGCAACTCTACTCGCTGGCTATCTTCCTCGGAAGCGCTGCCATGCTCCTCATCGTTCTCTACCACTTCCTCGAAGTCAACTCGGAAGATCACGCTGCGCTCGAGAAGCCAAAGGTCGCAGCCGGCAAGGCCAAGGCATAAGACATTGATTGGGAGGGTCCATCGTCTGGAACATGTGAAGGAGAGACAGTGTGGGCGGAGAGGCATTGATACCACGGCCAAGGGTTATTGTGAAGGACCAAAGGCAATTGGCGAAGCATCACGGAGTTTGGGCGCACAACATCATGGCAGCTTGGAGCCATACTATGAGACATTTGAATCTATTCCACCATGTTTACCTGCTCTCAGAGGCGCTCTTATCATATTCACGTCTTCAGTCCTCTGCGTCAACGAGCTCTTCCTCTGTTCCATCGCTATCTACGAGGCCTCTCCTGCGCTTCTCATTCACAAGTGTGGCACCTCCGCGGTCCATACCAGGCCCGCCCATACGCCTTTTCAGTGACACCAATCGATTCTGTGTATCGCGAGCCTCCTGTTCTTGCGCGTTTTTCGGTGGACGGCCGCGCCCCCGGAGCGCTGACATAGCGGGTTCAGATGACAGGTCGTTGCTGGAGAAGTGTTCAGAATCAGCTGTGATGCGTGGTGTGACACGGCGGCCATGCGCATCACTCAAATAAGCCTCTGAGTCATGTGCATCTAATCAGTCAGTCAGGGTCTCAGTGTTTATCCAGTTGGCCGCTCAATCTTCCGTACCAGAAAGACCACTAGCAGGTCCGTCGCCCTGCGCCCAAGCAAGAGGGTCAAAGTGGCGCTGCTGGATGTGGTCGTGCCATAGGTTATCCCCTCCAAAGGCGTACCGAATATGACGCTCAGAGCTTGTTTTAGTCGTGGGATCAAGGCTGGCGGCATGTCTGCCACAACCATCCCACAGACACTCGAGTGTGTTCTGCATGGTCTCTTTCCGATGAACCTTGAAGACATGCTTCTTAAGCGTTTCGAAATTGTGTAGGTCCGCCTTGCAGTTCTGCCATTTACACTGGAATGATTGATATTGAGGGGTGCGGTTTGCGACGCTTGGTGACCGCGAGCTAATGAGGATGGCTTCCTCACCGCCAGTCCGTACGTCGCGCAAACCACTTGGCTGCTGAGGTTCAAATGTGCCAGTGTATCTCTTACCCGCAGGCTGGGACTGCGCCGTGAGAGAGCCATGAATTGCTTTACGCCAACCGACTGGACGACCTTTCTTCTTGGGCAGTGGTTTACCATCAGGCCCGTACTGTGTCGCAGAGCGGAAAGCTGAGTACCCAACACCAGCAGCAGCAGCTGAAGGGCGCGGGGCGCTTGCGCTCATATTCACAAAGCTTATCTGTCGATTCGGAGTTGCTGGTGTTGTTATGTTGGGAAGTGAGTGTCGCGGTGGTCGACCGCGTCGCTTCTGTTTGATGAACGGATTGGTTGCCTCGGGAAGCGCTTGGACCCTCGCGCTATCCCCACCGACCGCGTGCGACGACGATCTCCTGCGCGCGTCTCCGTCCTGGCGTTCATCTTCTGAATCATCCTCGTCGTCCGCATCTTCCGTAAGAGCTTGCACGCCATCTTTGAAGTATCCAGGCGGTGGGTTTCCAGGATCGATCAGACTCCATTTGATGGTACTGAGATCTGACTCGTTGGATATTGTCGGAAGGTTGACCTTCAATACGTCAAGATGCTGGTTAAGCTGACGCTCAAAGGGGTGTCTTCCGCAGGCTAGTAACACGTCTCGTGCGATTGTGGCTGGATTATATGTATTGCGTCGAATTGCCTTTTTCTTGTCCAAATGCTCACATATCGCGCGGAATCGTAGTTCGCTTGTTGGCATGGGCGTTGCTCTAATTGTTGCCTCGTCCAGTTGCGGTGTGGGAACAGCTGCTGTAGGGAAGTTTTTGACCGGCGCCGCTTTCATGTCCATCGTCTCATCACTTCGTAGGTTTGACGATCTGTATGTGTACATCGAGTCGACGTTGGGTCTTTTCAAGGGCGGGCCCATGTCATCTTCGTCGTCTAGTTGTGTCAAGTCGATCAAATCGCTTAGGTTGCGCTTCCTCGCTGCTTCTTCCTTGTTAGCTGGTGGCTTCAATTCTGGCCTGATGGGTACCATCTCAGCGATCGGTAGTGGCAAAACTGCTGTTGAAACTTCGTTGTCAGGGAATGATGGGTATGGAGAGCTGTATGCGCGTGAACCAGCTGCAGGTGTATCGCGTGAACTAGGCGCAACACCTGGAGTGGCCACAGGATGCTTCATGACTGCTGGAGGAGCCGGGTGCTTCATGACTGCAGGTGGTGCGGGAGCCTTGAAGGTTCTTGCTGGCGGAACAGGTTGCAAGCTTGTTTTGCGGGTCGCAGAATTGACATCCGGCACAGCCAAAAGTAAAGTTTTCGCGAACACTGCGCGATCCAACCTAAAATCCATATGCTCCAGTTGCTCGCACAACTCAACATATGATGGGTTGCCATCCAGCATCTGCCAAATTTGACCAGCTCCTATCGGGCGGTCCGAATTCTTGCTGTCGAGATAATGCGCTGCGGCTCTCGCAAGTTCAAGTTTCTTCTCAGAAGGCCAGATAGTCTTTCCACCCGTTCGCACGGGTGCTGCCGCCGAGACTTGTGTCCTTGTTGGTGCCGCTGGAGCCTGCATGGGCAAAGTGGAATCTGCCATGGGTACGGAAGGGGACTCGCGGGGAGTTGCTTTCTTTTTCTGATACGCGATCGGAGGTGTAGGTTCATGCGCAGGCGGTACATCAGCTGGTTGAGGAGCTGGTCTGGTCGTACCAGTTGGCGATTTGAGAGCCTTGGCCCTCCGCTCCTCCTCCCAAATCCGCGCAAGCAGCCGAGGATCCTTGCTATTTAGCTCGCGCATCTTAGCCATCATAGCGCGAATCTCTGATTCTAGCTGCGAACCAGGTGGGGCCTCTGGCGATTCTGCAGTATTGGATTCAGCAGCCATAGGTACAGGCGCCTGTTGCTCGTGAGCCTTCGTGACTTTCGGTTTTGTTTTCGGTTGACTGGCAGCAATTTGAGCTTGTTGTATCTCTTCTTCGGCCTTTTTCTTCTTGCGCTCCTCTTCATCTACCCGCTCTTTCTCCTTGCGAGCCTCCTCCTCTACCCTCTCTTGTTCAGCACGCGCCGCGTCTCTGGTTGCCTGCTGTCGTTGATACTCAGGCCAAGGATCGTACACGGCTGTGGGATCAACGGTAGTGCTCGAACCAGTGTATGGCTCGGGTATGCTGGACGGAGGCGGCTGAACGATTGGCGCAGGTGGTCGGGGCATGTACGGGAACGTTACGCTATGGGAAGTCCGCGAGGTATGTACGTCAGGAAGTTTTCCGCGATTGTAGACATTGTATTGCTGAGTGTTGCCTGCTGCAGCCATTGCAGCGTTCTTACTCGAAGCTATCCCATTACTATGGCTGTGTTGAGACTGAGCGGGAGAGGCTGTGTGTTGCTGGTACTGCGACTGCGTTCGTTGGGAAAGGTAGCCGGAAGTTGTCACAGGTGACGAGAGTAATCTGCTAGCTGAGGCTTGTGCCTGGTTGGGGTTGACGCTGCGCGGGCGGGCTGGTGTCTGGCCATACGTGATATGCGAGGTGTGCAGCGATTGCGCTTGCGCTGGCGGCGAGCGTCCAGATGAGTAGTGCATAGAGTGCGCAGTGGCAGTATTGGAGGCGGTTGATCCCGACCGACTTTTCGCCGCGGTTGTCGCCGCATAGACTGTATTGCTCATGTTTCGCAAAACCTCAGCAGCGCGACTGCCATTATCTCTCGTCGTGTCACTCCTGTTGCCCCATGTGCTGTCCTGTGTAGCGTCATAGCCAACGCTCGGTGTGCTGTAGGATGGCGCAGAATAGGACAGGTAGTCTGCAGACTGGTCGTTCGCAGCAGATGGTGCCTGCTGGTACTGACGTGACGATTGCGCATTGGCATTCGAGGCGGGTGCGGTTTGATACGCCGAGTACTGCTGGGCGGAGCTTGGCTGGTGGTAGGGGTAGGGGTAGGAGTTATATTCGTTCGACGACATTGTGGCGAAGGCCTAGAGACTCGGAGCCGCTGTAGAAGTTGCAAGTCACATTAAAGTTGGTAATTTCATGGAGTGCCCAAGGTCCGTGGTAGCTGCCAAAGTGAAGTTGGTGAGTCGCAGGGAGCGTCTGAAAAAGATAACGCGCTTTAGAGCGATAATGTGTAAGACTATGCAGCCGCTGAGAACACAGTGAAAGGACAGACGCGTGTGGTGGTGACGTTGCTGGGATGGTGGTGGTAACTGCGATGCACGCGTTGCCGCAGCCAAGCCGTCCGTGCTGCACTAGCCTCCTCGCTTCGACAAGTGCTAGCCCACTCAATATTCACAGAGAACTTCACAGCGGCTTCCTACTTCTCGTTCTACTAACCCCATCTCTCGCCAATACAGCAGCAATGGCCAAGATCGTGTCAAGCTCTCGCCGCAACTCGCGAAAGGCGCACTTCAGTGCGCCGAGTAGTGTGCGCCGGGTCATTATGAGCGTATGAGGAATTGCTTGAACATCGGATGGTCATGTTCTAACAATCTTCAGGCGCCTCTGAGTAAGGAGCTTCGCGAAAAGCACGGTGTGCGCTCGATCCCCATCCGCAAGGATGTAAGTCTTCTTGTTTTCTGCGCATCTGTCAAGGTTTGCTAACTCTCCGCAGGACGAGATCCAGGTCGTCCGTGGCTCCAATAAGGGCCGTGAGGGCAAGGTCAACTCCGTCTACCGCCTGAAGTACTGCATTCACGTCAACGGCAGTACGTAGCCATTTAGCCAGCCTAGTCGCACGACCCGAGCTAATCACACGACACAGTTGTCCGCGAGAAGACCAACGGCCAGTCCGTTCCCGTCCCCATCGCTCCCTCCAAGGTCGTCATCACCAAGCTCAAGCTCGACAAGGACCGTGAGCAGATCCTCGAGCGCAAGAGCGCCGGCCGCGCCGCCAAGAAGGAGAAGAACTCCGCATAAGCGTTTCGCGACCTTTTGTACTTGACGACACATGGCTGTGATGCCCCGGAGCAACAGCGCGGGGTGTCTCCTTCCTTTTGAGCGGACGGAATAAAAGTCGGTTCATACTATTTGGGCTGCAAAAGCAAGGGCGTTATACCGGCTTCTAGCTCGAACAATGGATTTGCCGAATACTCGGCCCTGTCGAAGCTTTATTCTGCAATGATACCACGAAGGATTTGGAGTACGACGACGAATAGAGAATTGTTGATCCAGCCTTCGGTCGTGTGACACGTGTGATGCTTTCCCTCTTGCACGCTAGAATATCTGGTCATCAGCTCATACATAATAGCTGCTTGTACTTATACGACTAGCGAAGAACGAACCCAGATGGCTTAGCCATTGCTCGCCTGCAGACCGCCTTCGAGACGACAATGAAGGAGGTGGTTTGATGGTGACCGACAAATCTTATTACCGAATAACACTCATCTTTCAAAACTTTCGAGTCCCTCCCACTCTGCACTAATGCAGCACCTCGTCCTTCCAGGTCGTTATCCACAATCCACCATTGCTTGGACTACCACACCAAGTACGCTCCAATTAACAGTGCCTCCCCGCCTTGCTCCCAGATACCTTCACATCAAACCAAGGACTTTGCGTGTTAGTACTCCTGCAGCCAACGCTAACACTAATAAAAATATCGACACATTTCCACTTCCGAGTGATGATTAAGATCCTGCTCCCTCTTCGAGCCGTCAGTACCTTGCACGTTCTCGGACGTTTGTCGTAAATGTCAGTTTTTGCATGTCTACTGAGCAGCGTGTAACGATTTTCATCGCCTCGTGGACTTGATGCATTTCTGTCGGTGAGGTGGGAGTGTGTAGTGTGCAGACTCACTGCTCGCGCATTAAGGCTCGGTGTGGAGTAAGAAGCTAAGAGGTGTGTAGTGATTCGTCCTGTGAGTGACAAGACTAATGAAATGATGGACCTTGCGCTTGGTTATGTGATCTTTCATAGGGTGTCGTGGCATGTGCCTTGGTTTATGGAGAAAGGTAAGAGAACCAGGTCCATGGTAGAGATATCTGTTGTGCAAAAATGAAGACACTTCTTGATCCCTTATCATGCACAGGCCGTCATAGCATGTAAGGTATGGAGACTGTGAGCGTTGAACTGAACAAGTCTCCATCGATAAGCTAGCGCTGATCTTAGGGTACACCCTGTGGGTCTTTGACCACATTTGGTTCGGCCGATGTGTTGGTTCAAGATGCGGACCGCTCACTTGCAGGAGTCTTCTTTTGTAGGTAGTTATTGTACAAGCCACACCGTTCCAGATGTGACAGACCTGGAGAAACTTCGGCACATGATTACGTCTTGTCACATCCCCTTGTCGACAACGTGCATGGATAGTCATTGTGGCGAAAGTGTTGGTGCTTACATGCCAGAGATAAAGGAAATGTCTCCGTGGCTGGCATCGCAACCGTTGAATTTAGGGCGAGGATGACCAGAAGAGATGCGTCCAGACACATAGCCCGAACAGTCCGAAAGGCAAAACTAGAGGCAAGATGACCATTCGAGACGCAGAGTTGTTCCCGTGCTGGCCAATACTTCGTTAGCCGGATACACATCACGACGCTGCTTCATCAGTACCGCACTGGTCAGGAGAGATGGATGCAAAAGATCAGGCTCCATGCAGCAAATCCACCTGCGATGTAATCAAGATCCCCAGCTCTTGAATGTGTGAGAATTGATCACTTAGGTACTCGATCAGCTCTGGACAGTCGATGAAGTCATCCAGGGTCAGTGTTGCTAGTGTGAGGAGTGTAGCATTGATCATCGTAGCAAATTTAACCCAAGAGGCCATCGTCCGTTACTAAAATTGACTGAAATATTACTTCATGCATGCATAGTTCTTTATGCTTATCGATAAACGAGATCGCACCGAGTGTGCAGTTGCAGTACTCCACGTGCTTCCCCAGATGGAAGTATCAACGAACGCATAATGGTTGTGGGAGTGACAATGTGTGTGAAACGCTCTCGGGATGCACACCCTTGCGGTGGTCGCGCTGTTCTACCGAAGCTTTAGAACAAACGATCAGATCGCATGAGGAACATGTGGGTTGGATAATCTTGCGCGTCTTACAATTGTGGAGTGACAAACGGCTGGTGGAGGAAACAAACGGAAGGAGCGAGGATTCGAAGACATTTTGATGGTCGTACCGAAGAAGGCAGTTCTTACATCGGGTGGATATCGTCAGATCATCGTCATCAATCCGTGGGCTAGGTTGGCGATGTGACAGGTCGCCCTGGCATGTTGCCTGTTAGTGAAGGTTCTCGGAGGAGGTTCCATGTTCCTCAGACGCCGCAGCCCAGACCACGCATCATGTTGATGAGTTGCGATTGTGGCCATTTCGTCGTGCATTGAGGAAGTCACCGCCTTCTCGTTCGCTGCTAGGCCAGTTTCAATATTGGACATTCGGCACGGAGAGCTGCCGCAAGGCGACTCGCCAGCAAAGCCGTATTGCGTGGGGTCCAATACGATTGTGGCATGGTGGTTGGCTCGTGTAGAGGTTATTTTAAAAACGCAGCAATCCTGTGGTCGACGGTTGATAGTGTCAAGAAGATCGACCATCGCAATTTGCAAGGCCTCTCAGTGATGCTGAAGACTGTCAATGGAGGGTGACTTGAGTGGCAGCAGCGTTCAGCTCACCTCATTGATGGTGTTGGGGCCAATGGGTGCGGAGACAGTGCGTTTCAACGTCAGGCAGGTCGGCTGCAAACTCCGCGCCCGTCGTCTGAGCGCGCGCCTCGACATGACAATCATGGTGCCATCGGTGCATCCTTCACGAATCGCTTGCAGCGCAGTGTGATTGCAAGTGTGACAGCAATTGAACGGAGGGCAGCTGTCGCCAGCGACTCGCCGTACTACGTCTTTGGAAGGTCAGATGGGCTCCAGTTCGTATCAAGGGAGCATTCGCCAGCACTTCACTTGGATGCATGCTGCGCACACTGGCGAGCGGCGAGCGGGCGAGCGCCGCCAAGAGGGAAGCGGTCGACGTGCATGCGAAAAGGTTTCAACTGTGCCTGCCACTGTACTCCATACCTATACCGGCAAGGCGTTTGCGCGTTCAGGCAGAATCAATTTGGTCGAGCCAGTCTGCCTTGATTCGTGAACTCTTGGGAGGAGCGGAGCGTGATAAACATCCTTGCTCACGCATTCGTGTCGAAGTTTCACGAATGTTGGGGCACGAGTCGCGCCGAGAAAGGGCAGATCAAAAATAAAACCTCACGATGTTGAGCTGAACTGCCCAGCAGTGCTACCATCAGCACCACCGGCGTAGGAAGATGTTCCGGCAGACGACGATGGTGCGTGAAGCTGCAGGGCGAGGAGATGCAGCTGAACGTTAGGTCTCGCAGGGCAAGGGGCGCCGGACTTGGATTGGGCTGTCGCACTGTTTGCCCCTGAATGGTCCGCCGCCTAGCCTGTTTGAAGGGATGTCCACCGCAGCCACCCTTGCACGACCATGAGTGCGGACGCCCTTGCGAGGCCTCTGCGGACTCCTCATCGTCGTTCAGGCTCACGTCTTTCCCAGCCGCTCCAGACGAGTGCCCGAATAGCCTCACCTTGACGGCATTCTTCCGCACACCGCTGAGCTGTGCTGCCTTCCCTCCTTTTCGCCCATCACTCGCTCGTATACACGTGCTCTCTTTGACAGAGGGTAGCCCTGTCGCTCGCTGTGCATTCTTCCAGCTGCCCTGTCTCAGCCTAACGCTCGTTTGAAGGTCACTGTCGCGCTCTGTTCTGGTACCTGTCTTCGATTCGAGTACGTCCATCGCAATCCGTATTGAATCAACAACACTGACTTCGCGTCTTGCTACAGCTTACCTAGCTGACGACCCTCGGACGCGATCATCGCGCCATCCCCATCTATTCTCATATCGTCGCCTCCATCGACAGACCTGGTACCTTGAACGACACCGTCAACCGTCAACGCCCAATCGCTTGGTCCGGTATCGACTCGACCATCTGCACTGCCTGCTATTGTCTTGTACACAGCCAACGCGTGCCCAACACTCACGCCAGCCTCCGCCTCTTGATCCCTTTCTTCGATATGCGCAGCTTGTCTGGATACTAGCCGGTTATCGTTCGCTATCGCTGGTGTCTTGACTTGGTACTCAGGTTCCCTGTCCCTTATCGCCTTACCACCCTCTGGATACTTTAATCAACCACTTGCAACATGAAGGACGGCCACCCAGAACCCGTTTATGACCTTGCCGGGCATTGCTCGATCGTGTACGATAACACACTTTACGCCTACTCACCCGCCGGATTCCAGGCACTGGCATTGAAAGAGGGGGCACAATGGGAAAAGCTGCCAATGGACATATCGCTGACGGGAGCACAATGTGTGAAGACTTCCGATAGACTTTACGTTGTTGGTGGCTCTCCCAATGCAACCGCCGCAGACTGGAATTACCCTGGGCTGATGCACTACACGTTCTCCACGAAGAAATGGGATTGGCAACGATCGGAAAGCTGGAACACGCAAAACCGACAAAACCACGGCGCGACGTATCTCGTTGGTACGGACAAGATTCTTGTCTACTCTGGCTCCCAAAAGACGGGAGATGAGAGCCCCTCGCCGGAAACCTTCTTGTTTTCCACAAAAGAACCCTTTACCGTTCAGAGTTTCCCTTCCAACGGAGTACCACCCTCCGTGAAGCCTATGCTTATGGCATGGGATACCACATCTGCATTGATGATTGGAGGTGGAGCGACAAACACCGCTGCTTGGACGTTCAGTGAACAGAAAGGTTGGAAGAACTTGGGGGTCTCATTGGAATCTGGCATTGCAAACCAAAATTCCGTGCAATGCACCGTGGTTATTGGAACAGACGGAAGCAAAGTTCTGCAGAAGTTTGACCTGAGCGTGTCGCCTAACACGGTCGAACGCATCGTACTTTTGGGCGAAGGTGGAGTCGTGGCCAAGACTGGCACGACCGTTGGCGACAAGACAAAACGAAACTCCATTGCAGATTGGCCGACCTACAACGCAACGTCCGCTCCTACATACATACGGTCAGATTTCTCTTTGGCCGCAGGCGATGACGGGATGACCGTTGCTCTTGGGGGAAACGCGCAAGATCCGCTGTGCCTATTCAACGCGAAGGAGAATTCATGGGTAAACACAACTACCTTCTTCGGGGGACAGCAAGTCTTGTCTACATCAGAGACAACTTCCATCTCGAGCAGTAGCCCAACAGCGACACCTTCACTGTCGGCGTCTCCCAGCGCCACTGTCACAGACTCAGCAGCGGCAGCTGCCTCGCCATCAGACAACAAGTCGAAGATGCTGACTGTCCTTGGCGCAACACTTGGCACCATCTTTGGCATTGCAGCGATTCTAATCTTTATCTTATTCTGCCTGAAACACAGAAAGAACAAGGTTAAGAAAGCTCAGCAAGCCGGCTACGTAGAACGTGAGAAGGACCGTCTCAGCTTTGCCGATCGTGGTGCAGACTTCATGAAGGAGGCTGGCGGTTCGGTAGCGTCCTACAATCTACCACAGGGGAATGATTCTACGACGTCGCTGGCTATCATTCAGGGTCGAGGAGCCAATGGCCACAAGAAGAACATGGCAAGCGACGCTAGCACCGCAGGTCTGGTCAAGAAGCCCAGCCCGCTGGGTTACTCTCAAGAGCCTTACGAGTTGTCCAAGTTTGACTTGAAGCCTGAGACCAGGGAAGAGAGTGTGGTACGACAGAATTCTGGTCGGAACCCTCCCGCAAAGCTCAACAACGGTCGAAGCCGAAGCTCTGGTTGGAGTCGATACTTCGCGAACAACGAAGCCACGAACCTCGCCATGCCTGCTGACAATCGCTCTACGTTCGCGTCGGACCGTACTAGCATGATCAGTCAATCACAATACACCAACTCCCGGATGGCCAGTCAACATCCTTCGACATACGTACCCCCGCTTAAAATTCCCAAATTTGACGGTCAGCGTCTCAGCAGTGTAGCCAGTGGAAGCCCAACGCTTGGAAGCATTCAGAGCGAGAGTCTACCCCACCAGCCCATGCAAGCAGAGCTAGGACGCGCCAACTCGAACGGTAGCTCCAGATCTGGTCTTAGCCATAATGACGAACACTATTTCCGTGACCCCGTCGAAAGCTGGACGCCGGTCGGCGATGATGGTCGACCACCGAGCAGTCTCTACACGGGTAGCATGGTCATCGAGCCAAACAACAACAAGTTCGACGGCGCCAGCTCGTACTATCCCGATGATGGTAACTCTTTCTACCCAAAGAGCAATTTCAGCTCGTTCTATCCTGGTCAAGGCAAGAACTCACTCGATGTGCCGGATGCTCGAGGTAGCACATTTACCATGTTTCCCTCAGGGCAAGCACCGAGTGCGCCTGTCGAAGAAATGCCGAAGAGCAAGTTTAGCTCCATGTATCCTGTACCGCCTCGTCTTGGGCTGGCGCCAGAAGACCGTCAGAGCACAGTCACCATTTTCCCTGGTCCACATCAACCTCAGTCAGCGAAGATCGAAACCATGCCAAGTCCAACCCTCAACTCTTTCCACCCTGGCCCTCCACGGTTAGGCCATGAAAGCACAGTCACGATGTTCCCAGGGGGCCCACCTGGCGGACCACACCCTCCCAACACCAAGGAAAGTGACAACATGGCGTGGCTGAACCTGGGCGCAAGCCGGTAGAAGTAGTATCACGCAACCATCAACATCTGCCCATTCCAACAGGCACAACGCATATACACCAACGGTTCCGGAAAAGCATTACCATCAGTCAGCGACGGATCTCCTATTGCTTGTACAACCAGCTGTTCTCTTCATTGAATGAGCATGCATTCTTAGCGCCGGGCGTCTGCTTTCGTTTGAATTTTTCGTACCCCGAAGCTTTAGGCTTCACGACCAGCCACTGGTCATACAGATACCCGACGCAGTACCCTCTTGCGTCAACCCACTTCACCCACCATCGACTCAGCCCGTATCTGTAAATACTTTGTAGCTTCTAGTCTCTCGCTGACCCCTTTTTTCTCTCTTCTTGTTTGCTTGAACCGCATTCCATTTGTGCATATGAGTACACATTTCCTTGTCCGAGAGTTGAAAGCGTCATGAGATGGAAGGCAGATTCCCTATATGTAGCTAGGAGGTGCTGCCCCGTGTTGCAGCAACGCGTCCAAGACGGACGAACAATAGTAATGATGAAGCTAGTGTTGACTGGACTCCTCTCTTGTTCCCTTGCTATGGCATGCTTGGACTTGTTGGTATTTTCGTAACGAATGCAAAAGGGTCCTTGGGCAAGTGCTTGTAGCAAACACGTGAAGCTGATGTCAAAGGGCGGACGACTTTCGCAGGAACGTCCTATTGAGAATCTTCAATCTGGTTCATCGGCCGAGCCACCCTCCCTTTCATGATGTAGAGAAAGTGGGCTATAAGCTCAAGCCACCGAGCATCGTTAACATGAGATTGAATGAATTAACAGAGCCTCTAACGTACTCCACAAGCGAGCCGGTCACCTAAGCGAGCCGGTCACTCAATTTTACACCAAAAATTAAGATTTTTGCACCTTAATAACTCTACAACCAGATAATAGAATTGTCTAAAACTTGAAATACTATGCTGCATCTACGTAAAGATCAATTCTATAGAAGCGCTAGGATCCTGTATCAGTCGCACCGGAGTTATTAAACAAAAATCAAAATACAGGGATTATTTTAGCGTACTTTCTAATAACTCTACACACGTTAAGGATAGAGCTTAGATCTCCAGGGCAACTGATCTTGACATAGGTAAAGCATAGCATTTTGATTTTTAGACAATTCTATCATCTGGTTGTGGAGTTATTAAGGTGCAAAAATCTCAATTTTTGGTGTAAAATTAAGTGACCGGCTCGCTTGGGTGACCGGCTCGCTTGTGGAGTACGTTAGTTGTTGAATTATTGCGTTGTGAAGTACCCACCTTATTTCCGGCTTTTTCGTTCGGACGAGAGATCATGAAAGCCTCCTAGCCCTGAGGCTCAAATCCTTGGCTGACAAAATGCCAACCAACGCCCCTCTCCAACCAAACCAGTCCCCTGGACCTCGGCAATTCGGACTCCTGCCCCGAGTGCCATCAAACAGTTGCAGAGCCGCTCACCGACTCAACACGCAACACTGCTAGCGGCCAGTAATCTTCTTCTAGGCGCACGTAGCCATGTATCCCGCCGCAAGGTTCGCCACATCGAGACATGTGGGACTCGGGGTTGCGCGTGGCAGATTTGCGCTTGCGCCGGTACGGGGCGAGTTCGGCCGTGAAGGAGCCAGATGTATAAGAGAGATATGCCCAAAACGCGCTGGGCAGATACGGTATCAGAGTAGTGCTGGTGAGTGACTGCCTCTTCCCCTGTCCAATGGCAGCCCTCTGCCAGTAGTACTGCATAGGAGAAAGCACATGGGTAACACGACCCAGCAGCAGAGCCCCAGACTAACACACAAATCCCAACACCTCCCACCACCACCAAACGACCGCTCTACATCCGGCTCCCAATCGCCCTCGCCCTCACACTCTTTACCTTCGCAGCAGGCTTCACAATGGCCGGCGCCCCCGCGATAGAGTCGATCCGTGCCATCGCAAACCCCCCCAGCGACGAGGAAACACTCACCCTCTTCACCCCCTCCACCAGCGAGGTCGCGGAAATCGAGAAGAGCATCTTCACGCATCCCTTCACAAAAACCCTCCTCGAAGACGACACATACATTGCCTCACGCCCACATCTCAAGATCCCCGAGCAACTGCGCGCCCAGAGCTTGACGGGCGGGACGCTTTTAGGCCCCGACAAGATCGCCGTCCCCCCTCTCCAATTCAGCACCACCGACGGCAGCAAATTCGTCTCCATCCAGTACCTCGGCTCCGCGCTATGCGGACACCCGGGGATCGTGCACGGCGGGCTGCTAGGCACGCTTCTCGACGAGGGGCTGGCGCGCTGCTGTTTCCCCGCGCTGCCCAACAAGGTCGGCGTCACGGCGTCACTCAACATCACGTACAAGGCGCCGTGCATGGCGAACCAGATTGTCGTGCTGGTTGCTGAGACGACGAAGGTCGAGGGCCGCAAGGCGTGGGTCAAGGGGCGGCTGGAGACGCTGCCCAAGGAGGGGGAGAAGCCGGTTGTGCTGACTGAGGCTGAGGCGCTGTTTATTGAGCCCAGGCAGGCGGCGCAGATGAGGAGGGTTGTTGTGTAGGTGGGCCTGTAAGGTGGGGTATTGCGTGGAGTTTGGAGTATTGTAGATGGTGGACTGGCTAGCCTCTTGGTGGGGTCGTAGATACATGTCAGTTCTCCAGAGAGGCTTGTTGTAGACCTAGAACTACTTTTTCATCTACCCACAGATCCCCTTCCCTCGCATCGTTGTACACCATGCTTACTCCCATGCTCAGCGACGCAGCATACCCCACCTCAAGGCTGCTTCCCCTTCCCCAACAGCCCGGGCAAAAGAGTATCAAACCACTCCAACCAGAGTTGTCAACAAACAAAATTGATCGACAAATTGATTCGTGAACGAACCAACAGTGGGGACGTGTCAAGCTTCACGGTTCGTATTATTGAACGTGCATTCCCAGAAAGGAATCAATCAGTCGATCAATTTTGTTTGTTGACAACTCTGACTCCAACACCCTCTTTCCAGGATCAAAAACATCAGCGTTGGCCTAATACCACGAGTCGTGGATAGTCACATCAGCAAAAGACGAAGACCACGTCATCTCCCCCGAATACCAGCACTGTCCGCGCACTCTTCGAAACGCAGAGTCCCTCGCTCACAGCCACGAGGACTTTATACAATATTGCGCTTGAGCATCGCCTTTTGGGTTCGCTTGGGATCGATGTACGCGGGATGTGTTGGTGGGGAGAGGGGGGGGGGCTGTGCATCCCCAGAGGGTGTTTCGGTAGCCAAATCATTTGTTTGAGCGCACATTGCCAGGCAGCTTTCATTGTCAGAACATGGTTGTAATTACAGAGAGAAAGCGACCGTGCAAGATTCGAGATAGTGCGGCGTGCTTAACTTGTACAGAAACCAAGAGCCATAAGGACAAAACGCCAGGCTATGCTGATATTCAAGATGGTAAATAGTAAATTTGGTGCGTGATGAGGCAGAATGGGGATAGCCGTTGACTATTCGTCATCCTCATCATCGTCCACGACTCGCCTCCGTTTTGTCCGGTTGCTGGGGACCACCTCGTCGTCATCGTCGTTGCCGCCGCTCCTTCTCTTCGGACTTGCCATGATGCCCTCATCTGGATCGTCGTCGTCTTCGACAATCTCTGGTTCTTCGTCACTGGCAGCGATGAAATCGTCCTCCTCGTCGTAGTCATCCTCGCGGTTCCTGCCAGCGCCACGACCGTAGTCCTCGTCGTCGCTCCAGTCTCGTCGAAGACCGGTCTTTGCGCGGGGCTTCTTGGTCCTTGGTGCACCCTCATCGTCTTCCAAGTCACCTATGCTGAGGCCTGCTATGCGTCCTCCAGAGCGGCCACCGGCTCCACGATTCGCACGCTCGGCCTGGCGTTCGGCATGCTTCTCCCGTGCCCTGGCTTGTCGTTGCTTCTCCTTGAATGTGGCCTCCTCTCGTTGCCTGATGAGATCGGGGTCTTCGTCAACATTAACGAAAGAGATGGCTTGATCAGCCTCATCTCGGCCACGCGTTGCCGCAGCTGCCAAATCATTTTGCAGCTTCTCGAGCGCAGCATCTTTCAGATTCGTGGCTGGCACAACGCTAAGAGCAGTCGTGAACTTGTTGGTGACGCGCATAATCTGAGCCTCCTCGTATGGCGCAACAAGGTACGTGTAGCTCTCCTTGTCGCCCTTGGCGCCCCTCTTCATCGAAGTCGGTGTGGGAGTCTTCGGGTTGACCTGAGGTGGGGCGAGCGAATTTGCGTCGATGTCGAATTGTGTAGTAGGATCGCTGGCAGACTGAAGCGTCAAGGAGCCATCAGACCAGCGCAGGATGCGCACATTGGACTGTAGCTCAGCGTGGTTGGACGGCGATCTTCGCCATCGAATTGTGGACATGGCAGTGTCGTATGCGGAGAAGTGTTCAGACGCCGCAAACTTCGAGTGGTGATCTGTTGTGGGCGGCTGGAAAGTCTTGTGGTTGAAGGCAGTTGGCTCGAAAGCCAGAAATCGCGGCACTTTAAGGAGGTAGAGTTCGCCATCGCTAGGCTCAGGAATGGCATGTCGCGCAAGATCTGTCTCCATAAACGACAGCGTCTGCTGCTCCTGCTCATACTCGACAGCCTGCGCTGCTCGATCTGCACGGCCCTCATCGTCGCCCGAGTCGAGCTCTTCATCTTCGAGCTTGCGTTCTTCGCTGTAACATTGTTAGACACTCATCCACTGTTTGCCAGTGGCTGCAACCTACACTGCTGGCTCTTCGTCTGCATCACCGCCATCACCAAACAGATCATCCTCGTCGTCGTCCAATCCGTTCTCTTCTACGGTATCACGTGGTGTTCCGCCGGTCTCGCTCTCTGCTGGCGCAACTCGCCCACCGACTTCGTCATCTGAGAGACCCTTCGCAGCGTCGCTGCCCGCGTCGGACATGTTTGCAGGTGATGGAGCGCTTCGTTGCGCAAGTCGTGGTGTGAGAGAATGTGCGGCGTGAAGGTGATTGTGCGACCAGGCGATAGCAACGCGCAATTGCAAACGAGACCAAACGTCGAGATACGCGTCGTTGAATTGATGGCTACAAGTGAACAAAGTTGAGAGCTCTGGGCGACAATGAGAGTCGCGCTTGCCGAATGCGTGGTAGCGCGCCGGCCCCTTCTCGATGCTGCGGGCCCAAAAAGCTGGCCGCTCGAGACATCGATACGTGTATCACCAACACCAGCGCCCCTCGATCCTCTGTATAACGCACTTTTACGCCCATCAGCCAGCTACAGACCGCCCCGAACGCCTCTTACAGACACAGCATACCCTTCTGCAGCTGAATATGGCGTCGTTCTTCTCCAGCGTGTAAGTGCTTGGCGCTGCTCCCGTCCCTAAATGCTCCTGGTGCCCGCCATACGAAGTAGTCGGGGCTCGTATGCGTATCTGATGCAGGCACCTCAGAAGTCATGTTTCGCGCTCACCGTTTCTCTTTCACGTTTGCCTTTTGATTTTCTATTCATCCTTCGCACTAAACAAGCCCGGTCTCGGAATGGTTGGGTTCCTTTTCTAACGTACACGACCAGACGCCAAGGGTTAGCTGGCCGATCCAATAAGGGCAACCAGCAACAACAGCAACCAGGAAAAGGCGGCACACCCCCACCTACTGGACAGTACTCCCAATCACCCACATCGCAGCAGGCTCCTCAACCTCCTATGCCTCATTCCCCAGCAATGTCGGCTTCCATGTCATTTGATGCTGGGGCGGAAAGTCCCGCTCAATCTAGCAACCGCAGACCGCCTTTCTTCTTCAGGGAGGAGTACTCCAATTTGATTGTCAAGGGCAACTTCATGACTTTGGCCGCTAAGCCCAAGCTTGTTGAGGAGGGTGAATGGCTTGCACACCAAGGTAAACTATGTTCCTAACTCTCTCGCTGTTCACTGCTGACCATGTGACCAGTCGTTGAACAGTACCGGTTGCTTGAGCAGATGATTGAAGTTATCAAGGTCATCGACGACCGAACAGGCAAGCCCATCTGCAATCCAGACGTCTGTCCAACCATGTCAGCAAGCGGGTAAGAAGATGAAAGCAGCAATCGTGCTGTCGCCCTCACTAACACTCCCAAGACACACATACACCTGGCTAGACAACAACAAGAAACCCATCAAAATCCCCGCCATTCAGTACATCAACCTCGTGCAAAAATGGATCGTCGGCAAAATAAACGACTCTACCATCTTCCCCACTGATACCTCTGCCATAGCCGCATCAACATACGCCTCCGGCTCCGCAACCCCAGGAAACAGCACCCCGCAAGCCCTTCCTCCCTCTTCCCTCAATGCACCGCTCTCCCAGCTCTCTGGCCGCGAATGGCTCGGCAAATCTTCTGGCTTCCCCGAAACCTTCGAGGGGGACATCAAGTCCATCTACCGGCAGATGATGCGATGCTACGCACATATCTACCACGGACACTGGCTGGAGCCATTCTGGAACGTGAGCGCGTACAAGGAGCTCAACACATGCTTCATCCACTTCATCAACGTTGGGCGCTTGTTTGGCCTGATTGGCGACAAGGAGATTGAGCCCATGCAGCCGCTCGTCGATCTGTGGACAGAGAAGGGTCTGCTCACTGCGGCCGTCAAGACGGAACAGGTGCCGCCGAGTAGCTCGGGCGGCCAGAGTTCGGCTCCTGCTGCTGCGTAGGTGAGCGTGTCGGACATATTGGGAGGTAGCCACTGGGCCATTTGACATGGCGACGAAGGGTCTGTGACCGCATGGTGTCTGTTTTGCTCGATGTGACGATGTTCAAGTCTTTGATTGGCGTTCTAGAATTATCCAAGCATGCACAGCATATAACAATGAAGAAACATGAGCTCATGAAAGACATGCCAATTCCGCCTTAGAAATGTCTCTGCTCGATGCTCAGTCAAGCTTTGGCTGACGCGAAGCAATTACGTGATGGCAGCCCCTAAGACCGGGTTCTCCTTGTTAGATGGAGACCCTAGAATTAGTGTGGGGAGATTCCAGTTCTTGTTGAACCTGGTGTCGTCAGCCTACGCAAGTGGGCAGGCAGCACCCATATTGGACACAAGGCTGTGGCACCGTAGACTCTATAGCAAATGAGGCTCAAATTGGATAGTAACACGTAAAGTAACCAGAGAGACTGTTTCCGTTTGACACCACCAACGATCCGTGAGACGCAAAACAGATCCGTATCGCATCGCATTGCATTTCACACAAACTCCAATGGTGAAAAGGAAATGTGTCCGCTCCACCACCAATTCGTTAAACATCGATGCACGCATTCCTGAGAGAAGCCATGACCGAGACCGGGCTCGGCCTCGACATGGAGAGAGGTACTATTTGTGGTATGTCTGGGCTGGCAGACGTTGACATTGTCGCGTCGCTACGTACGAGGAGGAAGGACTTAGTTGTGGCCGGCCTTGCGGAGAGAGTTGGACAACCACTCGAGACCCTCGTACAGACCGTCACCGGATGTGGCGCAAGTCGACTGAATGTACTGCGGGATGTTTTAGCTCATGATCTGTTCGTCATGCTCGGCGTCAACTTACCCAGGCGCGTTGTCGGAGGCTGTGGAGACCAAGCTTGTCGGTAATCTCAGCAGCGTTCATGGCGTTCTAAAATTTCAAGTCAGCCGAGGTCCCAAATGTGTACTTTGGCGCGCGAGCATGTGCTTACAGGCAAATCCTGCTTGTTGGCGAAGACCAAGAGAAGAGCGTCCCTCAGCTCGTCCTCGTTCAGCATGCGCTGGAGCTCCTCACGTGCCTCAACAACACGGTCGCGATCGTTGCTGTCGACGACGAAGATGATACCCTGGGTGTTCTGGAAGTAATGCCTCCAGAGAGGACGGATCTTGTCCTGACCGCCGACATCCCACACAGTGAAAGAGATGTTCTTGTACTCGACTGTCTCGACGTTGAAACCTGGGACAAGTGTCAGCGCTTTGTTCCGGGTTGCGCTAAGGAGGGCAACAACGCACCAATAGTGGGGATGGTGGTGACGATTTCACCGAGCTTGAGCTTGTAGAGAATTGTCGTCTTTCCGGCAGCGTCGAGACCGACCATCAGAATGCGCATCTCCTTCTTTCCCCATAGCTTATCGAAAAGCTTCGAGAATGTGAGACCCATGTTGGCGGCGGGTATGTGGTGTGTAAGAGGAAGGTGTTGCGGCGGTGAAAAGACTCTCGAACCTACAACAGGTCAAAGTTAGACCTGGAACCCACAATGTAGTCGGCGAATGTGAAGAGCGACAGGGAGATTTGTTGGGGGTGCGTCGTCGGCGCAGGACAGTATTGAGCGCCTGATGCGGGATGCAGGGTCGTTCACGCCCGAGATCGACGAAGCGTAGCTGTGCGGATGTGCAAAGGCCGCGGAGGGGCGCTGGGCGGTGCGATTGACTTACGGACGATGTTCAAGAGAGCCTGTGCGTGTTGGTGATGGTGTGGGTGGGTTGACGATGTAGTCTAATTGATGCACAGGAAAGGGCTGGGTTGATGAGACGTGTGGGCTTGGGAAGGGTCTGTGCACACACCGCCACTGACACGTGACAAATCTCAAACAGTGCTTATCAAGTCTACGAGCAAGATCGCAGTGAGACTGGCAAGTTGCTCCCTCTCTTTGCGCGTGCATCTCTCTTATGGGTACCTGTCGCGATATTGACACGTTGTGGTTCTGGAACCCAAACAGGCAGCTATCTTGTTTTGGGGATCTGCCCCAGATCCACTCGCGCATTGCGTGTTGAAGGGTCCACATCTGTTTGCGCCATTGGCCGAGCCAAGACGAGTGGAAGTGAGTTACGGAAGACACATCTTGCGAATATCTGCTGGACATGCTGGACACTCAACAACATCTGTCCTCATGTCCTCATGGTTTCTCGATGAGCTCACCTGCTGTCAGTAGGGATGTAAGCATGCGGCCAGGCGACCGTCGAGTCATTTCATGGTTTGGTAGGCAGCAACAATTGCAGCTAGGAATCACCATTAGAAGGTGAACGGGGTAGTCATCATGTCGTATGTCGCCAGATGGCCTGTTCAACGTGCCTACCTACTCTCTCGTTAAGATGCTGCAAGTATACCTCCACTTCGTCCATGATAACCTGTCGTTACGCCAGACGCCTCGCGACCCATGGTCCATTTCGCCCAAAGATGGACTCACACGCCTATCGATGCTTTTGATACAATATCAACCCAAAGAAACGCTAAGCCACAAAAAAACGCCAGCAAGACATGACGTGAGAAGAGCACTTCTATAGATCCGTGACCATAGCCTCATCCTGCGGATTGTGCTCATGAACGATGCCGAGAAGACGCGCGTATGGTACAGTAATGCGCTGGAGGTCGCGGTGTTTACCTGCTGATGTGTCAGTAGACCATTATGCAGAGACCAAGGTGATGAGCTTACCGAGTATCAACACCGCTTCCTTCAAGAGATCTTCCTTCTTCCAGCCACACACAGTGCTATCCGCCTTGTCGGTACTCGTGTTCTCGTCCTCGTCGTCAGCGAGGAGGTCACCAGACAAGCTTCGCAACAGTTCCTCAATCTTGCCCTTCAATCCTTCAGCACCGATACGCTTGACGTACATGGCCAGGTAGATCTTGAATTCCTCCTTCGCACCCAAAGTCTTCGCCGCAGCGACTCTGTTCTCCAGATGTGCGACGCTGACGCAGCTTTCGAAGGTTTCATATCCCTCCGCAGAGATAAGTGCTTTAATGAGACGCTGGAGGTAGAATGCTCGGCCTTGAAGCAGGAATTGGTTCGTCGTGTTGCGCTCTAGTGACGGTATGATGCCCGCCGAAATATTCTCCAGCGCAACCTGATCGTCCTTCTCCTTTGGATTGTTCTTGTCCTGTGACGATCTGATGTTTCCAAGAGACGAGTCTGTAGTATTCCAATACTGACTCCCCACGGCAAACCAAGGTTCTGATATCCGCTGCCAGATGTACATGTTGGGGTTGTATGTGTAGCCGTCGCCATTGGACATTGCAACTACGATCCTGCCTTCAGTGTTGAGGCGGGCAAAGACAATACCGGGAGATTTTGTGAGATGAGGCCCTTGCGTATGCGCTGCAATATCTAAGATAGGGGCGACTGAGATGGGTGGATGCGGAGCAGACATGTCCTTGAGATTCCAGATGTAGCACATGCCAATGGCTGAAATCGCCATTAGCCACCAGCCACGACAATCCATGATCACAGGTTGTGCTTCTAGGATCATGGCATTGAGTGTGCGTCGGCCTGCTGGTGACCACGCGTACACGGATCCGTCTTCACATGCTGCTGCGAAGAAGTTGGTATTACCAGCCACAAGAAGGACTGCCTTCGGTAGGTAGTCCTGCCATAGTGCCTGGCTCTTCTTCGTGCAGGTTATCCGCACAGGGTCATGATCTTGGAAACGACCTGTTCGAGATGGTCCAGTAGCGTTTCGTGCTTCCAGTATTACAGTGTCTGTGAGCTCGGCCTTTCCTGTATTCGGATCAATTCCATTCTGTTGTGGCGGTTCGCTACCGTCCATTGTGCGGACAATGATACTCCTGACTTTGGGTACTGCTAGTCGTACCTGGCTGACGCTCAGTGACGGATTGACAATGGCTGGTCGCAGGACCTTGGAAACGTCATGATCAGTGCCCTTTGAAGTGGCGGCGGCAGGCGGCACGAGTCCGTTTTCGCTGTTGAGCACGATGGCGGCACCGCCGGGTCGCACTGTAGCAGCCAGCCTCCGTTCGACTTGATGGTCCTCGTCGCCCTCAATCTCCGCAAACTTCCGTTTGTTGCCGACTAGCATTGATGCGAGCCCGCCCTTGGGAAAACCATCGTAGGGTTTCGACAAGTCGAGTATGTTATGTGGGTTGTCGCTCCTACCGACTGATGTGGTTGCCGCAGAGAGAAGTTGCGTCTGCGGTAAGGACGATTCACCAACACCAGATGACGAAGACACCAGCATGGGTGCTATGCGCTTCTTGCCCTCTTTTGTGACGGTTACCCGCTGCTTAAGCTTTTCAACACGCTGGTCTGCAGGAGGCTCAGCCGGCGGCGCTGGCGTAGCTGCAGCGCTGGTACCGTTTGTGAGACTCGTTGATTGCGCTACGCCATTGGTGCCATTTGTTGTGATTGTTGGAGGCTGAGCAGCACCACCATCACCCATCAGAGCTCCCATGCGACCCTGTACGCCCTTCAACTCTCCACTTTTAGCGCTTTCTTCTAGAAGAAGAGCGTCTGTGCCTTCGACAATTCCAACTCTTCGACCTGCACCAAACTTTGAGAGCGTCTTATCGTTCTCGTCCAGTGACGCAGGGTAGCCAAGTTCTCCAGACTCGAACACGAGCGTCAAAATGCTACCGTCGAGACTCGTAGCATACAGGACCTCTCCGCTGGGTGCCCAAGCCAAATCTGATATCGACTTTCCAGCCAATTCTTGCGTGATCATGAACGGCCTCGGAAAGCTTGTGTTCCATACACTGAGGCACTTGTCTTGGCCTGCGCAGGCGACAATTGTCACCGTCGGTTGGTACACAGTACCATCGATTTCCTTCGGCGGATCTTTGTAGAATAGGCGCGGAGAGAAAGCAGCGACCTCCACTGGCCCTTCATGACCAACCAAACTGATGTCGCCATCCCATGTTCCGCGGGCAAGGATAGCAACGGAGCTGACGGGTCCGTTCGTGGCGTTTGCAGCGGCGATGTGGGCTCCATCTGGCGACCAAGAGCAGCGGCGGAAGTATGTAGTAAGCGGCGAGGTTTGGAAGGGTGCGGTGATGGTATGCTCGAGCATGAAGTTGTTGACTTGGTCCTGTTGGGTAGCATTCGATGGTGGAGAGTTGAAACGGTAGACTTTGATCGTTCGATCGTCGCTTGCAGTCGCGAAATACTTGTTCGCGGGGTCGAATGTGATGCCCTTGACGTGACTCTGGTGGTTTGACAGCGTCTTCAGCTTCTCGAAGGAGTGTCCTGACCAGACCACTACTTTGGAATCCAATCCCACTGACACTAAGATGGACGAGTCGAAAGACCAGCCGATATCCTGCACATCATTGTCGTGACCGATGAGACGGCGAATGACGCGCCAGTTCTCCACCGGGGGCGCTTCGTTGGAGCCTGTTCACCATCATCAGCATTCACCTCGCGCCTTGCAAGCTCCTTCACCCACCAAAAGCAGCATGTGTGGGCGCGTTGGGGTCTAGCGCATATACACACACGATCTTGTCATCGGCGCCGGATGCTAGGTATTTGCCATTCGAGGAGAATCGCACTGCGTGGATCGTGCCAGAATGATGGCTGACAGCTGCGAGCTGCCTTGGTTTGGTGTACTCAGGGTTGTTCGAATTCAAGATGGCTTCGGTGGACCAAATTCTCACGTAGCCGTCTACGTAGTCCGGTCAGTCACGTTATTCATCGCGGCGCATCGTGTATGCGCTGCGCAGTACTGGGTATACGGACCTCCGGCGGCGGTTGCAAGGCGCTTTCCATCGGGCGAGACGTGACAGCTGTATACTTCGATGTCTTTCAGATCGCCTGTCATGCGAAAAGCAGTTAGCAGAGGGCTCGGGTGCTGTATCAGGAGCATTATGTAGCTTCTACACGAGAAGGTTCCCATACCTGGGTGGGTCAACCACTGTGGTTTGATCAGATGCATGATCGCATAAAGTGTGACGGTGAATTGAGCGTGCTATCACGCATCCATTAAGTGGATATGCGTGGGAAGGTAGACAGTGGGTAGAGGTGGTGGTGGTGGTTGCGCACGTCCTGGGCTGGCGCGACAGCTTGTCTGGCGTTGGCGACGCGAAGTTCAAGGTGCACGTTGAGCAGGGGTCCATTAAGGTTTAGGTGCATGGGCCGATCGCCCAAAGTGGGCTTTACGTCTGCGTTCACATGCTATTTAACGGTGCACTTGAGAAATGCTCATGTATGTTGGATTATATTGAATCTATCTGATTATCGGTATACACATCGATAATGCGCCCGGTCTTTGGGCCTAGACGTGCATGACAACAGAAGGTGGCGCCTCGGCAGATGCAGCACAAGATGTCCACGGTTCAGAAGGTACAATCTTGGATCTTTTACTCCCTTTCAAGCGGAGCGCGACCATTCCTTAAGCCTTTAACCGTTCGCCAAAGAGGCGATGAGGTGTTCGTCTGCTTTTGATAGCCCCGCAGGCACGTTTGGGTCGGTGGCCGTTTGTGATCGGTGTCACTCATACTTTGATCTTCTTCCTCTTTTTGAACACCACAGCCGGTGCAGGGGGTGCATCTTCCTCCTGTTTCACCGGTGTTGTAGCAGCATTCGCATCGGTCTCTTCTGCTGTGGGTATATCCTGCAATGTCTTCGCCTCCTCTTCGCCCTTCACCAGCTCCTCAACCTTCACGTTCGCCTCTTCTTTGACATCCGGGGTCTTCTTTGCCCCGAATAAGCTCTCCAAATCCTCGTCTTCCCCCTTGCTGCCAGGGAATGCTTTGTATGTGTGGCCCCAGCCTTTCTTCTTTGTGATCACACCTTCGGCTGCTATGCGGTCTTCTTCTGTCTCATCGATCTTTCGTTTGTGCACGCCCTTGTTCAGTTGCTTCTCTTCGAATTTACCCTGCTCGTTGACCTCACCAACCACTTTCTTCGTTACTACTTTCCAGTCTCCAGCCATGCCCATGTCTTGCCGCGCTTCCTCAGGCAGCGCAACACCCATAGCTGCTAACTGCTCCCATTGTCTCTTTCTGTCTTCGACCGTTGCCTTCTTGTGGGGTTCTTTCTTTGCAAAGGTAGCTTTGTCGCCAACACCTGCAGCGACTGACGGTCCCGCGCCATTGGCACCAGGCACAAGCCCATTAAGGCGCGCAACTTCGGCTTTCGCTTGCGCTTGTTTACGCGCTTCAATTTCCTGGTCGCGGTGGAGGCTCTTGAGAGAGCGGCGAATGTTGCCTTGGTGGCGGCCTGTAGCTTCGTGCTGTTGCTTCTCGAATTTGGTGTCTTTGACGAAGACCTCGCAGTATTTGCACCAGTATTTTGGCTATGACAGTCAGCATAAAGAAAACAGGATGCGCGCGCAGCACTGACTGTCGATTTCCAGTATTCGGCCATGTTTAGGGATATCGAAGATGACGCAGGCGCGAGAAAGATTGTAGATGCACGCCGCGGGAGCTAGGCAGAACGCAGGCGGTGAGCATGCAGGGCTGAATCTTGCGGAGAAGGCGCCTCGGCCGTTCTTCCCCAGACAATTGGGACTCCACCCCTCCATCTCGGTGCTCTGGACTTTGCTACATTCCACACTTCGCACTATACCTACTCTTTCGAGCCAGTCGCCTCCACAATACACAACCCTTCTATAGCTCCAAACCCTGTTGACGCATCTCAGCCATGGCTTCAGTTGCAGTAGGCCTCGACCGCACTAGGCTGCTCAAGCCGCTCATCGTGCTGGCAGGATGGACCTTTGTGCAGGAGGTAAGCTTGCCCCAACCAACTGCCGAGCAGTTGACTCGGCTTACCGACGCGTCCTAGGCCTGGATGTACGCGACCCGTGTTCCTGCAATGTCCAAGTACAACGTCAAACCAGACGAGAGCACAATCAGCGAGGATCTGAAGACAAAGATCCCCATTGAAACCCGCCGCATTGCCGACAACTACAACCATTTGCACGAGCAGCCGCAGGTGTTCTACGCCGTTGCCATTGTTCTCACGCTGCTTGGCGATAGCCATGAGTACACCTATCTTGCTGCGTGGGGCTACACTGGACTGAGAATCGTGCACTCTCTGTTCCAGAGCTTGATTAACAAGGTGCCCACGAGGTTTTATATCTTCAGCACCAGTTCTGTCGTGCTTGCAGGTCTTACTGGCCGCGCTGCGACGTTGCTTTTCTGAGCGGACATTCGGGGCTGGCTAGGGCGCAGTATGGGAGCAACTACGAGATGCCGTATACTGTGATCTGCTTGACACTGATTTCGGAAGTACTGCAAGAGTTCAGGTGTTTATGGCGTTCTAGAGACAGATTATGATTGTATTGACACAAATATCTAAGTACCTTGTCCGCCTTCACGTTTCGATAGATTTCCGAGCTTATCATGTTGTCGCACTGATTTCAGCCAGATTATTTCCTCTCTAAACGAGGCCCCTCGATTTCCTTCACGGTTGCCATTGGGCGAGTAACCAACCAGGAACGAAGCAATTGAGAATTGCTTTCAGCGCTCCCACTTCTCTGATCTGGAGTTAATTCTCTGTAATGTACATCTCTCTTCAAGCTTCTGACAAAAGCACTGCGCAACTTTGTACAGCGTCTCAATGTATGTGCTGTATATGTGGATGCTTTTCGCACAAATCATTTATCCGACCTAATATTCAACCCGCATCCACAGCCGTGCAGGATGCACAAGAACTCTCACGATTAAGCCTCCTGTGAAAATGAATCCAACTCCTCTGCCAATCAGCTCAGCAGGAGGCCAGCCGCGGACGGGTTCAGGATCGTCCTAGCAGAGGATAATCCAGTCTTCTCGGGGATGTCCCTAGGAGATAGGATTTGGATATTGCAACACAGTATCAAGCAATGGAGGTTCATGAACACTCTTTCCTCTTTAGCGATGACCACTGATGACGTGCAGGGCAAGAGGAGATGCATGACTAAACAAAATAATCACTTTCGCTGGCTCTCTCCAACACCAATCTTATACTGTCTATTGTGTAGCCTTTGGCTGTCTCAGCCGAGTAGGTCTGAACACTACATATGCCGCATATCTTCTCTCAAGTCGAGGCTGTATACGCACAGCACATCTATCGCTCAATCTGCCACGTTGTTTACACCATGATACACAATCCCCGGGCACCAAAACCCTACATCGCCATGCCCGGACTCCCCAGGCCGAGGAGACATTGGACGCGCTGATGCAAGCGCACATCGAGGAACTGCATTAACGTGGGCAAACGCCAGTCATCTGGCAGAACGACAAGACACGTCACAGCCAAATCAGAGCAGGCGGACCCCAGCATGCGCAACAGCGAGGGCATAGCAAATGAGTTACCCTCCGCACCTGACTTCCACCACACGAACCCACCCTCTATATATCCAGCGTCACTGCCACATAGCCTCCCCCTCATATCTCGCATTTCCTATCCTCTGACTCCAAAAATGGACACCTTCACCCACGCAGAAATAAGCACCATAAACCACCTCAAGCAACTAATCACCTGCATGGCGCTCTCCCCAAATACACACACACACCACACTAACCATGCATAGCCCAGCTCAAGAGCATCTACAGCCCCAGCTCCCCCCGCCTCCACAGTTACGACGTGCTGTTCCTGCGCAAGGGCACCAACCTGCTTGCCCGCGCCATCGGGTACTGGGACACGCCTTTCAGGTCCTGGAAGTTTTTGCTGGAGGGAGTAGTAGTGGGGGATTTCTCTGCGCGTTGGAGGATCTCTGGAAGAAATTGTTGGAAAAGGTGCCGTCGTCTGCGCAAGGTGAGTTTGGGCGGATGGAAAGACGAGTGGTGCTGACTGGGTGGTAGACATGGAGATTGGAACTTGGACGGGTGAGGAGTATGTGGTTGCTTGAGGGTGAGGTTGGGTGGGCGTAGCGACGGATTGGTATGGTTTGGGTGTAGTTTTGGGGTTTTAAAGTACGGATGATTTTCTTTTAGGCAAGTATTGAAGAGTGTGAATGTTGTGCGCCTCTTTCATGTTGTCACTCGTTGAGATTCTAGAGTCGGGTTCGATTCATAAGGAACTACTTCCTCTAGAGATGCCGCGGTGATTCAGAAAACAGTGCTCGCTCAAGCGAGTTTGCAGAAAGACGTAGCGTGACTATTGCTGGGAAGCACTGCGCAAGACCATCCCTCTTCGATCCCATCATAAACGACTCCAACTACTTCACCAACACCACACCCTTCTTCTCCCTCGTTCACCCCCTCACAAAACCGCCAACATGAGCACCATGCACGGTCTCCCCCGTGACAAAGGCAGCTTCGTAAAATACGACCTAATCATCCGTTAGTCCCCCCAGCCCAACTCCGCGCAATCGCCAGCCCAGCAACCAAACCCCCAGCACCTTCTCCGTCACATACTCCACAAGCAGCGCCTTGCCGCCGCTTACATTGCTCGCACGATCGGCCACCACGGCTGCGCTGGCATCAGGTGGCGTGATAAATGGGGTGGGTGTGGTGCCTGGTTCCATGGGATTGTTGGGGCTGGGATGAGTGGTGTTGGTGCTGGTTTGGGATAGGGGTTTGGGTTGGTGGGATGGAATGGGATTATTGTGTATTCTTTGTGGGTTGCGATACAGTAGAAAAGGCGTGTTCATGGTCAACCTTACTGATCGATTGGTGCTGCTCTGGATAGTTTGTCTGTAACAAAGTCGAGCTGGATTGACTGAGTCGCAGGTTTGCGACCTGGAATGATTGTCGTGTCACGCAGACGTTGGCGCAAACAGAGTGTTCAGAGGTAAGTCAAGATGACATTTGGATATAATAGTCCTTGCTGGACCTCGAAGTTGGCGCACAAGACAGGATGGAGGACTTCTCGGCCGAAGAGTTGAATCTTGCAGCAAAATTGAGAGAGCGAATTCTTGGTAATTCAATAGATATGTTTTGAGGCTCATGGCGACTGACAGCTCCACCAGCTTACGTTCAGACCGTCTTCGGCCCAAGGAAGAACAGCCCTGGTTGGACGGAGGTGGACGTGGCCATCTACCAGACTGGCCAATCTTACATCGCCCGCGCTATTGCACACGCTGAGAAAGAGGGTTGGACAGATGTTCAGGACGCGTGGACGTGCTTGATGAAAAGCGAAGGTCATCCCGACCCTTGCGCTGCATTGCAAGATCTGTGGGTCAAGCTCCATTTCAGGATCCCAAGGCCCAGGGAAGGTGAGCAAGTGAATAGATCCTTCATTGGCTTGCTAGAGCTGACAAGGAAGTAGATATTTCGAGTGGTCAAGATGCTTCGACTATGTCCTCTGACGCACAGTGATGTGGACCCATGTAATTAGTGGGCTAGGTAGAAGCCTCGAGATGAGTACTAGGGTAATGGGAGACCCGGGTTGGCGTGCAGATGAACATATGTATGAATCTTTTTCAGCCATTCAACTCTACCCGGAGTGCTTCTGCGGTGTACGATGTTAAAACCTGTAGTGATCGGAGTCAAATGTGCGTTCCGGTTCCATCGGAAAAGTATCCGAAATGTGTTTCTCAACAGTGTCGTGGTCCACACTTGATGCTTCTAGCGCAGGACTGCACGTTGAGGCTCGAAATTGTGGCTGCTCGTGCACCTTTGTCGAATGCTCCTGCTCCCGCCCGCGGAATGACTGTCAGGGTGCAGTTCACGCGTGAACAGAGCAGGTTGGCGACATTTGCTCCGATGAGGAACTAAGATTGAGGTATTCGAAACTTCAGGCACCCTTGAATTCCTTGCAATGTTAAGAGAATTTTCTTCCTGCAGACTGATCTGAGAAGTGTATTATTGGTCACAGTTGGTTCACGCGCGCGTGTATTTCACGAGGTGCTCGTACCGCACGGTTAAGCCGGAGGTTTCCGCTACTCCGAGGCGTTTTCCTTACGCTGTGCGGGTGAACGGACTGGAGCTGAGACGCAGGGGAGTCAGTAAGAGTCGCGTTGAAAAGCCAGATGGAGTTGCATCAAGTTGGGCGCAAGTAACGAATGCGGGCAGTGCTTGGCTGTGATATCCAGTTCAAGTGCATGATGTGTCGCAACGGTCGAGTCGCCGAGACGCAGCATCACCGAAGCCACAACGTGGATGGCCAGGCTACTGTACGGACCGCCTCCGACTGCAACTCACAACTAGTGCCATCGGCAGACGTTAGGTCGGAGACGGAGAGGATGACGCCGAGGATTGATGCTGTGGTGATCAGTGGGAGGTAGACTAGGTGGCTAGCTGTCAGCTTCACAACGTCGACGCCTGCTGTGCGCAACGTGGTGTGGCTGTCCGCGCACACTCGGCTAGCGAAGCTAAATGTACAGAGACTGCTGGTGGAGCGGCTGATCGATCGACAAGCATGATGCACGCTGAGCTTTGACTTTTCAAGATGCGTTGGTGGCTCCATCGAGGTTAGGAGGGCAAACGGTGAGGGCTTTTCCGAGCGAACGCCGTACTGTGGCATTGTGGGGTCATGGTTCGTGACTTCGTGTGGGCGACTTGACGTCTAGCATTCCCATGGTTTGGTCTGGGTCCCAGCCGCCCAGAGCTCACCATCTGTTAGGCGCTGAGCCTCCTTTTCCCTCGGCGCCCACGGTTGCAACCAGCTCAAACATGCGAATCCATGCGTGTCGGCGATGAAGCTGTCACCGGCCGTCACGCGCGCTCTGGCGAGGGAAAACGTTAGCCAGCGCTAGACACTAATATCTGTCGCGCAGTACGTCGGAGAAGTGGACCCCTCCGATGAAGCGTGGTCAGCGCAAAAAGCCGCAAATTTCATGACCGCAAGCCGTGTTGATGCGTCACGTGCAAGGGAGACCGGCTAGCAAGTCGGCTGTTTGGGCCAGAGACGTCTAGTCTCTCCGTGTGCATTCCGCACTTCTGACACCAATCATGTTACAGCAGGGATTCCATTTCCGCACTTTCGCCAGCGAGCATCAGCTCCAGACTCAGAGACTACGGCCCGCCATGCGTGAATCGATATCCTGGCAAGCTCCACATCCCGACTGTCTCCATCTCTCCATCTTCAAAGTTGAAACAAGGCGTTGTGGAAAACGCACAACATGCAGGGCAGGAGGGATTAGATATTGACAGAATCAAACAACCGCGGCATCTTTCGCGTGTCCAAATCTGGCAGCTGCTGACATCTCGGAGCGCGTCTCGTCCACAGGCGTGTGCTTTGTCCCGAGGCCATCCGAGAAGCACCGATGCTCTCTCCAAGCGCTAAGGATGAGCGCCGGCCATCCGCATCTGGGGACTGGGGTACTCACTAACGATCCCCGGTGGGGACGGACGAGGCCTCATGAGGGTCAAGGGCACTATGATGAATCGCGGCTTGTCTGCATGCCCTGCGCACACGACTAGCCCGAGCGTGGAATCCACTTTTGTGCAATTTGGACTACATAATGGTCCTCCTTCCCCGGACCCCTCGCGCGTAGATAGTCGTGATTACCCCATCCTCTAACATTCACCGTGTTGACAATCGTCACGAATCGACTTTCGATTGTAACCATGTCCGACTACTCAGCATCACCCTCCGACCACATGGAGTCTCAGCCGCCGAAACGCAAAGCCACCACAGCCGGCCTCGATGGAAACACAACTGGACGTTCAGTAAAGCGAAGAGCCTCGAAAGCTTGTCAATGTTGTCGTGCTCGAAAAGTTCGGTGCAACGTCACAGAGCATGGCGCACCCTGCACAAACTGCCGATTGGACGAAGTCGACTGCATTGTGTCAGAGAGTAGGCGTAAGAAGTCAGTCACCCATTCCGTGCAGCATCCGACAGCCCCTCTCGAGAGCACCAATTTACAGTTTTACACTTGACAAGTGGAAATTGCCCGCATCCTGTTCCTTGTCGTCATGCGAGTGTTGGCTCCGTTTTGATTCCTGTTGAGCTAGCCACTTGCGGGGCACCATCATCCACGGCCTCGACGTTAGACTGCGCACAACAATATCGTTTTCAGCAACGATCGAACCACGTGCTAACCGATACAGGAAATGGAACAAAGACGATGAACCACAGGCGGAGACTACAACCACCACAACGAATGTAACCCGCAAGCTTGCGTCGCGTGAGGCTCTTGACAACGCACAATCAGTCAACCCTACTTCAGCGCGCGGATCGCAAGACACAGAGAATCGCATCAACGAGCATGTCCCTCACTCAATATGTGCGTGGCATAGATGTCAGATTCCGAGCAAACACTGACAGAGAACAGATCAAAGCCATGGACACCGCAATTTCTCCGTTCCCAATATCTCAGATGTACACCGCCGCATGTCTGTCACTTCGCAAATTAACGGCCTACCAACGTTCCCCTTCACGCCATTCTCCAACGACGATGGAAAGCCGTTCTTCAGTAATTTTGGCCAAAAACTGCCATCAGACCAGTTGCCTCGTTTCATCAAGCCATTGCCAGCCAAAATCGGACCTGAAGAGATTGCATATTTGGACAAGAAGGGCGCCTTGACTGTCCCCAAAGGAGCATTACGCAGCGAGATGCTCCGCGCTTACATTGAATACGTTCATCCTTACATGCCACTTCTGGACCTGCACGACTTTCTGACAGTGATTGACCGATCAGATGGGAGTAACGGAAAGGTCAGCCTGATACTATTTCAAGCGGTCATGTTTGCAGGATCGGCGTTTGTCGATATGTCACATTTGCGTTCCGCAGGCTACGCTACACGGAAAGAAGCCCGCAAGGACTTCTTCCAGAAAACAAGAGTAAGTAAATCGCACACCTTGGCACGGTCTAATTATTACCTGTTCGGCCGAAACGTGGTTCGGATCTCCGATGCTCCTTCATGTTCGGTTCACATGCGAACATGTGAAGACAACATCGGAGCTTTGACCATCAGGATAAAATTGGCTAACAGCTGACAGATTTTGTACGACTTCGATTACGAATCTGATCGAGTGTCACTGGTCCAGGCCTTGCTTCTCCTGACGTACTATTACGAAACACCAGATGACCAGAAAGACACATGGCATTGGATGGGCGTGGCTACGTCCGTGGCGCACACCATTGGACTCCACCGCAACCCAGACAACACCAATCTTGACAGCAAGCGCGTCAAGTTATGGAAGCGTATATGGTGGTCAACTTACATGCGAGATCGGCTTATTGCCCTCGGCATGCGAAGACCTACACGCATAAAGTCGGAAGACTTCGATGTGCCCATGCTGACGTTGGACGACTTCGAGATCGATCCCGTTCCGGACTCTATCACATGTATCCCAGCCGATTGCAAGGTTGCCCGAGATGTCAATGTGCAGCGTCAATTGGCGATCATGTGCATCGAGAAGGCACGACTATGTCTTTGCATCTCGCACGTGCTGTCAAAGCAGTACTGCGTCTTGAACAACAACCACGGCTTGCAGAATGACCGAACGACAATGATGCTGTTGCCGAAGAAAGTAGACCCTGCAACGAGCGAGGTCAAGGCTTGCGATGAAGAACTTCAAAAGTGGGTGAATGAACTGCCGGAAGATGCTAAGTACACCGACAAGCCTTCTGGTGAGGCAGCCATAGACCTGGCGCGCTCGTTGCTGCACATGGTCTTCTTCACTACTCTGTCAGCATTACATCGGCCGCAGGTTCTGCCGAACTCGCAAGGTGGTCCAGCCAGCGCTTCATCCAAGCCTGATGTTGAGTCGGACATTCTCGATGCCTCCCGGCGTAACGTCCGCCGTGCGGCTTCGGCAATCACATCAATAGCGCAACGCCTCGATGCTGGCGGGCTGGTCAAGTACCTGCCAACGACGGGTGTCACAGTCCTTCTCCCAGCGATCATCATCCATCTTCTCGATATCAAAGCACCAGAAGAGGAGACTCGTCGCAGCTCCCTGCGCGGATTCTGCCAATGCATGGCCGTCATGGGTAAGCTCCGCGACCTCTATGCTGCAGCCGACTACTCTGTTGCCTTCCTCGAAGCCGCGATCCGTAAGGCCGGTATACATGTCGCTCCGACCTCGATGCAGACTACGCCAATGCCCAAATCCAACCCCGTAACCTCCGTCGAGGACCTTGTTGACGCCGGCTGCCGCCTTGACATGGCTAGCAACGCCACCACCCAGCAGCGCTCGACCCTCACCCCACCTCCCGATGCTGGAACAACATACATGGCCATCCTTGAGAAGATGCCCGGCCACGAGACAAACGTCACTGACGACGAAGTTGCGCGCCGTCTCGAAACATTCCTCGCCTCCACACCCCCAGACTCAGACCACGACCACCACGACCACGCCATAGCCAGCATCACCATCTCCCAAGACACCCCCGTCGCGCTCGCCACCGCGCCCGGCGACGCCTCCTCCTCCACCCACAACCAAACCTCGCTCGACGCCTTCAACAAATGGAGCACGCTCGACCTGCCCCCCAACCCTTTCCCCAACATCAACCACCACCAAGACAACGAAATGCTCTTCTCCAGCCTCCCGCTCAAGAACGAATTTGACGACGGCGACTTCGATTCCCTGCTCAACCTCGACGCCGTCGGCGAGACGTTTACGTTTGACGACTCGGCGCTCGATCACGGCGCGGGGTTGCACGCGGAGCTCGGCGACGTGGATTGGTTGGGGACGGGGCATGGGTTGGCTGTTGATGCGTGAAACAATTTCTGTTGATGCGGGAGATGTTTACAATTCACACACTGGCGTTTGGATATAAGACTGGGATATACGATTGGAAAAGTTTGATTTTTTGTCTTTCAGGATCAACGGACCGCGCTTTGCGGATCAGTAGGGGTGCGATGATATCCATGTAAATTCCTAGTTCGCATGTGTATATGATTATGAACCGCGATGGGTTTGCGCGTTGATGGATTTGGAGGGTGGAAAGGGGAGGGGAGGGACTGAGGTTGAGAAAATATAATGCACATACACACATACTTTACCATCACGCTGCGTCTGCCATCTTGCTGTTTCACCGTACCAAGCGCTGTGCATCGTCATCTTTATCCTTCGTGTTCTGCGTCCTTAGTCAGGGTTCTACACACACACACCATGAACGCCCACAGCCCGATGAGCTGATCATCACGAGGTCCAGCCTCACGAAGCGAAACATAACCAGAACCACGACCCCGCACCCCCAGACCACCGTGCGTCAATCTCAGAGTTATGTATCGACAGAGCCCGTACGTCTCCCGGTCTTGGGGGTTGTAGCTGGTGAGTGGTTGCGAGTCTTAGCGTTTTCTTTTTCTATTTTTTTGAAGGGGCGGGGAGGTTGTGTAGGAGTGGCGTAGGGGGGGGGTTGATATGTGTTCTTGGTGTTTGGAGGAGCGGTGGGATGGTTGATTATGGTGTTGTGTTGTGTTATGAGTGGAGTATTGTGTTGGTAAGGAGATTCTTGGAGTGGATTGGTGAGAAGATTGTTGATTTGGTGTTGTGTGCGTATCGTGTGCTGAATACCATGTTGAATCATAGCCACAAATCAAGCACTGAACCCCACTCGACCACGCGGTAGATAGTGTCTCAAAACAAGAGTGGCATACCAGCCCGAATCATAAGTAGTTTGGATTGTACGTATCCACACCCTCGATTTCTGCAGTGACGACTTTGCACTTTACCTGCCCTGGACTCTCCACCCTCTCCCAATCTCTCCCCCTCCTACCGTCCCCTTACTACTCACCCCCTCCCCCCGGCAGTACGCCAAAGCCCCCAACCCCCACATCTTAACATATCAAACACATCCATATCCACACACCCCACCCAACAACCCGACTCGCTGCGCATGCTCGATTCATCGTTCTAAGCAACGATCCGCAGATCTCCTTTCTCTCTCCCTTCCCCACCTCCTCCCCCCGCAAGCAGACCCAGCCCCAACCCACCCACGCATCGACAACGAGTGAGTGAGTGAGTACCATCAGCACGCTACTAACATAGACCACCCAATTGCATGGTATGAATATTCGCTCACACTCAGCAATCTCGATCCTTCTCTTGTCGGTCCACGGTTTTTTTATTTCGGGGGAGATGGAGTCTCTGGGGAGATGTAGTGTCAATGTCGTGGCTACTACATGCTGGGTTCTAGAAGGATTGTGTGCGTGGTATGGCGCACGGCAGAGTACGAGTCCGAGGTGCGCTGGTCGTTGGATGGGGGGGGGCACTGAGCAGGCGAGTTGAGTTGTGCAACGACGATATGAGCAAGTCCGCGCTTTCGTCAATACACCAGGGCAAGCAACGAATTAACTGACAGCCACGACACATCTTCTTCGTGCACATTTCAAAAACGATGATTCGTGTAAAGCGACAGAGATCTAATAAATAACACAAAACCCAACTCATGCACGACTCCAAGTCGTCCAACAAACGCCGCAAAGATGCCACAAACGCCGTGCTTGACCCAAAACCAGCCTATGCAAGAGCGCTAGAGCAGAATCCAGGGGGTATCCCAATGCCGCGACCCGACCGTGCGAACTGGGAATACATATGCAAGGGATTTTTTCGGGTAGGGGGGGTTTATGCCTCCTCGGCGGAGTTGGTCAGGGAGAGGTATGCAGTCCAGGCAATACCGACGGTCGAGACAAAGGGCTGGGAAGGTGGGGGTTAGCGCGAGTTGCAGGATGGGTGTTTGGGACTCACAATCTGGAACTGGATGGGCATGACCCTGAAGTTGATGATCTGCACGGTCGGCCAGATGAGGAAGTTGGCTTTGAGCGCCGGCACGTAGACGTCCTGGAACTTGCGCTGCACGGCGCGCTTGCCACCGCCCTCGGCAATGGTCATGTAGGTGAAGAAGGCGGCGAGACCGGCGGGGGCGAACAGGAACTGGTCAAAGGCGACGCGCTTGAGGGCGGGAATCCAGGCGCTGCCGATCTTGGTGATGGGGAAGGTCTTGGACAGGAAGCCGAACCAGCGGTGCTGGATGGGCGACATGAGGAAGCCGTAGGACATGAAGCGGATGGTGCGCTCAAAGTCAAAGGGCGGGGGCAGCTTCTTCGAGTCTGGGATGATGTCGTGGGCCGGCCACGGGTTGCGGCGGTCGAGGTCGTGGATTTCGATGGCGAGGAAGTCGTCCTTGCCGGCGCCGCCTTTGCGGTTGGCGCGCTCGCGGACGGCGGTCAGGGTCTGGGCGACTGTGTCGGCGATGCCACCGAGCACCTTTGGGTTTGTCAGTGATTGCGTTGGCGGGGGCGTGGGCGGGCGAGGACACATACCGCGTTGGTGATCATGGTGGTGAGGACCGGGCGCTGGCCATAGTAGCTGTTGTACTTGCGGGCAATGAGCGAGACGGCCATGATCTGGAGCAGGAAGACGGTCGAGTGCACGAGCGGCTGTGAAGGGCCGTGTTAGCTGGAGACGGGGAGCGATAAGAGCACGAAATGCATGTGCGCAGCCGTGCGCGCGGCGACAGCGACAGCGACAGCGACCGTCACAGCAACGGCGCACAGGCAAAAAGAGGCGGGGCTGCTCACGATCTTGCCGTAGATCCAGCGGCTGTTCAGTTGGTAGAGCAGTCGGCGTGTGGCTTCTGGCATGATTGCCGTCGTGCTTGCGCAGATGCTAGGCTGTATCCTTTTCAAATGACGTCCTTGAGACGCACGGCTGTCGGCTGCGGGTGGGTCCTGGCGATCCACCTGAGGTTAATCGTGGCTTTTGGCGCAACGTGCGGCGGGCGTGGGCGCGGTCGCTGCTGTATCGCGATGTCTCGCTCTGTGGTGTCGAGTCTGTACCGTCAGGGTCCTGCGGATGCGTGCGGCGGCTGGACGACGAGTGGGGAAACCTGGTGATTGAAGGCGTCGCCTCCATGCGGAGGTGCACACTAGGCGGGCCGACGCATCCGCTGAAACTCTTGCTCTGCATGACCTGTGCAAGATCTGACTGGTGAACATAACGTTGCGGCGCACCATAGTACCGGGCAGAACGAGCAATGAACGACTCGACAAGACGTCATCATACCTAGGTACTTTATAGCATTACAACGACTCGACAAAACATGATATCATACACTGTAACGTGTTTGGCAAGCGAGTCGGTCAGGCAAGCGAGTCGGTCACCCCACCAACTTTGCGCACCTCTCTTATCTTAACGTATAATGGCTCCACGCAAAGCCTCTCAAACTACTTCAAATGAAGCTGATATTCAGCTTGCTCTTACATCTCTTAATACTAGCCAACTTCAAAGTACTCGACGCGCTGCTATAATCTTTGACGTTCAAAAATCAACGCTGATTGACCGACGCGCTGGTATACCTGCCCGACGCGATTGCCAGCCCAACTCAAGGAAGCTCACCCAGCTAGAAGAGGAGGTAATTGTCAGACATATACTTGACTTGGATACACGTGGATTTGCGCCTACGTACGCAGCTGTACGTGATATGGCTAATAAGCTGCTCACTGCGCGCGGCGCTGGCTAGGTTGGGCAGAAGTGGCCGCGCAACTTTGTCAAGCGTACAGACAGTCTCACGACGCGTTTCAATCGAGCGTACGATAGGCAGAGAGCTCTGTGTGAAGATCCAGTCCTAATCAGCGCCTGGTTCAAGCTTGTAGAGGAGACAAAGGCGAGGTACGGCATCCTTGACGAGGACGTCTACAACTTTGACGAAGCTGGCTTTATGATGGCCAAGATCACGACTCAGCTCGTCGTGACAGGGTCAGAGAGAAGAGGCAGGCCAAAGGCTATCCAGCCAGGCAATCGCGAGTGGGTAACGTTGATTGCTGCAATCAACGCAGCTGGCTGGTCAATCCCACCGTTCCTCATCTTTGCTGGCCAGTATCACCTATCACCAAGCTTGAGTTCCTGCCAGCCTTCAAGGCAGCGTTTAGTCGATCGTTCACCTCAGCTAATATCTGCTCAGCTTTTCGAGGCGCAGGCCTTGTGCCTCTCCAATCAGACGCTGTGCTCTCAAAGCTTGGCGTGCAGCTGCGTACACCTACTCCAGCTGCTCTGCCAGAGGCTCTCTGGGAGGCTCGTACGCCGAGCAACGTACGTGAGCTTGAGGCTCAATCAACGTTATTACGTGATTGCGTGCGACGGCATAAGAGCTCGTCGCCAGCTTCAATCATTGAGGCAATTAACCAGTTTAAGAAGGGCGCTGAGGTGGTGATGCTCTCAGCTGAGCTGATGCGCGATCGGATTGCCAGCCTTGAGAAGGCTAATAAGGCAGCGTCAGCGCGCAAACAGCGTAAAAAAAGCGTTTACAGCAGCGTGGGGTCTTAACAAAGGGAGCTGGAGAGGATCTACTTGCTCAACGTGAGGCTGATCAGCAGATTGCTCGTGAAGAGCGTCAAGGAGGAGAGCAATCAGGCCACAGCCGCCAGGCTCTCGCGCGCTGCAAGAGGTGCAGAGAGACTGGACACAACTCGCGTACGTGCAAAAAAGATACTGTATACAGTCGGGTGCCAAAAGTCTGTTCGCGTTGACGCATGGACCACCACAACCACATTTGATTACCAACTTCAAAGCAGTATAACTCTCTACTACATAGACCAAATAAGACAATTAGGGTTGCAAATTAATCGCATTACGCTTAGTATCTAGTCTGGTAGCCCTTTGCACGTCGCACAGCGTCTAGGCGTCGTGGCATAGACCTAATAAGGCGTTTGATCAGTGCGTCAGGTATAGCAGCCCATGCCTCAATCAACCCCAATTCGAACGCCTCCCACTCAGCTAGAGAGTCTCCCATATAGTCAAATTCAGGATGCAGCTCATGGAGCTTCTTTTTAAGTGCCCACCACATGTGTTCAATAGGGTTAAGGTCAGGTGAGTATGGTGGCCATTTGATCGTAGCAACACCATGAACCTCTAGCCACTCCTTCGAGACCTGGGAAGTGTGGATAGGTGCGTTATCCTGCATAAACCACTCGCCTGGCCTGTAGCTGTCCTGGAGACCTTCCTCAAGTGCTCGTATGTAGCTCTGAGCTGTGTATCCATTGCGTTTGGCTGATGTGTCGCGATTCATAATTACTAGACGACTACGCCTTGCTCGGCCACCTGGAGTCATCCATATTGAGCCCCATACCATACGAGCAGGTTGGCGAGCAGTGGTGACCTCCTCAACCATCTCGTGCGACCATTTATCCTCAGGTAGTCGCCATACCCAGGGCGTGTTGTGGCCAGATCCACGAGCAACGCTGCACTCGTCACTGAACCTGATAGTACGCCTCCCAAAATCAAACCCCAGCCATTCATTAGTAAGATTGAGGCGTTCCGCAGCTGTGTTCTTGTTGATTTTTGGCCTACGTCTCGCTCTGAACTTGCGGTATCCCTCGTCAGCCATTGCGCGCTGCACAGTACGCTTAGAAACGCTGGGTAGGTAGTATTGGCGTCCCACAGTCCAGCCTCCTCCATAAGCTTGTGGTACTCAATACCTGGGTTTTTCCGAGCAATCCGTAGCAGCCGGCGATGGTCTCTACTAGTCAATGTAGGTGGCCGGCCTGTCCGAGGCTGCGTTGTGGTGCTGCAGCTGGTTGTCCATCGGAGTACTGTTTTCTGTACGCACCGCTGCGAGCAGTCCAGCGCGTCAGCAACTTCGCTTGTCGACACACCAGCCTCAACCTGGGCTAAGCAGTATATCCGTTGGGCTTCTGATAATTCACCTCCGCGCACTCGATTTGATGAAATTTTAGTGCTAAAAGCTCTCAGATTGATGTAGTCGTGTGTAGTTGAAGAAGATACCCCTCTTTAGAGTTCGCGTTGTTGAAATGGTCTGTGCACACGCGCGAACAGACTAAAGTCCTAGTACAGTATAACGTGGTTCACCACCGAGTCGCCAACCCCACCGAGTCGTCAGCTCTCCCCCACCAACACGCCTGCGCAGCGTTGCTGCGCAACACCACAACAATCTTTTTTACTATACACTACAGTAGATTATACTTCAGATTCTTCGCTATCATCTGCATCCTCTATTTCTACCCTACAGGTGCGGGAATTGTGCCCAACCTCGCCGCAACGGCCGCAGTGCCTCTCAGCGCGCACCCTCTTTGCAGGCGTTTCGCCGTCCTTACGACTACTACCCTCCCTCTCAGCAATTAAGTCTGATACCTCGCCAACTGTTAAGGTCTCTTCTACCCGTACATACCGCCTTTTCCGGCCCTTGCGCTTTGTAAGCTCTTCAATTGCGCTTCGCATACGCGCCTGTTCCTCCTGCAGCAACACCATATTATGCGCTATCTGCTGCGCGCCTTTACTCAGCTGTCGTACCTGCTCATCAAGGGAGCTCGCTAAGGAACCTGAGCGCCTTTGCATCCTCTGTTGAATGAGCGTAGTCTGAGCTTCTAGCTCTTTGGCGTTGCGCGGCGTCTTCGCCTCCCACGCGGCGTCGTCGCGCTGTGGTGGAGTTGGCGTGCGCAATCTCACATCAAGCTTCGACAACACTGCATCTGGGTTAAATGGAACTAATCCAGCGCCTCTAAACCCTGCGCGAGCGTTCTCCTCAGTAAATGTCAGGTCGTAGGCAGCTTTAAAGGCTGGTAGGAAGGTTTCCTTGCTGATGTGGTGGATGTGGTTGCGCGCCAAGGCTGAGATGCTGTCGCCATAAGAGCGCTTCAACGGCGCAAAGCAGGCGACGTCAAGAGGCTGCAGCAAGTGCGATGAGTGAGATGGCATGCAGAGAGCGATAATCTTGTTCTCCTTGCAGTAGTCCTGGAAAGCAAGCGAGCAATGGCTTTCGTGGCCGTCAATAATGAGCAGCCTGTACACTCCTACAGACTTTGCATGCGTATTAAAGTGTTTAAGCCAGTCAACCCCTAGATCGTTGCTTGTCCAGCCATTTGGACTAACTTGGATAACCCAGTCGCGTGGTATACCCAGCTCAAACCAGGTAGAGATTAGGACCTTGCCAGCGAAGATGATGAAGGGTGGGATGCGCTTCCCTGTCGCGCCGACAGCTTGTATCAGGGTAGTCCATTCGCGATCGCCAGGCTGTAGTTTCTTTGCTTTCCCAGGCTTATCTGAGCCTGTCACTACAAGCTGAGACGTGATCTTGCCCATTAAGAAGCCTGATTCATCAAAGTTCCAGGTGTCCTCATCAAGGATACCGTACTTTGCCTTCACCGATTGAACCAGGCTGAACCAGGGCTCGATAACCGCTGGGTCTTCGCAGGCAGCTCGCTGGCGATCGTACGGACGGCTCCATCGCGTTCGCAGCTCAGGAGTACGCTTAATAAACCTATCAACCCAGTTCTTGCCAGTAGGGTTGCCTCCGCGCTCTCCCAGCAGTCTATCCGCCATATCTCGTATGTGTGCCTTCGAGAGTGGTACACCACGTAGACTCTCGTCAAGTATACGCTGTATAACCACCTTCTCCTCTAGCTTTGTCAGGCTCTTGCAGTTTGGCTCGCAGTCGCGTCGGGCGCGTCGTCCAGCGCGTCGGTCTCGGATTGTTGTTCGGGGGACGTTGTAGATCTCTGCAGCGCGATTTTCGCTTAGAATTTGCTTTAATTTAATATCAGAGATAGCAAGGTAAATGTCTTCTTCATTATAGGACTTTTGCACGTTGCGTTGTTGAGACATTACGCGTTGTTGCCGCGCAGGCGTGTTGGTGGGGGAGAGCTGACGACTCGGTGGGGTTGGCGACTCGGTGGTGAACCACGTTACTACTTAATATATTTTATTAATATCTCTGTATTATCTCTTAACGTGGTTGAGGTATACGCTTAAAGAGGTGCTTAAAGTTAGTAGGGTGACCGACTCGCTTGCCTGACCGACTCGCTTGCCAAACACGTTAATCTAATCCATCAAGTCCCTCCCAAACGCGCCTGCTCCTTCAAAACCGCCAAGCCTGCACCGCCGTAGCCAACACACCCTGAAGAACATTCTCCAACATTCCTCTAATATCCCTAACACCAAGTCCACTCTTGCGCCAACGGTACACACCAACAACCGCCAAAGCAACACCAAGAAGCCTCAGCGCCCTGGTGCGCCTCATCTTCGCGATCCCCGGCGTGTGTACGCGATATTCCAGTCGCTGTACTTGGGGAACGTGCAGCGGCGCCAGAAGTTAATCTGCGTGTATGGGTAGACAGTCGAGTTCCACCCGTCTTTGGTGTAGTACCAGGACGAGCAGCCGCTGCGCCAGACTGTGTTTTTGAGGGCTTCTTGCATCTCGGTGGTGTATGCGATTTCGGCTTCCTTCTTGACTTCGACGGTCCAAGCGTCTCCGTTGAGCACGAGCTTGATGAATTTGAGACTGTAGTTGACCATGTTTTCGCTGGCCATGACGACTGATGAGTGCCCTGTGGCTGTGTTGGGTCCGAAGATTAGGTGGAAGTTTGGGAATCTGGGAGCAAAATTAGTTACTACTAAAGTATAGGCATGCTGGTGAACTTGCCCGTCCATGACTGTGCCTTGGTAGGCCTGCGCGCCGCCACGCTCTTCCATGAGCTCGACCAAATCTTTACCTCCCTTGCCGACCACTCGTAGAGGATGTAGCCATCGAGTTGTGTCGAAGCCGTTGGCGAGGACAATAACATCGGCAGGCACTTCTCGTTCCGGGTAGTCTTCCTCTCTTGCATTCTTGGGGTATGTTGCACCTGGCCCAAGGACGACGCCGTTCTCGGTCAATCGCGTCAGCGGCATCGTCGTGAGCTCGATCCTGGGATCGTTCAGACTCTTCAGCCAGTGCTTGTCAAAGATTCTCCTCTTGCAACCGACTCCATAGTCTGGGGTCAGAATCTCAAGGTACTTTTCAGGTACAGTCTTCTTTACCCAATCCAAAATCTTCTTCTCGTAAAGCTTACGGTGCTTCTCTGCGTATGGCGTGTTTGGGAAGAGCTTCAAAAACTCGCCTTCAGCACCGATGAAGATTGAAAAGCGCAGAAGCTCTTTCAGGCCGGGGATAGCTTTCATGATCTTCGGACTGTTCTCTTCCCACCACTTGTCACCTCCGGGAGTGCTCATTGCAGGCACGACCCAGGGCGGCGACCGCATGAGCTGAGTGACCGACTTCGCATTGTATGGTGCATTGGGCAGCCTCGGAACGATCTGTGCAGAGCTGCATCCCGTACCAACAACCACCACGTTCTTGTCCTGGAGGTCGACAGTCTCGTCCCATCGAGCAGAGTGGAAGACCTTGCCCTTGAACTTTTCAAGACCAGGGATCTCTTCAGGCCAGCCTCTAGGCTCAACGAGGCCGCCCACACAGCTTACGACAACTTTCGCCTTGACAATTTCCGTCTCAGAGTAAACAGCATGTTCGCCCTTCTCTTTTACGACCTTTGCGCGGTCCTTTGATGAGAGGTCTCCCATGCCTGCGACCATGCGACGGATGGTGACTTCCCAGAGCTGCTCATCTTCCAGCCATCTGCAACCTTCAACATCTGTGTTGCATTCAATCTTGTCTGTGATTCGGTAGTTCTGGCATACTTCGTGGTAGTACTTGACAATCTCACGACCCGGAGGGTGGAACGAGCTCCATTCCGGGTTTTGCGCAAAGGAGAATGAGTAGAAGACTGCCGGTATGTCACTTGCAGTAGTTAGCCCTGCGTTACATACGTGATAGAATGGTGGTCGGCTGGAGGGGTGCGTTGTGTGTGAAGACTAGGCAGCAGCACGTCTAGTTTTGGGCGCGCATGTTGAATGTGCAGAATCTCAAGGCACATACCAAGCAACACCCGGGTATCTGTTGATCCACCATGTCCCTCCGATTCCCGCTTGTCTCTCAAATATGCGGAACTGATCAAATCCAAGCTGTTGCTTCAACTGACATGCCATGGCAATACCGGAAGCTCCAGCACCGACAATGATGACCGGATAGTACGTGTATGCATCATGCTCGTAGCCGTTCACGCGGCGGATGGTTTCCGAGATCAAATTGAACATTTGTTAAGAGGCCGCTTGATCCTCAGTCGTGGAAGACAGACGACGTTGACATCACTCGGGGTGCCATAGCTAAGAGCTACCCTGGGCCTCGGTTGTCCGGCGACTCAACCCCTCTCGCATTGATCTTGTCGCCTGGCAGACCGTGAAGCAACGTCAATCTCAGTAGCCCACCTGGTGAGGCTGGAAGCCCTTGTTAGGTGCGTCTTCACGTGGATGCGTGTATCGATTTGGAAGAGCACGCGGGCGCCGCACTGCGCACGGCCGAAAAGTGCAGCTCAGTCGCGACTGTTGACCAAGACAAGGCGTCAGCAACTGTGAAAGCGACAACGTCAACATTCTTCCTATTTCCGCAGTCGGCTGTCAGCTTTCCTACTGGCAGACTTCATGTAGCCACCTCCCCTAAATATCCACAGTAGCTGCTCTTGAAGGGTGAAGATGAACAATATCGATGGCTCCGATCGTCATTTGAAGACAGAAGAAGGTCGACACGTCTTGAAGCACCATGCATGGTTCTTTCGTTGACTCTTGTTTAGCACCGCCGCCCTCTTTGCTCGCAATCGTGCTCGACACCAACCCCCACGCCTGGGCACACCTCTCGTCTACGCTGTCCCTCTCGGCTGCCCTTGCCAGCATCCTCATCTTCATCAATGCCCACCTCGCGTCAGGCAATGCGAACGAAGTAGCCGTCATAGCCTCGCACTCCCACCGGACCAGCTTCTTGTACCCGACCAAGAAGTCCTCACAACCCAAACAAAATGGCGAAGTCAACGGTGACGTCGACATGCACGGCAACGGCGCGGAGAGGTCACACCAGGAAAGTCCCAACAAATACCGACCTTTTGCTGTAGTTGAGAGCACGATCCTGCAGAATTTCGCAAGGCTGTTGGACGAAACAAATGAGAGCCACCTGGCCGCCACACCAACCACCCTCATCGGCGGCGCATTGTCTCTAGCTCTCACGTACATCTCGAAGTCTACTATCCGGCATGCGCCCACGGCGTCCGGCAACGAAAACTCCATGGCTGCTCTCGCCGACTCAGAGAATGCTCATGTAGATCGTGTGCCCCTCACCTCCCGCATCCTCATCGTCTCCGTGTCTGGAGATCTCGCCAATCAATACATTCCCGTCATGAACTCCATCTTCGCAGCACAACGCAAGAAAATTCCGATCGACATACTAAAGCTGGCTGGCGATACAGTGCTGCTGCAGCAGGCAAGTGATGCTACAGGAGGTGTCTACATGAAGCCAGAGCGCCCAGAAGGCCTGCTTCAGTATTTGATGATGGCGTTCTTACCAGACGCAACAGCACGAGCAAGCTTGGTGGTCCCAAGTGCAGGTGGCGTTGACTTCCGTGCAGCTTGCTTCTGTCATAGAAATGTGGTGGACATTGGCTATGTCTGCAGTGTGTGTCTGAGCAGTACGTGACCTCACCCTCAAACGTCTGTCCTTCCACTAACCATCGATAGTCTTCTGTGACCCAAACCTGCCAGACAACTTATGCCTCACTTGCGGGTCCTATCTATCGTTGCGCGCCGCATTGACGAACCCGCCTGCTCTCATTCCCAAGAAAAAGAAAAAGAAGAGAAAGGCAGGAACCGATTCTGCAACGCCAGGTGCGAGCACACCTGCGGGATCCAGCACGCCCATGCACCCATGAAGATACATGCCGCTTCCTCTCCCTTGACAAGACACTCAGCCTGCCGCAATCTTAATTTGCTCCGCCCGCTTTTGCTGAGCGTCATCATTTCGAATTGCAGTATTATGGCTGAAGCCACCGAGGCATACCTTGCGATGCAGACAACCTGTCCATCAAGAGCATGAAGTGCCTCCACGCGGCACACGCGCAATGATAGCACCACCTGCGCCATACTTGACATCATCAGTCGAGCTTTGAGCTGTCCCGTCTTGTCCGCTATGCAGACTATTTATAAGCATGGGACCTGCTGGCTTGACTTTGATTAAGTTCGGACATCTCGAAGATGGAGCTTAACGTCCGTTAGTGTTTCCAGACACGGTGGTTTGGTCAACGGCGAACCAAGGCTTATTGTCATGGTCGTAACGCCAAAGCAAGAGCGAAGTGCCTGAGTCAGGCGTGGGCTTTCGAATATCTGGACGTATGATTAGCAGATCGTCTACTTATACTAGTACATCTTCTGGCATCGGGCATTCACCAATTTGTATTCATCTCCTTAATGACTCTGCCATGATCTAGGTTTAGGAGTCCGTAGGCAAGAACGAATGTCACAAATCCTTACACCAAGCCCAGACGATCGACAGGTCCGAAATTCCCTCAGCAGGCTATCCATCCGGGACTGGAACGATCTGTAAGACGACATAGCAGATGTATGGTCGCCTAAGGACGCAGACACGGCAAGATATCTGCAACATGACAGGCCCCTGAAGCAGCTGTTCAGGTCGTTAAGCACGTTAGATTCGACAATGTCGGATAAAGCCCAAAAAGTAATTCTGCTTCGACGTTTCGAACAGCGTTTTCACTGTGCCAGATTCCTGTAGGAGGAACAGGATCCTTGACAAAGGCATAAAATTGAAAATGGCAGGTCTGTGTCTGTGAGTATGCTCGTTGAAGCTGTGATCCACCCGTGGGGTGGCTTGGTGGTTGGATTAGGACATTGAGTTTCAAACAGGCCGAGGGCACTGATAAGGCATGAGTGAAGCCGGCGGCCAGCTTCTCCCTCAGAAACTCAGTGCTCTCCGTGGTGTATTGATTATCTAAGGCTCTGGGCACCTCCTGATCTTCACATATGTTGGGGAAGGGCGTCCTGGGGTCAAATACTTCTCTCATTCATACAGAAAATGTTCTGATCGTCGTCCAAAAGAGGTGCGCCAAGAGCCAGGCGGCCTCGACCGATGTGACATGGGCGGTATTGGCAGAGATAAGGAATGCGCCACGTTGATTGGTCAAGCGTACTCAAGCATCGTTTCCAACGCCGCGCTTGTGGCCTCTCGTCTCCATCTGCGTACGACTGCAGCAGCCCTCATTCCCGCAATTATGGAACGGTCATGCTAGAACATGTTCGATCCGTGTCAGTCCATAGCGAGCATCGAGTCCGCGTTGCTGCAGCCCGCGAGCGTGGTTTAGCGTCCTCGCCCTGCGTGATACCGGCCGCGACACGACCGCACATTGACTAACTGTATAAATGAGTTAGAGTGGCCGAACGCTAGCAGGCCACGGCAGAGCCCGGATAACTTTACTACATCTGATAAAGGGAGGCCTGATTTAGCCCTACATGTGAAGGGACATACAGTTCAACAACCACGTACGATCTTAACGTTAAAATTTAATAATAATTTCCTAGCAAGCCTCTTCTGCCTCCTACTATTGTATCCTGTAAATTTATAGGTTATTTGCAAAGTAGTAGGTGCTGTGCCCCCTGCAACGGGTATGCGCCCTACAGACGCTGGTCGGTCGACGATTATCGGATGTAGTAAGGCGTGAGATTACGTGTGCTGTGGTCTTTGCTTTTCAGGGGCTCTTATTTGACCGTTAAAGGTATTCCCCAATGTTACCCGGCCGCAGCCTGCTAGCGTTCGGCCACTCTAACTCATTTATACGGTACACCTACCGTATCTGACCCCCCACCGACTCGCTTATGCCTTCTTCTGGGGGTGATGCTTGAAAGACCTGTCCGAGCTTCGTGGGACGATGCAAGAAGTGGAATGATAGGAACGCAAGAATGCTTATAGTCATCACGGAGCCCCTCGAACGTGTGTCGAAGGTGCGCTCAGTCGTCTATCATACCTGTACTGTACACATATACAACCATTTTCATTTCTTCGGCCTAATCAACGCCTCACGACGCCCTCGTGCGTCGTAAAGTTCCGAGTATATTTGCTTTGCCTGTCTGTGAGGTTGCCAAGCGCCCGCCATCCAGAGCCCCGGACACACAGTAGCGATCGCCGACCTTTTTACATTTCGCCATCAAACCTACTCCCGTTTCCTTACGACGCACCTCATCTCGTACTCATTCTTGTATACACGCACTCTTGACTTTCGGCCGCACACGCCTGCCCAGCTGTATTGCGCCGTGCGCCCAGAATCCCCGCCGGCTTCCAAGACTCAGACTACCTGCCGCCGATCACCATGGACCCTGTGTCCTCTGGCGCGGACCCTACGACGCCGCTAGAAGCGTTCAACAATGCTACTATTGCGACCGGAGGCGACTCGAGGTTGTACAACCTCAATGTTTTTTACAATGTGAGTTTGCTCTTGGGCCAGAGTGAGCACGTGGGGCTAATGCAACTAGGCGGGCGATATCGCTTGGATGATTACCAGCACGGCGCTTGTGCTGCTTATGATTCCGGGAGTTGGGTAGGTTGCTCTACTATGGTTTGGATGCGAGTGTATACTAATACTGATAAAGGTTCTTCTACTCCGGACTCGCGAGGAGAAAGTCGGCGCTCTCGTTGCTATGGCTTTCTGTCATGGCTACGGCGGTCATCAGCTTCCAGTGGTTTTTCTGGGGTTACTCTCTGGCTTTCTCGCACACTGCAGGCAAGTACATTGGTAACCTAGATAACTTTGGATTGAAGGATGTGCTCGCTGCACCCTCAGTTGGTAGCTCGAGGATCCCGGATTTGATGTTTTGCTTGTATCAGGGCATGTTTGCTGCGATCACGTGCGTCTCCCCTAATAGTCACGGATACTCATACACATACTAACTATCTTACTAGTGTTGCCCTCGCTGTCGGTGCCGTAGCAGAGCGTGGCCGCATGCTGCCGTGCATCATCTACATGTTCATCTGGTCGACGCTCATCTACGATCCCATCGCCTGCTGGACCTGGAACTCATCCGGCTGGGTTTTCCAGCTGGGCGGACTTGACTTCGCCGGTGGCACACCCGTGCATATTGCCTCTGGAACAGCCGCGCTTGCTTACTCGTATATGTTGGGCAAGCGTAGCGGTCACGGTACACAGGAGCTGAACTACCGCCCCCACAACGTCACTCACATTGTCATTGGCACTGTGTTCCTGTGGGTTGGGTGGTTCGGTTTCAACGCCGGTTCCGCACTTGCTGCGAACTTGCGTGCGGTCATGGCCGCTGTTTGCACCAACCTTGCTGCCTGCGTTGGTGGCATCACATGGTGTCTTGTTGACTATCGTCTGGAGCGCAAGTGGTCGACCGTTGGTTTCTGTTCCGGCGTGATCGCTGGTCTGGTCGCCATCACACCTGGCTCGGGTTACGTGCCTGCTTGGGCAGCTGTTGTTTTCGGTGCGGTTGGCGGTGTTGCTTGCAACTACGCGACCAAGCTGAAGTACTTCCTCCGCTGTGACGATGCCCTGGACATCTTCGCGGTCCATGGCGTCGGTGGATTCATCGGCAACATCCTCACTGCGTTTTTCGCAGCGTAAGTCACCTCCATCCCCGAGACCAAGGTCATCACTAACAGTTCCCAGTGACTACATTGCTCACCTCGACGGCTACACTGTCATCCCTGGTGGCTGGCTGAACCACAACTGGATCCAGCTCGGCTACCAACTGGCCGACTCCCTTGCTGGTGGCGCATACTCGTTCGTCGGGACATGTCTGATCCTCGGCGCACTCGACTTCATCGGCAAGTTTGTGCCTGCACTCCGCCTACGTGCCACTGAGGAAGAGGAGGCCCTCGGCATTGACGACGTCGAGATTGGCGAGTTTGCGTACGACTACGTTGAGCTTACGCGTGAGCTGAAGGTCCCTGACGAAGCCGACGAGGGCATGTCGACGCACTCGCGCGAACATGGTACTGGTATGGTGATTACCAGCCATCACGAGAAGAACCAGGAGTCGATAGACTCTGCGAACCAGCTCACTGACTGGGCTCATCGTGCGTGATCGAGAGGCTTGCTTGGATGGTTGACCGCGTCTTCGTTTCTGATCTAGCGTTTCTTTAATCTATACCATTTTTTGATCTTCTTCTGTCAGATATATTTTAACATAATGTAGCATATGGGTGGATGAATTGAACGGCAGCCTATCTGGCTCCTTGCGACAGCTTACGGCTGCTATCAGGTGCACCATATTTGTGACGGCCAGAAACCATCCGAAAGCCACGTCGTCACCATGTACAGTGATGTTCGCTCGTCACGTGCTGCACTGCTGGCAAGGGGCTTGCCGAGCCAATCGGCGGCGGACGTGCAGGGATGGAATCTTGACGACGCTTTGCAGATCGTGTGCACGCGCATGACAAGCCGCAGCCATGGCAGAGCCGGGCTTGCCGGGGAGGCAAATGGCACGTCGAACTGGAGTTGCACAAAGAGGCTTTGAGGTGACGGCAGTGCGGGAGAAACAACGTCACAGGTGAAAAGGATGTGTGGCGGTCGCATGCCAGGGTCTTCTTGTGTGGCTCGGTACCGCATGTACTATGCGGGGTGGGGCTAGAGGCTAGAACAGGGGGAGAAGGTGCCGCTTGAAAAGGAATGGACCACGCGACTGTTCCTCCTGCTCTGTGCGACACTCCTGTCTTCACTTTGGTGCCTTTTGCTTGAGGGCAAATACCCTGTGACGATATTGACGTGCTGTAAGTGCCCCAATTGGCGCTCACTGCCTCCCACGCCGTCTGCCAGCACGCCGACTGTCATATGCTCCCAAGAACCGACGAGTCCTGCGCCCGCCAAACACACCGCAACGTCCAAAAACACTGACGGTGCCTTTGAGACAGCACCATGAACAAGCCACAGTCGCCATACGACTCGCTCCCACACATCGCCGAGTACTACGACAACTCCAACTCGCACAATTCCGCCCTCCACCTGATCCTCACGCTGCGGCCTGACTGGCGCGAGACCCAGGCCACAATCGAGTTTGTGCGCTTCACAGATGGCATCACAAACACATTACTGAAGGCAATCAACAAGCTGCCTGGGTTGTCGCAGACCGAGGTAGACGAGGACGCGATTCTTCTGCGTGCATACGGCAAAGGCACCGATGTGCTCATAGACCGCGAGAGTAAGTGGAGCCGCAACACGCAGCGAACCCCAACTAACCCCACGCAGAAGAGACTCGCTCGCACTGCCTCCTCGCCCGCCACGGCCTCGCACCCTCGCTCTACGCCCGGTTTGAGAACGGTCTCCTTTACAAATACATTTCAGGCAGCGTGTGCTCACCTGCTGACCTGCGACGGCCAGATGTATGGCGGGGAGTAGCGCAGAGGCTTGGAGAATGGCATGCCACATTACCAATATCGAGTATTAGCAGCACTTGTCCTGCTCCTTCTCAACTTGCTGTCAACAACAAGCGTGCTTCCTTGGCGGCCATGGCCCAGCTCACGCCCGGCAAGCCCGTTCCCAATGTGTGGACAACTATGCAGAAATGGATCGACGCGCTCCCAACAAGCACCACCGCGCAAACGACACGCCGAGAGCACCTTGCCACCGAACTCCACTCCCTGACCAAGCTGCTGGGTGACACGCCGGGCGTTGCTGGCTCCAACCCTTTCGTCTTCGCTCACTGCGATCTCCTATCCGGCAACGTGATCATTGAGCCATCGCTGTCGTCCGCGTCGAACTCACGCCGTTCTAGTTCCTCCAATGGGTCCGAGGAGCCCGAGACGGCGGCGGCATCTGTGTCTTTTATCGATTATGAATACTCCACACCTGCTCCCGCCGCCTTCGACATTGCGAACCACTTTGCTGAGTGGGGTGGTTTCGATTGCGATTACAGTGTCCTGCCCACGCGCCGCGTGCGCCGCAGTTTCCTCCGCGAATACCTCCGCAGCACCAGCACCCACCTGAACCGAACACACACCGAGGCGGAGGTCGAGGAGCTTTTCGAGCAGGTCGATCGCTTCAGGGGCGTACCGGGCTTCTACTGGGGCATCTGGGCGCTGATCCAGGCCCAGATCTCGCTGATCGACTTTGACTACGCAAACTACGCCGAAGTCCGGCTCGGCGAGTACTTTGCATGGAAACGCGAGGCCAGCGGCGAGCGCGAGCAGTCGGGCGAGGCGATGCCTGAGCGCGAACAAATCTGGGCCAAGGAAGAGTAGGGAGAGTGCCCCTTTACACACTGCTTACACGGGCGTTGGGAGCAAGCGAGCGATTCAACATGTTCAGTCAGGGCGCTAGACGTCGTGCATATCTTGCCTACTTCAGAGGGGTGCTGTTTATTTTCTCGATTCCGTAGTACGTTTAATATCATTGCGGGCGGCGCAGGGCTTGGGCCTCTGCTTGCGGCTAGTTAGATGCGGTTGTGTATGTGTTTCTGGGAGATTCTTGTACAGCTTGTAGGGTGCTGGGCTGTTGATACTATGTGTTGCTTCATAGCGTAGTCGCTATGATCTCATGCAATACACATGCCGATTCTGTGTTTGTCTGAGTTTGTTTTGTGCAGCTATGGTTTGTGAATAGTGCGTGATAGGTTTATGTTGAGTCGGGTGCTTTGGGTGAGTTGAGGGGGATTACGTGTGGAATGTAACGATGGTTGATTATGCGAGCCTCTTACTCACTACACCTGCCTTGTACTCTAAGTAATTACACTTGCCTCGTATTCTAATTAATTACACCTGCCTCCTACTCTTACTCACTCCAACTCCGAATCCGAACCGCTGTTGTACATACCAAATCCTACTCACTACACCCCATCTCCTGTCATACATCCCACCTCCTACTCTAACTAACTATACACTCCATCCCGCCTCCAACCCACTTCATCCCATCTCCTGTCGTACATCCCAAATCCTATCCCAAATCCTATCCCAAATCCTATCCCAAATCCTACCCACTCGCGCCTCCGAATCCTCCTCACACCTCCCCACTCCCTCCCGAATCCAAAACCAAATCCAAGCATCACACCCCCACTCCGCACACATCCCGTGGTTGAAGGTATTGGCGAAGAATGGAATCCGTCGTCGTGTGTTGTGGTGGTGTGGTGGATGTATTTAGAGTGTGTGCGTTGTGCTGTATTCCGTACGACAATAGTTACTAGGCCTTACGGGCTACATACTTAAAGACTTGGTATAAATCCGGATTATTACCGCCTTATAATGGGTTTACTGCCTTTATACTCGAAAATACCTCTAAATTACCAAGATCACCACATCCACTCCCACCACTATTCTACCGGTTGGACCAGTTAGACGACTCTTTCCTTCAGTCAACTTCCCCACTACCACTACCCCCCCCTCCCAGCCCAATCTCCCTTTATCTAGATATCACCACGAGCACAGTCGGCAGAAAACTATGGCCTAAGGATACTTTGTTGCTTTGTTACTGGGTCATTGGAGTCACTGGGGTTTCTACGCGCATAATGTTAGGCTTACTGGGATTTATTGGGGGTAGTGGAGTTCAGCGGGAGGTAGTATACTTCAGCGGGAGGTAGTGCAATTCAGCGTGCGTTAGCATTTCACCAGGCGTTACTTTCGTTCACCAGGCGCACTGGGCGGTACTGCCCACAGTCAAGAATCAAGAAGTAAGATTCAAGATTCAAGAATCAAGCTTTAAATCAAGATTTAAGAAGTAAGAATCAAGAACCAAGAATCAAGAATCAAGAACCAAGAATCAAGAATCAAGAACCAAGAAATAAGAATCAAGAAGTAACTCCGGGTCACTACAAGGCTGAAGCAGTATCAGTATCAGTCTCAGTACATATAAGCCATAAGAATTTTCATTCAGATCGAGATTGGTGTTTATACTTGGATTAAGTAATACTTATATCTTGTTCTACTCAACCTTAACTTCAAGCTTGACCTCACACGCCACGCTATAATCTCTCCACCCCCCCCCCCCGCCAGCCCAGCACCCCATCTCCCCCCATCCCTCAAGCCCACCCCTCGGCATCCCAACACCCACGCAGCACGCCTCCTCCCCAAAAAAACCCAAGGGAACAAAAACTCCAGGACTCCAGGACTTCGGGACTCCAATCCTTGACGCCTGGAAATGCAAGCCGGCCGCCTGTCGGGGCCGTGTGGCGCTGGCGCTGGCGACGGCGACGGGGTGTAGCGACGCGACGCGAAGGTGGAAGCGACAATGCTGCCGTTCAGCGCGCGGCGTCGCAGGGTGCGGCGGCGGGTAGTGTGTGCTACGAGCGTGAGCGACGGCGGGTAGTGTGGGGGCCGCGTTTCGCTTCTCGCGATGCTGATCGTGTGTGGGCGTGCTGATCGTGTGGGCGTGCTGATCGTGTGGACGTATGCTGGGTGCATGGATACAGCCTCGCGACTCATTCGATCAGAGGTTTTCTCACGCCGCCTACAATAGCGATGCCCAGACTCGACAGCCCGTTTGGATCGTTGGCGCGCACAATGTGGCTCGCGGGCAGCATGGGATTGTCGGGGGCGACGTGCGCGGCGTCCTTGGCGGCTTGCTCAATGGCCTCCATTTCCTCCTTGCAGCCGGCGTGGTCGAACGGACATACGACAATCGGCTGCCGCAGGAGAATGTCTCTCGCGGAGCTCATTTGGGCCTGTTGCGCGTTAGTCGGGAAGCAGGTGGGAGAGGGCAGCGTACCTTGACGGTGAGATAGTACTCGATCTTGTAGAGCGTGCCGGTCGTGGTGAAGCCGTTGACGGCGTACATGGGAAACTCCTTCTTGCCACGGGGTATTATGCCGTCGCTGTCCCTCAGGTCCTTGGCGGGGAACACAAGCCCCAGATTCGTAAAGTAGCCGGCCTCGGGCATCTTGACGCCAACGGCTTGCGTCGTCTTGGCGAGGGTCTTGACCTTGCGGGTGGGCTCGTCGCCCTCGTGGTTGAAGATGATCTCCTCGTCGATGCCGACGGTGATTTGCTTGATGGTGACCTTCTTCGCCTTGGAGAGCCAGTCCGGGTTGGGGCTCAGCTTGATGTAGACGGAGACGGGATCGAGGGGCCCGTAGCTCCAGCGCGGCAGGCTGATACCGAGGGTGACGAGGTGGTCGGTGACGCGCTCGGCGCTCTCGGGGCGGTTGTACATGCCAAAGGTGGAGAGGGTGTCGTAGCGCTGGATGGGGACGGGGAAGGGGTACTTTTTCTGCTCGCTGTGGCCCTGCTGGACGGTGACGACGAGCTCGTAGAAGGTCTCTGCGGTGCGTGAGGGTAGCTGCAGGCTGGCGGGGGGCACGCGGCGGGCCACCTCGTCGCCGCCGCGGCCGTAGGGGATGAAGATGACAAAGGGCAGGTCCATGGACAGGATGCTCTCGTGCTCGCGGGCGGCGGAGCAGCGGAACAGCAGCATCTCCTTGCCGACCAGGTCGGTCATGTCCTTGCGCGGGGCGGCGAGGTGCTTCTTGGTGACCGAGTCGGCCGAGGGGTGGATGGTCTCGCGGCGGTGCAGGGCGATGGTGACGAGCGAGACGTTGACGGGGGCCGAGACGCCGACGAGGGGCCGGATCTCGACCTTGCCCTCGATGCGCGGCAGCGTGGCAGAGATGCCTGGGTAGCCGACGAGGAAGTGGGAGTTGGGCGGGCCCGACACGCGCACAAAGGCCGACATTTCTCTAGCATGAAGCGGCGCGGGCCTGGGAGCGAGACAGGCGCCGCATGGGCGGGCGGGCGGGCGCGGCAGTCGCAGGAGCGGCGGGCGCGGCAGTCGCAGGAGCGGCAGGCGGCAGACCCTCGGGCGACAGGACGACGAGACGACGAGGCAGAGGGCGCGGGCGGTGGCAGCGATGCGCGGTGGAGTCGAGGCCAGCGCCGTAGGGCTGTCGTGACGGGCGCGGCGGGTCAGCCCAGCTAGCTAGCTCGACTCCACTACGACCTCGACCATGGGCGCGTAACGGCCCGTCTGCATCGCAGCACCGCCCGCCATGGCCGTCACAGTGCGCCCTCGACGCTCCCCCGCCCCTCACCCCCGCCGCTAACCCACACGCAGCTACACACCACCAAGGGCGACCTGAAGCTGGAGCTCTTCTGCTCCGCCGCCCCGCTTACCACGGAAAACTTCCTCGCCCTCTGCGCCTCCTCCTTCTACTCCCGCTCGCCCTTCCACCGGCTGATCCCGAGCTTCATGATCCAAACCGGCAGCCCCGCCACGGACGCGAAATCCAAGACATCCGTGTCCATCTTCGCGGGGGGCCTGTTCGCCGACGAGTTCTCGCCCGCGCTGCGGCACAATGCACGCGGGATTGTCAGCATGGCGAATAAGGGGCCTGATATGAATGGGAGCCAGTTCTTCATTACGTTTGCGCCTGCGCCGCACTTGGATGGGAAGAATGCCGTGTTTGGCAGGGTGATTGGGGGGTGGGAGGTGCTGGATGAGATGGAGCGCGTGCAGGTCGATGGGAAGAATAGGCCGAGGGAGAGGATGGTTATTGAGAGCGTGACGGTGCATGCGAATCCTCTGGCGGGGTAAATGAGAAGACTTGAGCATGGCAGGACGATAGATCGAGAGGAGCTCTACATTTCCACGATACGGCTACGGTGAAGGACTTCACAAAATAGAAATACAAGAAGCGTCACTGCAACTCATCTCAGACCATCCCATGCATAATCATCATGCTCATTGTGGCTGGCGAAGCCCTGGTATCTAAGCATGCCCCGTCCCAAATCCAAGAGAAGAACAGAAATCTATCCTCTATACCACCATCTCACTCGCCCTTGGCAGCTGCTTGCTCCGCAGCTTGCTCCGCAGCTTGCTCCGCCGCATGCCCCGCCTCGTACCCCTCCGTCTTCATGTCCCGCAGCCCCAGCTCTTCCTCCTCCTCCTCGGTGCGCTCGTAGTCCTCCACCTTGATCTGCGGGTCCGGCTCGGGCGCCGTAAAGCTCTGCACATAGCTGCTCGCCAGCGGATCCTCGAGAATCACAGTAAACTTCTCGTTGCCCTCAATCGCCGACCCAAGCTGGTCGAAGAAGACGTTCCACTTGCTCTTCGACGTCGTGTCCATCGAGTCGCCACCGTCGCCCACGTCGAAGATGGACGACCGGAGATCGTCGCGCACCTGTGTCAGCAGTCCCTCGACTGTCGTGAAGCGGCCGCCCAATGTGCCCGGCTCCACGCTGAGGTTCAGCTCAGGGCACGACATGGCACACGACTCCGCCTTGAGAATGTCTCGCGACATGTCCTCGCGGTTCTGGATCTGCACTGTGATGCGCCGGCCCTTCTCAGGTACTTCGCCTCCAGTCTTGACTTCATTACTCCTATACCCGCAGTGCTCGCAGACAGTAGACATGAGCACAACCTGCTTGAAGTGGGGAATGTTGACCATCTTCATGTTTGTCGTGCACGACAGGGTGCAGCCTGGGCATGTTGCCGGGAACGAATAGACCTGGTCTTCTACAATATCCTCGTCGACGTTGTTCACCATAGGCTGGTGAGCCGACGGCATCTCAGGGTACATCTGGTTGGCGTGGTACTCCGGGCGGATCTCGGTAGCCGGCGCCTCCACGTTTAGAGGAGCCTCCTGCGCCGCGCTGTCGCCCAGACCGAGCGCTTCGTTTTGCGCCGCTGTTCGCGCGTACTCGTGACGAGCGTATTTTCCAGCAGAGAGCACGTTGGGAGGCTCAATCGAAGAGTTGCCGGCCGGGTCATCGATCGTGACCTTGAAGGGCAGCTTTGCGCCGCTCGCCATCGCCTTCAGCGTGTCAATGACCTTCTGGATCTGTGCGTACACATCTGGTATCTTCTCTTTCCTCTCCTCCTGCTTCTGTTCCAAGTCTTGCGCGACCATCGAGATGATGCCCTCAATGTTGGTAAGCTGTCCACGGCCAGGAGGAATCTCCAAGTCGATCTCCTCGACACGGAAGATTGCGGTGTCGCTCTTGACGACCTGCTTGTTGAGATCGTCTGTGGTGTCGACGCGTACTGTGAACTTGATACCTCGCTGCTGAATCTCGCCAGCGGGCTGGATTTCGGAGTTCCGGAAGTGACAGTGCGGGCATTCGAAGGACATGATGACGATTTCGCGGAAGAAGGGAATCCTCGTCAGAAGAAGACGTGTGGTGCCCTAGTAATAATCAGCCATGCACATGTCCTGCTGAATGAGGTAAACGCACATTTTCGTGGCAGTTCATGCACAAACTCTCAATCTCATCAACAACCCTGGAGTCGTCCTCTTCTTGCTGTGCGCTCGCCTCGTCGACCTTGCGGCCCATATCCTCGAAGAGATCCTTCGCGAGACTCTTTTGTTCGGCCATATTGTCGTGTATTCGGTACTATGCAGTGAAGTGGTAGTGCTGCGAAGTATCGAAGAAAATCGCAAAAGTTGACGTGGGCTGTGGTGTGACGAAATAATTTTCGAGTCCGCCCCTCCAGATGCCGGGCGGGGTACCTGGAACCTTCTCTTGGACCCTGGTCGTTCTTCAGCCCTACGGCTAGCTGCTCACATGCCAAAGTCCATCCAGTCGAATCCGCCCTGAGTCGAGCTTTGGGACTTGCTCTTTTCGAGCATCGCTGCGAGACCACCCTTTCGAGCCTTCTTCCTCTCCTTGCTGCTTGCGTTTACCGATTTGACTACTTTGGCGGCCTCTTTGGTCTGCTCTTTGAGCACTGGCAATGGCTGAGGGACTTTCTGAGTGGTTGACTTTCTGACGTGTTTCGCACGTCTTGCTTGTATCGACTGTACCGTCTGTCGCTCACATCTCAAGCACATGTAGAGGATGTGCTTCGCCAGTTGTGTCGCGTCTTTGGATAGCTTCTCCTCCCGTACCGTCTTCTTGCCGGTCTGATGAGCAACCTTGCAAGACCATCCTGGTATCATTGGGTTGCCGCAAGCGCCACAGAATCCTCTCCGAAGTGCGTCGAGCTCTTTCTGCGAGAGTTCTATTTCTGCATCTTCGAAAAGTCTGTCTTGCGCGGCACCCAGGAAGGCTGAAGTCGTAGGTGATGAGACTGCTAGCAAATGTGCAGCTTCTTGCAAAAAGCTCGACCGTCTCTCCACGAGGTCTGTTGGTTCCATTGTTGCGGTTGAATAGTAGGTCGTAGATGGGCAGGGAGGGCCATCAAGGTCTCGCGTGCGGACTTTGTGAAGACTTCCGGCGCTAGTGGTCCCTCGAGCTTTCCCTCACGTTTCGCGACCGCTCCAACCACGTTCGCGACTTCTGCGCTAATAACGCGCAGTTGATCGAAGCATTGAAGCCAGACTTATCCAAGTCCTCTGCCAGCTTCGGACTTCAAACGCACCCCAATGGCTTCGACGACGCTGCTTGTGCAGCAGGGCCTACGCATAGCGGTAGAGGGCTGCGGTCACGGAGTGCTGCACGAGATTTATGCTTCGGTTGCAAAGTCTTGCGAATTGAAAGGCTGGCCAGACGTTGATCTTCTTATTATTGGAGGAGACTTTCAGGTATCTCTTCCGTCAGACGCCTTGGTTTCGTACTGACAATGCAGGCTGTTCGTAATGCATCCGACCTGAAAGCCGTCTCCATGCCCTCGAAGTATTACGCCATGCACGACTTCCACGAATACTACTCAGGCACTCGCACCGCACCATACCTGACCATCTTCATCGGAGGAAACCATGAAGCTAGCAATTACTCATGGGAGCTGTACTACGGCGGATGGGCCGCTCCCAAGATCTACTACATGGGTGCCGCGAATGTCGTTAGGCTGGGACCTCTCCGTATTGCTGGTCTTTCTGGCATATGGAAGGGCTACAACTACAAGAAGCCGCACTATGAGCGCCTTCCATACAATAGTGACGATGTAAGGAGCATCTACCACGTGCGTGAGCTGGACGTGCGTAAGTTGCTCCAGGTCAGAACTCAGGTCGATGTCGGTCTGAGTCATGACTGGCCGCGCAGCATGGAATGGAAAGGCAACCACCGCCAGCTGTTTAAGTGGAAACCAGACTTCGAGCAGGAAGCCAAGGATGGTACGCTTGGAAGCGTTGCAGCTACGACTGTTCTCGGGCGGTTACGGCCACCACATTGGTTCAGCGCACATATGCACTGCAAGTTCAGTGGAGTCTGGCAGCACGAAGTTGGGTCAGAGCCAGCTGTATCTGAAGCCGTTGCCAGCGAGCCTTCCGTGCTTATCAAAAACGATGGCGAGATTGACCTTGACCTTGACGACGACATACCGACAGAAGCGCCGAAAAATGACGCCGAGATCGATCTCGACATGGATGATGATGTTGAAATACCAACTGCAATCGCTGCCCCAGCCAAGCATGAGGAGACTGAGAAGACCAATGGTCAGGCAGTGGTTCCTGATGAAGTAAGAAACTTACTACCAGCTTCCTTCGCACGCTCAAATTTCGAGAAAGCGGAGACATTGCCCTTTCCTTCAGACATCACAAACAAGACCACCAAGTTTCTTGCGCTTGATAAGTGCCTACCTAAGAGACATTTCTTGCAACTGTTAGAGATAACACCTCATTCACCCCAGGATTATCAAAGACCATTACAACTGGAGTATGACACCGAATGGCTTGCCATCACTCGCGTCTTCGCTGGCGACCTACAGCTCGGTGATCCAGACGCGCAAGTGCCTGTCAACAAGGGTGATGCCTACTACAGGCCTCTGATCGACGAGCAAATGGCCTGGGTCGAAGAGAATGTTGTCAAGACTGGCAAGATGGTGATACCGCATAACTTTGCACAGACCGCGCCTGTCTATGACCCATCTCAAGGCATCCACGTTCAAGAACAACCACAAGAATACGACAACCCGCACACGCAAGCATTCTGCGACTTGTTGCAGATCCCAAACGCCTTCCGCGCGTCAGAGGAGGAACGAGCACAGCGCATACAGGCCGGTCCCAGACCAGAAGAGCCGCGATCTGGTAGGGGCGGGAGAGGCGGAAGCAGAGGTGGTCACAGAGGTCGTGGTGGTAGTCGCGGCGGTGGTCGCGGACGAGGTCACGGTGGTGGAAGGGGACGCGGTCGCGGGCGCTGGTGACGATATCCAATATTGACATACTCAAACCCTACGCGCGGCTACACCACCCAGAAGAAATTAATCGGACGGTTTTAGGTGACAAAGCCACACCAACCGTCCGATTAATTCCTTCTGGGTGGTGGCTACGTCTACGATGGCTGACACAAAACTGAAGCCTTGCGCAGCGTACGTGGCTAGTGTCCGTTAGCGACTCAACACCTCGAGTTTATCGTTCCTTTGCGTCTTGACATGACGGATGGCGCTGTTTGGTGTTCACCGTTATGGGTCCAGGGTCTGCGCGAGGGATGACTTCCCTGCGCGTTCTCGGCACACTGCCGGATGATGCTGCATGATATGGAAATGCTCTGTAATTACACAGCCGGCCTCGGTCAGTCGTCGCAGATTTGGCGCTTGCTGCAGCTGCTGGCAATGAGAGGCGACAGGCACACAACTTTAGACCGAGTGGACGACAGGGAATTATTGGCAGCCAGGGTGGTGGAGGCTGTGAAATGGTGGTGCCCCGTCATACGTCATTGGCTGCAAACACAGGCTTGTCCTCGTGCACAACACCAACGGTTAAGGGCAGCGAATCGATGAGCAGACCTGTGTGCGGAGAAGGGTGTGGAACAACTTAGGTACAGCATCTGCAATCTGATAAAGGAAAGATAGACGAGCATGGTGTTTTATGCGGAGAAGTTGTTGATCACGCTGATCACTTGCCCTGTTGAGTCACCACCAGACTGTGGCGAGAGGCTTGCGCGTGTGCTTTGCAAGCCGTCGACAGCCGAGTGGACGATCCTGACTGCCTTGAAGACTTCGCCTTCGCATTCGCGCCGACGCCTTTCGCAGCGAGGTAGTGCGCTGCATTCGGTCCCCGACTAAACGGTCGTGCCAGAGCGCCTTGGAGGCGCAGATGGCAACAAAGGACACAAGTCTCGGACATGTGCTCACATCTATTTCGGGCACCAAGACGTCGCGGTTAATGCAGCATTTCCGGCAGGGTCTGCCAAACTCCATGTCGTCTGGACCGTCAACCTCGTCATCCCTGTTCTTAGCTCGGCCCCGTCAGGCGTCGAGGCCTGACTGATCGGCGCTCCTGGACCCTGTTCAAGCCTTGCACATTGCGTCCCCATGTTCGTCGTCTAGACATGCCATGCCGTGTGGGAGGTAAAGCTTAAAAAGTCTGCGCCGCCCCGGTCGTGCGTGGCTTTCCGTTTAGTCAATTCCAATAAAGCTATATCCGATCGCTCACATATTCGTTCGCTCATTAAAGCTTGAGTCGCACTACACCGTTGCAGACCACTCCGTCTTGTGCTACTACACCTATATTGCTACCACGCAAGCCCACGGAGTCTGGACCACTGCACCACCTCGCCCCCGGGAGCATACCTCGACACCGCTACAGTGACATAGTCCAAATCCATCGACGCCCTTACTTTTGCACTCGAATATAATTCCCCGTTCAACCAGAACCTCGACACACCACATCATTACCACGCACCAAACGCCACCCAACACCCACACCTTCCCCCAACAATGGCATCCAAATTCGTCGAAAACCTCAAAGAGGTCCCAAACACACACCCCCACCTCAACGTCAGCCTGGAAAACATCCTCGCCGAAGAAGGCCGCAAGAGATCCGCCTCGCAGTCCTCAACCTCCTCGCACAGCGCCGGCCGCTCCGGCAGCGAAAGCGCACAGAGCCCGTCAAGCCCGACCCAGCACGAGGGCCATCTGGGGTCCATCCGGCGCCGCGCGTTCACGCTGGGGAGCAAGAAGGTGCGCCGCGGGACGTGAGAGCTGCTCGTGTGGCGCGCGGTTGCGGCGCTTTTCTTTACGATTGATATGATTGATACGATTTGTTCCATGACAGCGACTGGTTTGCGTTGCCCCGACCAAGCGTTGGAAGGGCTTCGCGTGTTGTTGTTGCGGCCTGGTAGGGTCGGCCGTGTGGCTGCGAGTGTGCGATGCGGTGCTGCTCGATCGCTGTGTTGGCTTGGCCGGTTGGGGACTGAGGGGTTGTGCGCATGGCGAGGGCGGGGAAGACGAGTCCTCATGTGTCGTTTGGACTTCGTGGTGGACTGAGAGTAAGGTGTAAAGGGAAAAGGGAAGCAACCAGGTGCCGGACTTCCTCATTTACAATACTGCGTAATGCATTGATTTCGGTGACAAGCATGGATGCAGTTGTGGTGTCCATGGTGCTTGCTTGTCTCTCGAATGTACTTTCCCTCTGTCCTGTCGCTTGAGTGGCTTCCATGTCGTCCCTCAAGATCTTACTTCACCCAGCGTCAGCGTCCAAGACCCGCACCACCTACACCTCAGCTCCACATATCGCCGCCCTAGCGCCCTGCAACCTATCCATAACACGCCTTGCTCAACCCGAAAATGAGTGCACCAGCACCTCTCGCCCACCCCCTAATCGCATGCCTAGAATCCTTCCTCTCCCCCACCCTTCCCCCCACCGCGCCCTCCAACCGCGAAACTCCAAACCTAGACGTCCTACCGCCCTCCACCCTTTCGAAGCTGAAGAACCTCGGACACCCTCGAACCAGGGATATGCGCACCCTGGGCCACACGACACAGATCCTGTCGCACATACCCTTCGCTGCCAGTCCGCAGATGTGCACGAAGTTGAATGACGCACTGGATGCGGGGACGCGGCTGCAGAACGACAAGATGGTTGCGCTGGCGCTGCTTCCGAGTGGGAAGGGCGAGGGGAAGGAAGCGGCAAGGGAGTTGAAGAGATGCGTTACGAAGTTCAAGTTTGTGGGAGGTGTTGTTGCGGTGGGGAGCGGCTTGGAGGAGAGGAGTTACGAGGAGGTTTGGATGGTGGCGCAGAGATTCGGCGTGCCGGTTGTGCTGAGAGAGAGCTGGCCGACGGTTCCTCAGGTTTGTGTTTAATTCCGGAACGGGGGAGGCTGAATGGGAATGGTAGATTGGAGCGTTGACCAGGGCAGATTGAAGAGTATACGCATGACTTGCCCGCCACAGTCATCGCTCCGCTGGTTACACACTTGTACTCTGCGCATACTACGTCTCCAATGCCGATTCTACGTCTGTACCTAAATGGCATCTTCGATCGGTTTCCGACTCTACGCTTGGTTATCGCCAGCCATGGCTCGCTGCCCTCGCTCCTCCCGCGCATCGATACCGTCCTCGACAGCATCCCGAGCGCCGACAAGCCGAAGCGCAGTTTCCTCGACGTCTGGCAGCAGAACTTCTACCTTACAACAGCCGATATACTTGACCTATCAAGCATGCGAACGATACTGGAGCAGATTCCTGTGGACCGTGTGCTGTACGCAAGTAATTACCCGCTCGAAGAACGCGGACGAGAGCTTATGGTGGAATTGAAGGAGAGCAAGTTCCTGACAGAAGAGGAGTGGGAGAGACTGGCGTGGCGGAATGCAGAGCAGTTGTTCAAGTTGCCGAAACCAGTCAAGTTGCCGAGTGTCGAATCTGGGCCGTATGGCGCGAATACGAGGACGGCCGCAAAGCCTGAGCAGCATGTGATGTTCGCGTAGCCGTTGTCCAGGCTTCCATATCTCCTATTTCTGATGCATCACACACAGCACCTAGCAGTCATCAGTAGCACCTAGAGTCGTCAGTATCTCACTTTTCCCTCTCGTATGGCCGGCTTGGTGTGGTTCAATTTGTGGTCATTTCCCGTGCATTCGTGACTGTCTATGCGTTCTGTGACCGAACGCCTTCCAAATCATGACTCCAAACCCATGGTATCTTTATATCACTCCACTTCCTCGAATGGCGAGCCGCTTATTTCTTGCCGGACTTCTTGATGCCCTGCTGCCCGGTGTTCATGGGGCCCTTGCCCTTGGCCTTGCCAGCCATCTCCTCGCGGGCCTTCTTGTCTGTGGACCGTTAGCATCGTATTCGACTGCAGGGCTGCCTCTTCTTGGTTGAGATGGTGTCTGACGAGGCTGAGTAGCAGTGAGGCAGGGGTGACGGGACGGGATGTATGTGGGATATGCGGACGCACCGGCTTGCTGCTTGGCCTTGAAGGCAATGTCCTCTTCGTCGAGTTCGCCAGCGGGCTTCTTCTTGGGCTTCTTGTTGTGAATGGGGTTTGTACCGGCTGCTTATGGTCAGCGTTGATGTTTTTGACAGCCTCGCATGGGCCTGAAGTTGTTCCTAAAATGGAGGCACATACCTCCCTGTCCTGAAGGCATCTTGAATATCTGCGAGTAGTGTAGACTTGTGGAGTGGTGAAGTCGCGATTATTTTGCTCGGAGGCGTGGATGTGGCTAGTTAGTGGCGGGCGGTCAGCGTTGAGGGGTCTCGAAGCAAAAGTCCCACTGGGCGGGGCTGAAGCCCTCACGTGACCATATCAGGTAGCCACTCATTCAGGGCCGCAATCGGATCTCACATGGCCATAGCAAAGACTGTCTCGAGGACTTTGTGTCGTTTTGTTGCCAATGTCGATCACATGTGGGTAGGATCAAGTGTGGCAGGCGCAATGTCTGGTTCATGCAGGCAAGTCTCCTCATCACTGCACATCCCGGGCTTCGGCGCCTCTTTTGTGCTGCATATCTTCGAGCTTGCGGCCATCTTCCGGTCGCTTGGTATGTATCTGCTGATAAAGTACTGGCCCCAGCTTGACGATCACGTTGGGGGGTTGGTGAACGTTGCTAAACTTTAGGCCCTCAACGCCCCAACGCCCCAGGTTGCCGGGAGGACCCACTTTTGCAAAGCACCAGCATCAACTTCGAGATTGAACTTTCGAGTCGTACTCTCTGCCGCTTGGCCTTGTCGCGTAATGCCAGAAACACCCGGTAAAATTGGTGTTGGTGCTGACGACGACAGGATGTGCCTTGGTGCCGAGCACTGAAGACAAGGAGCCCAGACATGTGCCAAAAGCTTTCCTCTGCCGCATTCAGGCCCTGGCAAGGCTTGGTGGGAGCCGCGGGAGGGAAGTGCTGCTCCATCGGGTGTAACACTCCGCCCTCCCTAGTAGTTTTTTGGCTAGCTGACGTGCTAAACATCGCTTCGATGCCGCGCCTGCGTAGGTCTTCCGCGAAACCACTGGTCGTCCAACCTCTAGTCATGGCTCCCATTCGTGGAAGAACAAAGCAAAGGATGTCCATCCGTTTTGTGGAGAATCAACTGAAGGACGGGGCCCCAGGTTCAGTCAGTATGGGGTCCTGGAGGCCTAGTTGGCCCTAGAGGCTAGAGCACGCATTTGCAGCTGGGCTGGCACCGTGATTCGTGTGATAATGCCAGAGACGCGGCTTTATGGGTCCCAGCACATGGTTGTGGCTTACCGACTCCACGGGGTTGATATGGGACGAGTGCATGCTCTGTGCTGCGGTGTTGTATATATTGTAAAGAGGTCGACCCGCTCCCCTGACAACTACGAACATTCGCTGTGTCCTTTGCGGAGTTCTAGTCGGCAGCTATCTTGACAAGAGTCACCCCTATAATCATCCCGGACAAGGACTGCAACCGCAATCATGGTGACAGCTAAGAGAGCGTACAATTGGTAGGTTGCGATAACTGTCGTTACCAAGTTTGTGCCTGACACATACCAGGTACATCTCCCTTGTTGCGGCGTCTTGCATGGTGCTCTATGGATACGATGCCTCAGTCTTCAACGCTGTCCAGGGTTCGAAGAACTGGGTCGCCTACTTCAATCACCCCAATGCCAATACCATCGGAGCTATCAACACGGCTTACACTGTTGGAGCTGTCGTGGCTGGTTTCTTCTTCGGTGGACCCCTCGCTGATTTCGCTGGACGTCGCGTCGGCATGGCCACCGGATCTGTTCTTGTCATCATCGCTACCTTCATGCAAACGTTTGCGCCTCGTGGAAACATCGGTGTCTTTATCGCCGGTCGTGTCATCATCGGTCTTGGTCAAGGTCTTGCACTGAGTAAGTCTTGTTCCCTGCGATGAAGCATTACTACTAACACACTACCAGCTGCTGGCCCTATTTACATCGGTGAACTCGCACCTCCTGAGATTCGTGGAATGATCATGTCCTTCTGGCAGATGTTCTACTCAGTCGGTTCCTTTATCGCATACTGGGTCAACTTCGCATGCTCCAAGCACCCCAAGAAGCTCGGCGAGTGGGACTGGAAGATGGTTGTCATATTCCAGATCCTCATGCCCATCATCATCCTCTCTCAAATCTTCTTCCTGCCTGAGTCGCCTCGCTGGCACATCCAGAAGAACAAGAACTACGCGGCGGCGAAGGCCTCTTTGACCCGCGTTCGCGACACCGAGCAAGAGGTCGACGAGGAGCTCACCATCATTCGCGAGGCTATCGAGTTCGAGGCTGAGGCCATCTCGAGCGGTTATTCTGCTCTCTGGAAGGACAAGTCGGTCCGCAAGCGCATGTACATTGCGATGATCATCAACGCTGGTCAACAGATCACCGGCCAGGGAACACTCAATTCGTACTCTACCATCATCTACAAGAAGGTCTTCAAGGCTGCCGACACTATTGCGCTCATCAATGCCCTCAACGCCACATTCGGTATTATCTTCACCCTCAATGCTACCTGGACAGTGGATCGTTTTGGTCGCAAGTTCTTGTTTATTGTGGGTGGCATCGGTATGGGTATTTGCATGGTCATTGCCGCCACAGTCGAGACACAGACTCCAAGTTACGATGGCGCCAAGTCGCAGCCTGTCGGTATCGCGATTGTTTTTGTAATGTTCCTGTTCGCTTTCTTCTGTAAGTCATCAAGCCTTCCACTCGGGCCGACTCTTCACTAACACCTCGACAGACAAGCCTTCATGGGGTGCCACCGTCTGGATCTACACCGCCGAGATCTTCTCCATGAATGTTCGCGCCCAAGCTGTTGGCATGTGCTCGCAGACTCAGAACGTTGCCAACTCGATCGTCCAGCAATTCTTTCCCCTCTTCCTCCAGAACGAGGGCTTCTACGCTTTCTACATGTTCGCCGGTATCAATATTCTGTTGGCTGCCTTCGTTTGGTTATTCGTTCCCGAGACCAAGAAGATCGGTCTTGAGGAGATGGACTCTATGTTTGGTGGAGCCAACCACGTTGACGGCGGCGCTGAGCTCGAGAAGAACCATATCGGGCACGAAGAGTTTGCTGTCGACCCAGAGCAGAAGAATGCGGCCGTTGAGCGCAAGTAAGCTTATTGCAATTTACATTCATGTTTTCCTGATTATTGTTGATGGTTCGGATGATTAAGATGCTTCTGACCTACACATGGGTTGGGATTGCCTTCGTCAACCAAGGTTGACATACACCAATCCAAACATTTTATACTTCACAACCATCGGTCGTAATCACTCTGAACATATCGTGAGAATAAAAACCGCCCGAGTCACAATGGTTTTCCTTCTCCATTCATCCCAACTCCATCGAAGTGAATTCCTGCAACCAGCACATCAGCTGCAGCAACTCAAGGCCCAATTCACCTGTATTCTCCAACCCTCATAACATCTGGACAAGACTATCATCCAGGCCCACCCAATCCTCCAAAGCGTTTCTTAAACACAAAGACAACTACAACGCTCCATCCTCAATCGCCAACAAAATGGCATTCCTCATCAGACCCGCACAAACCAAACGGCCCACGCGCTACACACACGAAGAGCACTCCCCAGTCACAAAATCGCTCCCCATGAGCATCCCAGGAGCAACCCCACCGCCTCTCCCTGCCATCCTCAGGAGCCGCGACACAGGCCCGGGACGCGTGCACCACCACCTCAACAACATCGGCGACTACCATCCGCACGCCCAACACCCCGGGGTTAAAAGCGGCTTCCCAACATGACAAGAGCATCGCATCAGCGTGACCGAAGCGCAAATCATGGCGAATCGTGTTCCCGCGCTGGCTGAGAGGAAACTGGGTGTTATAGTACCACCGGGATTTGCGCCCAGGGCGCCGGTGGTGAAGAGAGTACAGATTGTCCCTGAGGAATTGCCTCCGTGGCAGAATAGGAGGGAGATGAGTCGATGGGAGTGGTGGGTGAGAAAGGAGAAGAAGGGTCAATTTGTTGTTCATGTGGATGAGTTGGAGGAGATGGGTGCGAGAGCGGATTCGGGGTATGAGAGTGCGGTGATAATGGAGGACGAAGGGGCCGGTGGGAAGAATGGTGATGGATCAACCTCATACTGATCGACTTGTTGATTATCTTCGCGCTTGTGTTTTATGCCTTTCGAGGGAGCTGGGAATACGTGTTTGGTGTCAGGTTATGTTTCCGCTTATTGTTGTACCTCTTGTAATCATACTATAACGTAAACCATCAGTGAGCCGGCCACATCAGTGAGCCGGCCACTTTTCCTTGGCATAACCAACTCATGTTACGCATCCTCAATTTCATCGCTATCAAACAAGGAGCCTATATACGTCATGCTAGTATCTGATTCAGAAGATGCCTCTCTATCTTTTTTGCACGTTCGCGCGTTATGCCCAGTCCTGCTGCAGTTCCCACAGCGCCGTAGAGCTGGTTGGACTGGTTCTTGATCACCACCACCACGAGCCTTCTTAGATCGCTGAGGCGCTGCAGACGCCTCAGCAGCTACCTGCGCTGCTGCAGTCCCATATTCTATAGTGCCACCCTTCTGGATGCGCCTCCTTTTGCGCGATTTCCGCTTAGTCATTACTGCTAATTGCTCTTCAAGCTCGTGGATCCGAGCAGCTTGAAGCGTGTTTTGGTGCAGCATCAGTTCACCACCTTTTATAAGCTGGGAGAACCCAGCCTGAGCTATAACAGGCGACCGAGTAAAGGAATCGCGTACAAGCTTTGACTGAGATCCAAACTCATAAGTATTGCTTGGAGTCTTTGACTGACACGGCGTTTCTGGGAGAAGGGGTTCTGGCGGGGTACGCAGCCGCACTTCAAGGCGATCCAACACGACCTGCGCGTTGACAGGGACTAACCCTGCTGCCTTAAAGGCCTTTTGACAGTTCTCCTCTGTAAACACGTCGAAAAACGCGTCTTTAAAGGCGGGGAGGAAGCCTTCCTTGTTGATATGGAAGACGCGTCGGCGTGCCAAGTCTCTGACGCGCTGGGAGTACTTGCGCTTCAGCGGCGAGAAGCAGACTACGTCAAGCGGCTGGAGAATGTGCGATGAGTGAGGTGGCATACAGAGGGTTAGGATCTTGTGTTCAAGGCAATAGTCCTTGAAATCCTGGTTGAGGTGGCTCTCATGGCCGTCCAAAATAAGCAGCCGGTATACCCCCACCTGGCGCGTCTTTGTATGCGCGTTAAAGTGCTTCAACCACTCTAGACCGAGCGCGTTGTTGGTCCAGCCATTCTCAGAGACTGAGAGCTTCCAATTGCGCGGTATTGAAGCCTCCTCGTACCAGGCAGAGATGTGGACGCGTCCCTTGTAGATGATGAAGGGCGGGGTCGCGTACCCAGCAGCGTAGATGCTCTGGATGACTGTAACCCACTCGCGATCGCCTGGCTGAACAAGCTCTGGCCGAGCACGTCTCTCTGCGCCTGTAACGACCTTCATTGAGCCAATGACGCCCATCTGGAAGCCAGTCTCGTCAAAGTTGTGCACGTCGTCGTCATGGACGCCGTACTTGGCTTTGGTCTCCTCTACCAGCTCAAACCACGGGCTAATAACCGCAGGATCTTCCTGCAGTATCCTCTGCCTATCTTTGGCTCGATTGAAGGCCATTTTGAGCTCAGCTGAACGCGCCACAAAGCGCTCAGCCCAGCACTTGCCAACAGGCTCACCACCGCGTACAGCCAGCAGTTTATCAGCCATATCTTCCACCTCGCACTGCCGGGGCGCGAATCCTCGCAAGTCAAGGTCGAGTATATATTGAACGACTGTCTGCTCTTCGGTTGCAGTAAGTTTCTGGATCCCTGGTCAAGTTTGAGCGCGTTGAGTGATCCCGTGGAGCCGATCAGAGAGGCGCTGGTGTTTGACGTTGAAGGCAGCAGCTGCGCGTCGTAGGCTTTTAAACTGACCAGAAGCATAGGCCTCAAGAGCGAGCTCAATTCTGCCTTCCTGGTTAATTGATATCGCGTTAGGTTGTTGAGGCATGTTGGAGTTACTGGTGTGTTGGTCGTGCCAAGGAAAAGTGGCCGGCTCACTGATGGTTTACGTTATGTTCTATAATCTTATGTAACGTAAAGCACCACCGAGCCGGCAACACCACCGAGCCGGCAACTTTTTCTTGGCATTGCGAACACCACGTACAAACAACAATAGCTCAACAACGCAAAGCTAAGCTACTCCAGCAAGAAGGCAGGATAGACCTCGCACTTCAGGCATACGAATCAGGTCAATTTAAGAGCGTGCATCTTGCTGCTCTAGCATACAACGTCCCACATCAACGGCTCTCTGATCGGCAGAACAAAATCACCTTCCGGCTGTCTGCTACGCCCAACGGCCGAAAGCTCTCTGCGACAGAAGAGCAAACGATCGTACGATACATCCTTGACCTTGATTCGCGTGGATTTGCCCCCCGGCTGTGTGAGGTGGCAGATATTGCAGATAAACTGTTAGCTGTACGTGGTTGGTTGGTTGGTTGGTATTCGATTTTCGTCCATAGGATGGGGATTAAGTCCACCATCACCGCCTCCCGAAGGGCATATAGGACGTGCTAAGCTATGGAATTACAGTGCTGACACACTACCTTAGAAAGCATTTCTTGCCTGCGCGGGTATTGCTACCATTTCAGAACTACAGCTCCCCTTCCAATTGGGGAGACTGAGCAGTGTGTGTACATTAGGGTGGGACCCTTGTGTGTGTTCAGAGGCATTTTAGTGCCGTGAGAGAAAGAAAAGGAAAGAGTAGGTAGGTGTGGAGAGCCGGTGCCCTGCCGAATCGAAGCCGTGGCTCTGCGCGAGGAGAGCCTTTGTACTAGGCTTGGCCATGCCTGTGTCTGAGGAGATAGGTGTAGTAGGTAGGCAGAGCCAGGCCTGTCCTTCTTCTTTATCCCCAAGGGTCGTGAAATCTAAGGCCATGCTGGCTGCCTTGTTTGCGTGTTGTGTCAGGTCTGGGACGCTGACAGTCGGTCTTCAGAGAGCTGCAAGCAGCTCTCATCGTTGTGGGTGTGGAGAGCCGGTGCTCTGTCGAATTGCGCCGTAGCTCTTCGCGTGGAGAGCCTTGCGGTAGGCCTGGCGATGCCCTTATACTGCAAGAACAAGGAGTGGCAAAACTGTCTCCTTGTCTTGCTGGTGGTTGTGGCCTTCGACCGAACGTGAAAATCTGAGTAGCGCACGGGCCATTTTGAAGAGAATTCAGCTCAGCGAAGAGCTGAAAGACAAAAGAGGGCAGCGCGCCTGCCACAACGCCTGCAGCGGGGAGAGGACGTTGGGAAACAGATTTAAGAAGGCATTTGAGTCGTGTTTGAACGAAAAATCGATGGAAATCGACCTTTCGCTGACCTGGAAAAGTTGATGTTCGGGTGTAGCTGTACGTGGTGGGACACCTATTGGCAAGAACTGGGCTGAGCGATTTGTGTCGCGTACGGAAGAACTCAAGATGGCTTTCAATCGCGCAAAGGACCGTCAGAGAATACTCCAGGAAGATCCAGAGGTTATCAGCGCGTGGTTCAAGCTCGTACAGGAGACAAAAGACAAGTATGGGGTCCTAGATGATGACATCCACAACTTTGATGAGACCGGCTTCCAGATGGGAGTTATTGGCTCAATGAAGGTTGTTACAGGCTCAGAGAGGCGTACAAGACCAAACCTTATTCAGCCAGGCGATCGGGAGTGGGTTACAGTTATCCAGAGCATCTGCGCTGCTGGGTATGCTATCCCACCCTTCATTATCTACAAGGGGCGTGTCCACATCTCTGCCTGGTATGAGGAGACTAATATACCGTACGACTGGAAGCTCTCTGTCTCTGAGAACGGATGGACAAACAACGCGCTTGGTCTTGAGTGGTTGAAGCATTTTGACGTGCATACAAGAGCGCGTCAGAAGGGGTTGTACAGGCTGCTTATCTTGGACGGCCATGAGAGCCATCTCAACCAGAATTTTTTTTTAAGGACTACTGCCTGGAGAACAGAATCTTAACCCTCTGTATGCCTCCTCACTCATCACACATACTTCAGCCACTTGATGTGGTGTGTTTCTCACCGTTGAAACTGAAGTACTCCCAACGTGTACGAGCCTTGGCATCCAAACGCGTCTTCCACATTAACAAGGAAGGCTTCCTCCCAGCCTTTAGAGACGCGTTTTTCGACGTGTTTACGTACAATAACTGCAAGAAGGCCTTTCAGGCATCAGGACTAGTGTCTACTGACGCGCAGGTAGTCATTGATCGGCTTGAAGTGCGATTTCATACCCCTCCACCAGTACCTCTACTAGAAACACCATGGCAATCCCAAACACCAAGCAATACGTACGAATTTGAGTCGCAGTCAAAGCTTGTAAGCGAGCGCTTCGTACGGTCACCAACATCTGCTCAGGAAGGGTTCTCAAAGCTAGTAAAAGGAGCTGAGGAGATGCTGCATGAAAATGTTCTTATTAAGGCTCGTGTACGAGAGCTTGAGGAGCAATTAGCAGAGGTTACTAAGCGCAAAGGGCGTAAAAGAAAGCAGATTCAGTATGGTGGGACAATAGAGTATGGTGCTGCAGCGTTGTCTGTAGCTGAGAGCGCAGCTGCAGCTCGTACGGTGTCAAAGAGAGCGCGCAGTGGTAGTGGTCAAGAAAGAGCCCAGCCAGGTCAACGGCACTGTGGCAACTGTGGAAAGACTGGGCACGACGCTCGTACGTGCCAAAAAGATGCAGAAGAAGATTCTGCATCTAATACAAGTGCGTCGTACGCGGGTTCTGCAGAGGGTAGTAAGTAATTGCTTGTTTTGTACATGGTGTTCGCAATGCCAAGGAAAAGTTGCCGGCTCGGTGGTGTTGCCGGCTCGGTGGTGTTGCCGGCTCGGTGGTGCTTTACGTTACTGGTTGAATTTAGTTAATACAAAATCTTTTGACTTCGCCGAGATGCTCCGTCGATGTTACAAAATGCTCAGATGATGACGCCAAATTTCTTCAGTGTGCCCTTGCCAGTCGTGATCTTCATTCCTATTCTGTGGCTACTGTCAGTTTTTACCAAATTTCTGGGAGGGAGTTGAGCCTACCTAGCATCCAGAACATAACCGCCCCAGCTAGATACGGCCTCAAGCCACGTCTTGCACTGCGCAAGCTGGTCCTGGTGCGCCTGAGGGTTGCCATCCGCATTAGCCTCCTGCCACATGCACGCTGCCATTTCGTATCTTGCCACTGGAGGCATCCAGTCGTCTTTCAGCGCACCTACGAATTGAGTAGCATCATGAGCGATGACTTCCTTCTGCAAGATTTCCTTGGCTTCGGCTGTCTGGCCCAGGGTGCGTAGCATCACGGCTCTGAGTGTAGAGAGAATGGCTCTCTCGTTCAGGTCCTCCTTTGCCCAATGAGGGTTCGCAGATGACTCGCTCCATGCAAGATTCTCAAGGGATATCTGCAGATGGTCGGGACGCATGCGCTTAAAGCCATTCCAAAAGTAGATCATCTCCTCAATCGGCGAAACACCAATGGCGTCAATAAATGGACAATTCCATTCCTTCGCACGTGCTTCCCATCTGGATATCTTGCGGTTGACAAAGGTGTCGAACGGTAGCTGGCGGCCCATGAACTTCTTTTTGCCAGTATTGGGGATGACCTGCTTGAAGAACTCGTTTGCCTGGTCCGCGTAAAATTTTGCAGCTTCCGGGTCTGCCACCTTGGCCCGCCTGTACAGCTCGACATAGGAAGCTCCACAGATGTAGTGGTACAATCCGTGGCTCCAGTTGTTGAGCGTGATGCAAGTCTGGAAAGCGGTACTGGTCTTCTTGTAGTCGTGCATGTACATCAGATCTAGAGAGCGCTCGAACCAGCTCAAAGCCTCAAGCTGCTTGAAAGGGGACTCGCTGATATCTTCCAAGAACTGGACAGACTTTTCCAGCTCCTTCCCTCTGGACATCATACGAGCCTCTTCAAGAAGCCATAGGTGACTCTTCGGGTATCTCCTCCTCATCTCCGCCATCAGCGCCATGCACCTCCTCTCCGGGTAGGCGCCCTCGCCAGTATGTGGGATGATGTCACAGAAACCAACAAAACCATTGAAGTAGCCCATTAGCACGACACCAGCCATGGCTCCGTGGATGTTGTTGAACTTCGTCGCCTGCCAAAGCATCCGTAGCCCGCGATCCTTATCTCCCTTAAAGCCAATGACTTTGAGTACAGTTGCGAATGATGGTGGAACCATTGAGACAATCAGCAACAGGATGCCGAAGCAAAAGCTAGCACCAGAGATGATGAACTCGTCGATGGGGTGATCGGTGAACTCCGAGACGCTAGCTTCTCCATTGTCGTCCTTCAACACCAGGTTCTCAAAGTCCGCAATGGTGTCTGGGACTGAAGTAGCCTGAGGGTTACCAGTAGGCAGACCTGATGCAGAGCTTGAGCTGACGTTGACCTCTTTATGCGCATTGTCCAATGCGATGGACCCTCCTTCGCCAACAGGAACATTCATGTGGCCTCCATATTCTAGGGGTGTTGCGGCACCTCGTTGTTGCTCAGCATCAACGAAGTCCAATGATTCGTCACTACTGCCCTTGCTTTTGATCTGTGTGTCGGCCAACTTTCCACTTTGCTTCAAGCTTGTAGTAGACGAGTTCGCAGACGGGCGGATAGAAGATGTCTTGGAAAGGGTCTTCTTCAGTGTGCTGCCGCCCGTAGACCGGATCGACGCTGGTTTCGAGGTTGTGCGCGAGCTAGTCGAGTTCAGGCTGCTGGTACTCTTTGTGCGCAGGAATGTCCTTTCAGCCTCCATGACTCCTTCCAGAGTGATGTAAGCTTTTCGTAGCTTGTAGAAACTCTTGATAGCTTCAGTCAAGCTTTCGTTCAGCACGCCGACCACGGCACTCATCAGCTGTGCCTCCGCCTGGCACACAGCGTATTCGGTTCCTGGAGGATATATATTTGAGCGAAATGAGTTCGGATCTTTGGCGACCCTTCGCTGGCTCTCGTAGGCACCGTTCTCTGCCGTGTAAAGCATGTCGTTGGCTGCACAGGTGTTAGTTCTGCAGTCTCCACCCAATTTCAGGAATCATGTTCAGACCTTCGCGCATCACATCTTGCTCGAAACCTAAGGTTGCCCGCATGAACATGCATACACCGACTCCAAGCTACCTATGTGTGAGCCTGAACATTTGCTGACGACCAGTGCACTGCGGAGAGGGCGCACCTGGTGGAATGGCGAGTGACCTTTACGAAGGAAATCCTCTGCGCTGTCGATGTCATCGGCCATAATGTGGGTGACGGCTGCTCGCGTGCCATCAGTTTGGGTTGGGGTCTTAAATCGCACAATTCGTACCGCTCATAGCATCTTGGACTGTCTCGTATCAGCGTCTGTATGCCTCAAACCTCCGAAATACATACTCTGAGCAAGCTCATCAATCGCTGTTAGGCTCCTAGTATGGGCTGGGGCTTTACCCTTGCCACCAATCCACCCTAACACCATCTTGTAATCTCTGCTGCGGTGTCTGTGAAAAGGATACGTCACAAGGAGGGGGGGAGAGAATAGGAAAAGGGAAACGGAGGTAAGATTGAGAGTCTATTATTCAAAACTCCGGTCAAGGCGGACCGGGACTAGATTAGGTGCGTTCCAACCGTAATGCGCGTATGCTAAAGCGGAGCTGACGGACGAAGTGAACGCGTCATAAAAATCCCGCGGCGCTCTTCAAACGAGTACGAGCACAAGTGCGTAATGCGAGAAGAAGTAAGACATTTAAAAAATTCCCACAGCAGAAGCCAAAGTCACGATCTAAGGCCTTTGTATGTGATCGGCAACAGTGTGCGGGAGCGATGTGATACCCCTCGTGCACGTGACTGCTTCCTTGCGGCGGTCTTTGGAGCCGCATGGATAGCTAGTGAGACAACATCGCCATCTCATAGCCACAACGAACCACCACAACCACTGCAACACCTTACCCACCACCAAAACTCGCTCTTCTATACCCACATATCTTCAAGATGGCCGGCGCTGCACAAGGAGGAGCTTCCACAACGAAAGCTGTCGGCAGCGACGCACCGAACGGGCAACCGGCCGCGGCGTCCGCAAAGCCCGCGCCTCAGCTTGAGGAAGACGACGAGTTTGAGGACTTCCCTGTTGAGGGTATGCATCGCTGAAAATCGCAGCTGCAAGAGTAAGACTGTACTAACAAAGAAACTAGACTGGGGTGAGGAGGAGACACAAACTCACGGCGACAAGACGCATCTGTGGGAAGAGAGCTGGGACGACGATGACACAAATGAAGACTTTGCTGTGCAGCTAAGGTGAGGAGCCAGCCTCGCGCGAGGAAATGGAATGATAGCAAATGCTGACACTGAGCAGGGATGAGTTGAAGAAGCTGGGCAAATGAAGCACGGAACCTCCACGACGACACGAACGACAGGCCGTAAGCCACATTACGATCTCACATATAGGAACATGAGGTGTTCAAATAGAATGCTGAACGCAGTGGTAAAGCGCAGAGGATGGCCGAGAGTCACGAGCATCACGATCAAAGGGCGGGCACGTCGAAGTCAATGCACAGACATCAAGCTGTCTTGAGATGGAAATGAATTAAACTACATCAATCATAATTTCGGAGACATACCTTCCGAATCTGAGCTTGGCTTCTCTGCAGCAAGTGGTTTACTTACTTGACAGAGCAGACACACCAGGCAGGTCCTTGCCCTCAAGCAGCTCGAGCGACGCACCACCGCCGGTCGAGACATGGGAAAGCTTGTCTTCTACGCCGTACTTGGCAGCGACTGTGGCTGTGTCACCTCCACCGATGATGACAATCTTGCCGCTCTGCGCGGCCTCGACAGCGGCGTCGAGTGTGGCCTTTGTGCCCTTGGCGAACTTGTCGAACTCGAAGACACCAGCGGGGCCGTTCCAGAGAATAGTCTGAGCCTCGCCGATGGCCTCCTTGTAGAGCTTGATCGACTTCTCTCCGCAATCAAGACCCATCCAGCCATCTGGAATGCCGTCCTTGTCCTCGGCGTATCCGACCTCGGCGTCCTTGGAGAACTTGTCGGCGGTGATGTAGTCAACAGGGAGGACGATCTTGACGTTGTTCTTCTTGGCCTTCTCGACAAGGTCCTTGACGGTCTTGCTGCCGGCCTCATCGAACAAGCTGTCGCCGATCTTGACGCCCTCAAGGGTCTTCTTGAAGGTGAAAGACATGCCGCCGCAGATGATCAAGCTGTTGACCTTGCCAAGCAGGTTGTCGATCAGCTGAATCTTGTCGGAGACCTTGGCGCCACCGAGGATGGCAAGGAAAGGCCTCTTGGGCTCCTCGAGGGCCTGAGCAAAGTAATCAAGCTCCTTCTTGACGAGGAAGCCTGAAGCCTTCTGGGGCAGGTCGACACCAACCATGGAGCTGTGAGCACGATGGGCGGTACCGAAAGCATCATCTGGATACTGTTAGAAGGGAAGCTCAAAGCCAGGCGCGGCAGCACTCACTGATGTAGATGTCACCAAGAGCGGTTAGTCCCTTTCGGAACCCCTCAACCTTCGCCTTATCAACCTTCTGCTTCTTGCCCTCGTCATCCTTGTAGCTGCCCTCCTCCTCGGCGTGGAAGCGCAGGTTCTCGAGGAGAATGACCTGTCCATCCTTGGCGCCGTTTACTGTCTCCTCGACCTGCTTGCCCACGCAGTCGTCTGTGAAAGTCACGCTCTTGCCGAGCAGCTTCTCGAGCTCGGGAACAACCGGCTTGAGACTGTACTTCGGGTTCGGCTTGCCATCCGGGCGGCCGAGGTGGGACATGAGGATGACAGCCTTAGCTCCATTGTCGACGGCATACTTGATGGTGGGTAGAGCACCAACAATACGCTGGTTGTTTGTGATGTTCTTGTCCGAGTCGAGGGGGACATTGAAGTCGACCTGTAGTGCCAATCGTCAGCAATTGATCAAGCATTGAGCACGTTCAGCAGTATGGACTTACGCGGATCAGTACGCGCTTGCCCTTAAGGTCGACATCGGCAATGGAGAGCTTGTTGGAGAGAGACATTTTGAATGTGGTGTGAGTACTAGAGTGGCAGCGGGGTCAGCAGTGCTTCGTGAAGCTTCGAGCTTTCGATTAAGCAAGCAGTGCTAAGCTACAATGCTATCTTCGGCAAGTATGGTAGGAATGCACTTACTCTTTGACAGGTAGAGTGTAAAGAATTCAATGCGCGGGCGCAGGCTGGGTATTTGTTGTTGAGCGCCGCGAATGCACGACCCCTCCAGAAAGCTTAGTGACGTTTTGAGTGGGGTGATGGCCCTAGTGAGGGGCACATCTGAGAAAACAACGAAACCGGCCAGTAGCTTGGCCAAAACACCATTCCCGCGGCCGAGAAGTTATACATTTCTTTCGCATCAGCTGTGAACATTGAATTCTGGGCCCGTGCGGACCGAAGTGAGGCTCTGTGTGGTCTTCGTTGCTGAACCCTGAGTTTCGCGCCTACCATCCTATCATCACAAAAGCTGGACTGAGCACGAAGAAGCATCACTTCCTCCGGTTGATATAAATGGAATTTATCTCAGATGGAGTCCATATGGTCAATTCTATCCTTCTACGAAACGCAAACCTTATGCTCTCCACATGTCCGAGAGCAGGAGACTCTCCAGTTTACTTTGGGCAAGGCCTGTTCAAGGACACTGTTTATGACTGGAGCTACTTAGTAGGGGCTCTTCCTGCTTGCCCGGCGGGAGTCCGCTATGCTTTCGTTCCTTTTGACAGATAGTGGGTCACTAAAATTAGCACGGTGGCTTCTAGATAAGTTGGAATTATAATTGGTAAAGAAGGAGTGCTAAGGTGCAGATATTTATACTTGATCTCAAGCACAGAAAGAATCGTGAAGACGTGTACGTCTCACTATCAAGATTGTCATGGCCTCGACAGCAACGCGAAAAAGCTCGGAAAACTGCGGCTAGAGAACAGTTCAAGGACGGCGCCGTCAGTCTCGATTGACAAGAGCACTCCTGCTTACGGCATCAGGGTTACGTCTGCCACATATGAGTCAACGCTCGCATACTCTTAGATTTATCATGGTTCCGCTGGATTATACCCCCTTTACTTCCACACCAACGTTCCTCGCCAGATTTTCGACCGCACCGAATCTACTCTGCTCACTTCTCCCTTCTGCTAGAACATGTGATGCCTCTACCGTCTCGCCTGTGTCCGGCACGATGGGGAACATGACTGCTCTCGCCACAAACACGTTGTCCTCCTTCACTTCATCGATTTCAAATACCCCAAAGGCACCGGAACAGCCGCTTTGGTGGGCTTGTCCTCGAAGGCGCGCGATCTGGGTGGAGCAGGTCAGTTTAGTAGGCGTACTCAAAGCTGGGGGCGAAAGACTCACGATATCGCTTTTGAGAGACCGGACACGTGCGTGGTCTTGTTGGGAAGGTATGTTCATGATGAAGCTGTCTGAACCGAAAAGCTGGGGAGTCACTGCAGGTAATATACAAATACTATATTTGGTATTTGGCATTTGGCGTTTGGCGTTTGGTCTGCGCCCTCGCCTGGTCAAAGGAGCCATGAAAGCAGCAACCGCATGGGTTGAATTTCACTTGGTCAAGTCGTGCTGTAGCGATTATCGCACGTGAGAGAGATATGTATGTGCACCTTCTCTCTTACACGGCGAAATCACTATGACTGTTACTTCTCCTTCACAATCGAAAGCGGCCAGAACAAATGAGGAAAGGTTTGAATGTGACAACTTAATTGCTATACAATTCTGCTTCTTGGACGAGCCTTTACGGTGGCTGTGACCAAGCAGTGATGCTGAGGCTGGCTCCGATGGGCTTGATCAAACGCACTTCTCATTTTCGTTGCTCCCCAAAATTGATTCTCGGATAATCTCGGAGCACAGCAGATTTTTTGCATCAAACTGGTCCTGACGTCCCGCACAACAATTCAATTGCATTGCTGAGGACAGTCCATGATAACACGACCGTCGTTCCGGTCTTTTTTAGTCTACATCATTAATTTTGTAATCCTCGAAAACTCTATCAACTATCCCATCTGCATTCCGCAGTTCGGTGAGGTGGCCGAGTTGGTTATGGCGCCAGGTTAAGGTCCCCTCCTTAGCATTGCTGAGCAATCAGCTTCCTGGTCACGAAAGTGGCGCGGGTTCGAGTCCCGTCCTCATCAGCATTCGTTGAATTTATGTTCAGCATCCCAGGATATCTTTTTTTTGCGCTCGTGGGGTGCTGGGTGGGTGAGTGGGCTAAGCGAGGCGACCGAGGTGTAGACAGCGGCTCAGAACGCCGTTTTTTGGTGGGATTGAGTGGTAAGGGCTGCAAGAGTACTAATGTTTAGATAATTGTGAGATTGCGTAGTGAACGTCTTGTTTGGTGACCCTGAACACCTGTTTGAATTATGTATTGCGCCACTATGTATACAAGCGATCTGAAACTGATATCATTGCTGTGTTCGGGGTATTAGATGAAGTAGCCTTGCTTTCAAGGAAATATTTCGGTCTTCATACTGTTACATATATCTCTAAGTGTATATTAAAACTAAGTGTGTAATAGCTTTTGGGAAAGCCCTAATGGAATGTCTAAACCGCATGCGTGTATGTACATGGACAATTCTGGTGTAATATATACGTGCATAAGGTAGGCACTGTAAAGCATATCGTTGAACAGTTGATCTCAATAACGATATCGTCATCTATTCAGCAAATCCTCTCATGAGGCTCTCTCCACGGCACCCCAAGGATCTCAAAGATCTTCTTCTCGCTCTTCCCCTCAACCAGCACGCCTTCATTCAGCTTCTCGCCTCGCCTGCCACGCCTAACGTCCTTGTACAGGCCCTTCTGATTGAGCCGCATGCCCTTCTTCCTCGCCAAGAGCCTCATGCTGCGGTTGAAGATGTCGTTGCCGGTGAAGTAGATCAGGGCGGCGCCCATTTCGGGCTCTGGCACAACGAGAAAGTCCATGCGTCGCCAGACCTTGGAGCCGGGCAGGCAGGACGCGCCATGCCACTTGGTTCCGCTGGCGTCGTTGGAGCGCATTGATGCAAGTGAGGCCTTTAGAAAGCCGGACTTGAAAAGAGAAGGGATAAGTGTGTCAAAGACCTTAGTCCGTATCTGCGACAGAGATGATCTAGGATGGGTGATGATCATATCGATGTCTCCTGAGTCTGTCGCATCGCGACGGTAGCTCCCCATTATCGTAGCTTCGAGCTTGGGATCGATTTTCTTCAGGGCTTTGATGACGACAGCGCCGTGGGCTTCTACTTCTGCACGCGGGATGCGTGATTGGAAATCCTCGTAGTGCTCCAGGCCAATCTTCTGGCTTTCCGTAAGCTTTGCCTTTGCGAGCAGATCTTCCAGCGTGCGGTGACCAGCTTGTATCCACTTGTTTGCTTGGACTAATCCAGCGCCATAGACGCCTAGGAAGAGACCAAGGACTTGATCCAGCGGGTCATCTTTGGTGTTGTCGAGCTTGCGAAGACGATTCGTCAATACGATTTCTTCGATCTTTTCGGCGAGCCTGGTGCCAATGAATGGCAGGGCCGCGGCTTCCTTTGCGGTACTGAGCTTTCGTGTCTGCTTCTTTAGTGTTGTGACAGCCCGCCGGTAGGCTAGAGTGCGCCACTGATCTTGCATTTGGTCGTAATGCCTACCCATCTCCTCGAGTATTTGTAGAGTTCGAGCATTGGGGTTCTGCGACGAGTAGCCGCCGGTGCTTGGGTCCATGCATTGGAAGCCGCTTTGGTCGAAACCTTTCCTCAATGTTCCTTTTGACGCACCAGCAGTACTTGCAGCACTGGAGTTCTTGCGAGTTCTTGCTGGTATCTCCAGAGGCTCCTCGTCGGTACCCGAATCAGCATCATCCGTTCCCATCACACTAGGAGTAGGAGAGCCTTCATCGTCGTCATCGTCGATTGGTAGATGAGCAATTGCTTTTGTCGCGCGTATAGCCTCCAGAAGCTCGTGTCCGAAGGAGGCATCAGGAACTGTAGCCTCAGGAAGCTCTTGTCCAACTTCTGACATGGGCATCACAAAGCTATCTTCGACCCGCTCCAGTGGACTTTGAAGAATCTTATCAGCGATTTGACTTGGAGTGCCTTCCGTGGGAACAGAATCCGTCTTCTGAGATGGCACTGCGTCTTTTTGTTTCTTGGGAGGCTTAATCTTCAAGGAAGTCTGCGATGCACCCGGAGCCTCAGGAACAGCCACCGGCGTATCTGGTATTTGACTTTCTTGACCTCGCTGAGGCGCACCTTTGACTCTGAAACGGCCCGCGGATGGATCCATAAGCGTGCCAAATTGGATACTTTGGGAGATGTATTCGAATTTTGCTAGTACTACATGCTTCTGTTTCCCGTTAGTAGAGCATAAAAAGTCTCTTCACAAGTAACGCACTGGGAAGCCTGCTCGATTGAGATGCCGCAACAATTGGGTATACGTGTAATTGCTGTCGTCAACCAAGATGTGTGTGATGTCGTCTCTCCACTTAGTCACCCAGGCTGCTCCAAGTTGTATCGTCTTGTGGATACGCATCCTTCGCGCCATACTGATGTCGTCGTTAGGATAGAAGTATACAATCTTGCCTCGTAGTAATTGCCGAGACTCGGGCAAGAGCTCGATGTTGTTTGCTGGCTTTACATTCCTCCCATTCTTGAGCTCGCGCGGCACCACACCCATCTGCTGGTAGAATGGCGTTTGATCGAGCCCATTCATACTGGGCAAAGATGTGACGCGCTTCATCTTGCTAGGTGCATCACCTTCAACTGTGGACAGTGGTCTGGCTCGCGGCTTTATGACTGGAAAGCTCTGCGGCAGTTCCATATCGGGAGCTGTTGCTGAGCGAGATAGAATTCCAGCCTCGTCTCGCATTACTGCACGCCGCCGTGTTGAATGTGCCTTAAAGTCGGCCTTCACCTCTTTCGGTGTTGGCCCAAGAAAGCTGCTCGGTTGTCTTGCGAGTCTTCGTGGTGGCATCTCAGCCATGGCACGCTCGAGTCTGTCGGCGGCCTCATCATTACAGCTTGTCTCATCGTCGGAGAGATCTAACAACCTTTGCTCATCAAAGTATGCTTGTTTAGCTGCAAGTTCTGTAGTAGACATGATGTGTGCTCAGTCTAGAATCTCAATTAGTCTGCATCAAGGTATGACGCTGGCAGGAGAGATGCTGCCATGGAAAGTATTCGTTAATGACATCTCGAGGTCATGTGGCGAAAGTGTAGGACAAAGGCAGCAGCGCGTTCGAGGCTAAACGCGGAAGCACGTCGGCACGTGGTAGCTAAACCGCGTCAAGCACTAGTTTGATCCTCACCTTCACTTTCAGCAACGCTCCATTTGATCGCTATCAGACCAGCACATCACAATGTTGCAACCACGGATATCAGTGCCCTTACGGCGAGCGCTATTCAATCCATCGACCGTCTGCCTCCGCTGCGAAACACGTTCTGCATTCCGCCCAGTCACGCAGCAATTCTCCACACGAACCCTCACCTCCTCGCGCGCATCCAAACAATCCGTCCACGAACCCCCCAAACCCGAGTCGCAATCCCCACCACCGCCTCTCAAAGATGACGATGTCTTCGTCCCCAAACCCCTCGGGCGCCCCATCGGGTTCCCCGACCCACCCCACGTGGGCGAAAACACCGGCAACGTGAAAGTCAAAAAGGACTACTCGGGGATGACAATGTCGCAGCGCAACCTAGCCAAGCGCGCCGACCTAGTGGAGAAATGGGGCACAAACTACTTCCGCGACTTCAAAAACATCCGCAAATACCGGTCGGGTAAGACCTTCATGGCAAACCCGCGCATGTTCCGGAAAGAAGCAGCGCTGTACTTTCCCAACTTCCACGGCGAGACGCTGAGCCAAGCCGCTGCTGATACGACGAATGTTCTGCAGGGCAAGGTTAGCGTCGTCAATGTGTACAGTTCGCAGTGGGGCGAGACGCAGGCGCGCACGTTCACGGGCAAGAGCGAGAATCCGGAATTGCAGGAGATTCTGAGGGCGAATGCGGGTGTGGCGCAAATGGTGGATATTAATATTGAGGAGAATAGTATGAAGGCGTGGATTATTGCGCTGTTCAAGTGGCAGTTGAAGGCGAAGAGGAGCCAGGAAGAGTGGGGAAGGTATTTTGTTGTGAGGAAAGGAGTGAGTGAGAAGATTCGGGAGACGATTGGCCTGCTGAACGGGAGGGTCGGATACGTTTATATCGTGGACGAGGAGTGCAGGATTAGGTGGGCAGGCAGTGGAGATGCGGAGGGGACCGAGATGCAGGACATGAACAAGGGGTTCAGGAAGCTAGTGGAGACAAGAAAGATGCTGCCATGAGGTGGTATTGGGAGGCTTCCAGAGAGCTGTAAACATATTTGTACATCATAAGCCCCAAATGGCTGTCATTACATAGGCTGATCCGCCTAGCGCCTGTCATGCGCAAAGAATCATGGATATCCGCGCCGCTTCAACGCCAATGAAAGTCATGAATGCTCAGCAATTACCAGAAGTATAAGAGCATCAGAAAGCAAATAGCAATGAAGCTCCCTAATATGATACCATCCCTCCTCTTCTTCGATCCAATGCGTGTCATCAAGCTGTTGATGCCTGGCACCTGGCTTGCAGCGCCTACTATCCTCCGTTGGATGCTTGACAATGTCTCCCTCTGCATCCTGAAGTTTTCGTTTACAGCATACGCCTGGCTGAGCACCGAGTCAGCGACGTTGTGGGAATTGTCGATGCGACTCCGCTCATCCAGCATGTAGTCGGCCTCTGGATTCGCAGAGCGATACTGGTCGATATCATCTCTAACATTGGAGAGAAGGTTCGCTCGGTTTCGCGCATCGGTGATGGTGGACTTAATGCGCGACAGCTCGCGGCGGTGGTCGGAAAGGATTTCGCGGTGTCGAGCAAGGTTATTCAGCTTTACAGCAGAAGAGGACGACTCGGAATCAAGGAGCCGCGACAACTGGCCCACCAGTGCTTCTCTCTTGTCGAGTAGTTCTTGTAGGTTTGTCTCGGTCCGCAGCTCATCTTCCGAAGGTTTCTGGGGAATGTTCGGCGCCGAGGCGAATTGTGAGTATGTGTGGAAGAGCGTTTCTGTCTGCCGTAGCTCGTTAGCATTGAGCTCTTGAAATTGGCAGGGCCTGCCTAGCGGCATATTGGCTAACTTACCTGCTGCTCAAGAGCTCGAGCTTGCTGGCGCATTTGCGCCCATCCTCCCCCGGTGGACAACATGACGCAGTGAGAGAAATGTGCAGGTAGTGCTGAAGACTGACGCGGCCGTCAGTCACTGGGCGTGGGCGCTGGGCGGAACTGCAGGGGTGGAAGACACGGCAGGAGAACAGATGAGAGAGACGCTGTGCGCTCACAAGGAGGAGACGTCTCGCAGTAGTTCCTCAGTATTCTGGTGGAAAGCAGTGCAACACTTGCGGAGGCTTGCGTTTGGCCTGCACGAGTTGATGTTCTGGCATCATAGCCGCGGTCGCACCTGCCTGGATGCGCTAGCCACGTTGGGTCAAGCGCCTCCGACCTTTCGCCAAGGGCCACTTTGCGCTCGTCTCGCTCGAAATTCAATCTCGCTCGAAAGATTGACGACACGCGAGACCCCATCAACAACACCCGGTCATACTAACGGAACAGTCAAAATGGTACGTGGACGCTCTCGGTTTTCGAATTCTATTCGGCACACGCATTGCGAGAAAAGAAGGGCAGGAATCGTGGAGGGGTCGAGCAATTGCATCCCTCCGCCAGGCGTGTCGCAAATTTGCTGTCGCAGCTCGTCAAACTGAAGTGCTCTGAAGAACCTCTGCTAACATGCTGCCACAGTCTCAGTCCAAGGTCGTACGTACACCCTCGCTCGCTCCATCCGCATCGCTCGACCGCATACTCACAACCACCGCAGAAGACCGCCCAGCTCTGGAACAAGTCCAAGGATGAGCTTGCGACCCAGCTCGCCGACCTCAAGTCGTACGTCGCAATGCAGCCACACCAACACACTGGATACGATGCTGACAGACTAAAGGGAGTTGATCTCGCTCAGGACTGCCAAGGTCGCCGGAGGTTCATCCACCAAGCTCACCCGCATCCATGACGTCCGCAAGGGTATCGCTAAGGTCCTTACCGTCATCAACGCCAACCAGCGCGCCCAGCTGAGGCTGTTCTACAAGGGCAAGAAGTGCGTCTAGGCTGAAACCCAACCACACCGCGAAACCTCTAACAGCGAGCAGGTACCTTCCCCTCGACCTCCGATCCAAGCAGACCCGTGCCATCCGCCGAAGGCTCACCAAGCACGAGTCGTCGCTCGTCACCGAGAAGCAGAAGAAGAAGAACATCCACTTCCCTCAGCGCAAGTACGCCGTCAAGGCATAAGTGTGCTTAGCGGTAGTGTTTTCTTTCTTCATTTGTCTATCACGAAGCATTGCATTGCCGGGGCTTTTCCAGCCAGCGACACACCAATGTACCCTTAGTCACCATCTTCACAGGGGGTAGGGGAGGTGATGTGGCGGGTCAGGAATAGACGGAGCGATCTTCAACGGGAATGGGTTGGCGTCCATGTCAAGATCAATATGAATCAAAAAGCTCAGACAATGAATGGAATGGTCTGTGACGAAGTATGACAGAACTCAATCGATGGGATATACCCGGAGTGTTCAAACCAAACCACGTTTGCAAATCGTTCGCAGTGAACAATCGATCCGCGACCCTGATATGGATACCAACAGCAGTTGCTGAAAGTGGCTGCTGAGCCAGCTACACAACCTTGGACTCGATGCAGACCCCGTATCCACCTATCTTCAACATGCGCCCTTGAAATCAAGGACACTACACATTGAAGTTGCATTTGATTCGTCAAATACATGTATCCGTTGATTCCATTTCCAGAAGCGTACCTTAGCTTGGTCCTCGACAGCGCTTACTTTTTATATCTACTAATCCACCGCTCTCCACTCACGTCGTCCACGCCTTGTACAGCCCCAATTCTTCCCTCTTCACTCCAACCATCTCCTCCCTGACATGGACCGTCCCAACCCTCCCAATCTTCGGCCCCTCAGTTTGCACATGCTCGGCCTTGTACTCGCTCAGCCCCTTCTTGAGGCCTGCCAGGACATCCTCCTTATTCTCCACAAGCAACACAATAGCATCAAACCCGCCAGCTCCCGGCACCACACCTCCAACAACACCGGGCAGTTTGGTGCAGTAGTCCAAGAGCGCAGTCTGCTGCGGCGGCTCAATCGGCACACCGCTCTTCTCGCCCATCTCCCTAATGCACGCCCTATTCTCCTCGATAAGCGTCGCCAACTTGGCGTACTTTGCCTCTGCGCCGTCTCCCCCAGCAGCCCCTTCCGCCAGACTCGTGAGCTCGGCAGCCAGCGCCTCGTTCCCGCCCTGCAGCCGCTGCCAGATGCCCTCCGCCTCTGTCGCATTCTCCTCGCGCCATTTGAGAACCTGCTTCACCATACCGGGCGTCTCGGATCCGCAGTCGACATCGCACATGACCAGCCGCAAGCCCGCGGGCATTTTGATCGCGGCCCTGGCAATCTCCGTGTCCCAGTCGCCTTCTACGAGCTCACGCAGCTTTGTGCCGAATCCGGGCTGACCGGGCGCGGGGAGCGAGGAGAGCAGAGAGGGTGAGAAGCGCTTGTACAAACAGCTCCCGAATACTGCGCTTGCAATGTCGAAACCAGACCCGACTTTGCCTTGGGCATGGGAGTGGCTTGCCTGCGCTAGGTTGTGCAGCACGGTCAAACCGCGCTCGCTCTCGACGTCAAACAAGTCTTTGGGCAGGTAGAAGCTCAAGACTGCAGCGGTGAAGGATGTCACGAGGGCGGCGGAGCTTCCGAGCCCGGTTTTGTGTGCTTCCTTGAGGGACACGCCGAAGTCGAGGAAGCGCGAGGAGCTGATGGATGTGCCGGGGTTGGAGTAGTAGGCTTGGTCGGCCAGGATGCGTATAGAGGCGGGCGAGATTATGCGCGTGGGGTTCAGTATCCAGATGTAGGTTAGAGCGTAGGTGAGTGCGGTTTCGATGAAGGGGTTGCGGGAGAGGGGTTGATTGTGGCCGCTGTGAAGTAATTGTTAGACGATGCTATTGAGGACAACCGTGAGATGAAAACTGCATTGCTGAGAGATAGAAAGGAGAGACTATGTTCAATATATGGGGAATCGTCGTGACGAAAAGAAGTGATGCTCTGCACACTGGCAATTGTTTTGTGAAGAAGCATAAGGAACTAGAGGTGTAAAACACAACGGCGAGGTGATCCTCATCATGAGGTCCGGTAACACATTCTTGAGAAGTTGCAAATACTGGAACTCTTGACAAGTCCGGTTTGAACGTGATGATCGAAAGGATCAGGTACAAAATCAATGGTGCTTCTGCGCGCAGACCGGTGTGATTGGGCGGGTGCCAGGTATTGTAACCATTTTGGGACAGAATGTGTAAACAACCCACGGAAACCGCGAACGCAACGTCATGCTACTAGAGAAGCGACAAGAGAGCAAAGTGATAAAGAACAACACCAAGTACTTACACACTCAACGGATGTACGCCAATCCCACCATTGGCCTCCTGCGCCCGGTACCCATACTCCCAGATGGCATCACGGAACTGCGAACTCTTCACGACAATCTCACTGATGGACACACCAGAAGTCGACTTGATGGGCTCGACGACACAATGGATTCTTGCATCGAGTCCAAAGACCAGGCCTGTGTAGCTGCGATCGAGCACGAGGTAGCCTCCGGCCACTAGCACCTTTGCCGGGCAAGAGACGGCGGTTGGGGTCAACGGCGGCTCCGTGTGGGAGGAGCTGCTGGCGGCACTCATGTGGAAGTGAAATGTGGGCGCAGTTGGATTGGTCAGGATGTTGATTCGAGGAGGGATCTGCGCGGAACGAGGGGTCTGAGTGATGGTGGTGACGGTGATCTGTGCGAAGAATGCATTGCCAGGCGAGTGCGCACAGCGACGCACCTTGTGGGTCGCCACGCTGCCGCAACAGGCCTCAAGGTGCAGCCAAAATGGCGGTGCAGCTGAAAGCCCTCACCGACACAAGCCCCTGAGCTGCGATCTGCATCCTGGGACATAGCGACTACAATTTTATGGCATCACGTGCAACGAGTCGATTTCAAGGCAGCAAGATTCGACATTTCAGTGTCTGGTCCCGGCGCTGCGGGCTTTGCACATCATGTGCCGCTCCCTTCTGCTTCCTTTCCTCTTCAGTTCAAGGCTGAGGCGGGGTGCAGCCGTGCGGTGCCGCTGCGCAGCCGTTGCTTTCTCGTCGTGCTGACTGAGTCACCCAGCGAGTCTGGACGGGCTCGGTGACAGCAAAGATGCCGCCACCGACTTCTGACAGACACGCCTCCTGATTCGCCCGGAACGTCTGTTAACCTCCCCGTGGCAGGACCCGTTCCAGTGTTTCGAAGCCAAAGCCACAGGCCCGCTTGACCCGGACGCGGTACAGCGTACTACTGCACGAGAAAAGTTAGGGAGCCTAGCGCGTTGTCGCGTCGGCCTTTCTCATCCTCCCATGACGAGTACTATTTGTGTGCTCGAATCTTCGACTCTTGCCTGTGACTCCCGCTAACGGCTTGCCTTCGTGGCTGATATTACTTCCTTCTGGCCTCAGCGAGCCAGTCGTTTTCTTGTTACTTCATTATACCCAATTCATTCGTCATTGTGGACACATACGATACGGGTCTGCAGTAGAGCTGAGTGAGCTTTACCCAGGTCTCCACCTAATCCACACTCTCCTTAAAATCCCCTTGAAGCGCGTTTGTTTGGCGGCCATCGTCAAATGAACCTGCAACATCGCCGGGCGATCTTGAGGATACCAGTACGTCTCCCTGGCAGTGTTTGTGGAAATGCCTCAATTTCGAGGAATGCGCACGCGAGCGATATGTTGTTGCCTAGTCACCAAATTTTGGCAGCTCTCGCGAGCATCTTCGAGATTGAATCGCAGCTGCTTCATCACTGACTATCAGTTGATGTACATGTACTAACTCACCTAGTCTTGCCCTTCCCAATTGAAGGGTTGCTCCATTTCCTAAATGGTCTTTAAGAGCTTCTCCCTCGCGCGTACGAGTCTTGCGAAAGGCTTCACCCACGGTTACGCTCAATCTGTAGTCGCTGGTGTCTCCCAGAACAACCCTCTCGCCACATTACAGCACGACCGATACCGCAAAGGTGTCAAGAACCAGTATGCTTTCGCATCGAATTCTACCACGAGCGCGCTAAAGGCGCTCGACAATGCTCGCGCACACGAACACCAGGATTCAGGCCTCGCCGCCTACTACACAGCATGGCAGAAGACGCAAAAGACAGAGGATAAGGAGTGGTCACAGTACCAGTTCCGCAAGCTCATCGAGTACGACCCCAAGCACGCATCGAAGGAAGCGGCGGAGGCGAAAGAGGCGGATGCTGCAAATGAAGAGGCATCAGAGCCCACCCCGACGTGCGCTGGTGTCAACCGCGCGTATAGCACCAGCCAGGTAGAGGACTTCAAGAAGGCTGTTGGCGATGAACAAGCAGAGGAAATCGCGCTTGCGCAGGTAGACGAGGCGATTGCGCAAGAGGCGGCAAAGATCAAGGCGGTCAACGAGGCAATCAAGGAGGCAGAGTCACAGCTATCGCCAATCCAGGAGACCCGGTCGGAGACACCTGCGCAACTCTCTGATAGCCTTGTCAACTCGACCACTCTCAGCTACACCCCACCATCGTCGCTTCTTCCCAGTCCTTTCGATGAGATCGAGGAATACACAGCACAACTCGAGAAGCTTGCAGCAAACCGCAAGTATGCTGAGGTTCCAGCCGTCTTCGAGGCTATGCTCCTCGACGGAATCAAGCCATCTGTCGCCGCCTACAATGCCCTCCTGTCCGCTGCAATCAACTTGCCTCGCGCAAGACACCAGGTTGTGCCCAAGGCCCTTGATGTCTACTCCGACATGCTCCGCCGACGTGTCGCCCCCGACACGGCGACCTACACAGCACTGATCGAACTCCTCTCCGTGCGATCACTGGAAGTCGTCTCGATGACCCAGGTCTACGAGGAGAAGCTTGTCCGTTACGGCGGTCTGGAAGAGGAGGGCAAGTTTATGTTGCAGTCGAATGAAACCGACTACGCCATCCTTGCCGAAGACGGTTCGCTCTCTGTTGCCGTCAAGCTGTTCGACGCAGCCATCAAGGTCGAAGCCGGCCGCAATCTGTCCGAGAAGACCTACCGCCTGCTCGTCACTGCCTGCGCTGAGGGCGAGCGTGTGGATGACATGGTTCGAATCTACTCGCACATGGAGTCGCGTAAAGTGACACCAGCTGCCGACATGTTCGTGCCCATGATCCACGCCTTTGGCAAGTCTGGTGATCTGAGGAGCGCTGTTGAGTGCTTTGACGAATACAAGGCTCTTGCTGTAGCGAATGACAACGGCAACGTCCAACTTGTTCGAAAGGATAAGGATGTGTACGCTGCTTTGATCAGGGCTTACGCCACTTGCGACCGCATGGATGGTGGCCAAAAGTTCTTGGCCAAGGTCGAGGCCGCACTTGCCACACCTGAAGAAATTACTTCTCTTCGCGATATTGTCGGTCTGAAGGCCCTTCTGCCAACATGGCTAAAGAAGGGCTCATTCCAGGAGGCCTTCGTGCATGCTACCGAGTCTCTGACTCCTCAGGCCCAGCAAATTGCCATGGCTGCTATCTGCATCAAGGCTGCTGATCTCGACGTCATGGACATCGCCACTGAGGCATTCGATGCCCTTCCTGCAGAGGCTGATCTCGCTCGGCCAGCAATAGCTATGGGCGCTATGCATACCCGCAATGGAAACATTGAGGCTGCTGAGATCTTCTGGAAGATGCTCGAGCTTTCGCCTACCAAGCCCGACTTCATTGAGCCTACTGCTATGCACAGCATTGCTCTCATTGGCAGCGGTCAGGCTGAGCGCGGACTTCGTCAGGGTCGCCAGATGTTTGATCGCATCCGCGACACACAGTCAGGCTCTCAGGCGAAGATGGAGGTCGTCGAGCACATCGACGAGGCTATTGAGGTTATTGGTCAGTTCATGATGAAGCGTGGCATCTTCCTTCCGCCGCGGGCCAGCATGGAGCTGATGTGGACGATGATTGAGAACGGTGGCCTAGTCACCCCAGTTGCTCACCATTTATTATCTGGAATGGGACCTGAGGCTATCGCTCAACTCAACTTCGACGACGTCACGCTTCTGATGCAGGTCCAATCTGGAATCATCCTCCAGAGTGCCGAAGTCGACGCTGTTCATGCTGCTCGGTTCGCTCATCTGCTCGAGGTCATCACCTCCACCGGGGCGCCTGTCAACAAGACTACATCAGGTCTTGTTGAGAAGGCGCTTGCTAGCCTCGATCGAGGTGACCTCCAGCACCGATGGTACAGCTACAAGCACCCAGCACCTGAGTCAATGTACTCTCCTGCTCCGGTTGCTGCTTACCCCACTCAAGCGCCGGTACCACCCGCAGTGCCCACTTTCGAAGACCAGTACGACCCATATGCTGCGTCTACCGACAACAAGGGCTCTGTTGCCATTACTGAGCTGCTCGAGAAGACCCATGGCCGCACTGCTTCTCATCTCAACGAGGCTTTGATGAAGTTCAAGAACATGCGTCGGGCTGGTCGCCACCCTCGGTTCTTCACCTACGCTAAGCTCATCACTGCTGCTGCGAAGGAGGACCGCTTGAACCTGGCTCACGACATTCTCAACCTTGCCAAGCAGGATGTTCCCCTTCTCCCCCAGTACCGCATCGTGCGCTACGGTTGGGTTACCATCCTCGATGCTATGGTTGCTGCTTGTCTTACATGCGGTCAGCGCGATCTTGCTGGCCGATACCACCAGGACTTGCTCGACATGGGTGCTGCGCCTACCGCCAACACCTTCGGTCTCTACATCACTACGCTTAAGGAGTCCACGAAGACCTTTGACGAGGCCACCGAGGCTGTCAAGATCTTCCTCCGTGCCAGGACTGAGGGTGTTGAGCCATCTTCCTTCCTCTACAACGCTCTTATCGGCAAGCTTGGAAAGGCTCGTCGTATTGACGACTGCCTCTTCTACTTCTCCGAGATGCGTAACCTCGGCATCCGACCCACATCCGTCACATACGGCACCATCGTGAACGCCCTCTGCCGCGTCAGCGACGAGAAGTTCGCCGAGGAGTTGTTCGAGGAGATGGAGAGCATGCCCAACTACAAGCCCCGTCCTGCGCCCTACCACAGCATGATACAGTTCTTCCTGACTACGAAGCGCGACCGCAGCAAGGTTCTTGCTTACTACGAGCGCATGCGCTCCAAGCGCATTGAGCCCACCACACACACTTACAAGCTGCTCATCGACACCTACGCCACTCTCGAGCCCATCGACATGGACGCCGCTGAGTCTGTGCTCGAGCAAGTCCGCACCGCTGGCGCCGTACCCGAGGCAGTACACTACTCCTCGCTTATCCACGCCAAGGGTTGTGTCGCGCACGACATGGAAGGAGCACGCCGCCTCTTCGATACCGTTCTTGCCGACGCTCGCATCCGCCCTCAGGCGTGTCTCTACCAGGCGCTTTTCGAGTCCATGGTTGCCAACCACCAGATCGCCGATACCGATGCCGTTCTCGCAGACATGCGCGCCCGCCGCGTCGAGATGACACCGTACATTGCCAACTCCCTCATCCACGGCTGGGCACTGGCACAGGACATCGCCAAGGCGAAAGCCATCTACGAGTCCGTCCCCGAGAGCAGACGCGAGCCCAGCACCTACGAGGCCATGACACGCGCCTACATGGCCGTCGAGGACCGCGCAGCCGCCATGGCCGTCGTCAACGAGGGCCTGTCGCGCGGCTACCCTGCAGCCGTAGCAGGCAAGATCCTCGAGCTCGTCGGCGGCAGGCGACAGTCCGCTGACGTCGCTGCCGCTGTCTAGCCTGGAGATTAGTTGCTGGCGTGTTTTCGCTTCATTTTGGTCCAGGTCCCCCCCTTCCGTCTTGGGCGCCTGTTGGTTTCAGAATATATCCCCTTTTTATTCCCCCTTTCCCTGCGACGGCCGAAAAAAAGGAATCTTCTAAAATGTCCCTCGCCCCCTCTTCGTGGGCGTAGCTGGGCCCTCACACATGGCCTTTGGTCTTGTTTTCTGCGCTTGTTTCTCCCGAGCCATGGCGTTGTTTGCGGCGCGAGATACCTGGGTCCGTGGACGGCGTACACGTGCGGCCCACGGCGTGTGGCGCCTGTGTGAGGCGTCTTTGTATATTGATGGTGGTGGGTCCTTGGGCTTGGTATATACTTCTGCGCGCAATTGAGAGTTGGCGGTTAGCTGTATAGTACTCGGGATTTACCACTCCTCTCTAGACGGTTGGTTGGGCGGCGAGCTGGGAAGCTTGGTATAGAGTGCGGATGAAATGAATCAAAATTTTAAACGTCATTGAGCTTTTTATTGTGGTCTTGCAAGCAGTGCAATCCAATGTACTAGCGGTCTTCAGCTAGTAAATACATTAGTCCAACAGCATGAACACGCGTCTACCACGCCTCATATTCCGAAAGGCGGTTTTCAAAAAATGCCATATGCACCAATGGCATCATCCTCCTCACGACCCCACACTCCCCCTCCCCTTCCGCCTGCCCATCTTGCCCACTCCCTCATCCCCATTCCGCCGATGCCACTCATCGATCTCGCGCCTCACGCTCTCCCTGTACGCCTTGTACTCCTCGCTCGTCTCAACCAGCAGCTCGGGACAGTGTCCCGACCGGCGCAGGTGCCGCTTGAGGTTCTCCCATCGACAGTCCGGCTTGAATGTGCAGTTCGGATGCGGGCAGCGGTACGGACGCAGTGTCTGTGGGCAGATTAGTGTGCGTGCGAGAGGACGAGGGGGTGGAGGGAAGTACCTGGTGGGTGCGTTCGTGCTTGCTTAGGTTGCTGCTGTCTGCGCAAGTGAAGTCGCAGAAGCGGCATTTGTGCGGTTTCTTGCCCTCGTGCAGGGCGCTGATGTGGGTTTGGAGCTGCGTGTGCGTTGTGGTTGTGTACCCGCAGCGGTCGCATACGTACGGACGCTCGCCGGTATGTGTGCGCTCGTGATTGTCTTTTGCTTGGTTCGTAGCAAAGGTCTTGTCGCAGCCCGTGTAGCTGCATGCATAGGGTCGGTAGCCGGCGTGGCCCAGCAAGTGGCGTGAGAGCTTAGAACGCTGCTTGAAGTCTTTGGCGGACGCGTCGCAGCCTTCCCATTGGCAGAAGCAGGAAGCGCAGTTGTCGACGTGGGCGGTCTTGATGTGTTTGTGGAGGGCGGAGGCGGAGGGGAAGACGGCAAGACAGAGCACACCAGGGGCGTGTTGCCATTTGCAGACACAGTTCGAGTCGCCGGATGGTGTACTGGAGTGGGTTGGAGTATCGAGGATGGAATTGGTGTCTATCGATGGAGTGCTGTTGAGAGAATGCATGGGGTTCATCAACTCGTTCTGGATAGCCGAGGCCAGGAAGTCTAATTTGCTAGGACCCATGCCGTTGGAAAGAGTGTTATTGAAAGAGGAGTCTGGGAGCATCCATGAGCTGTTGTTGAATCCTGACATAGAATTGTCAATGTGGTTGTTGAACATGTTTGCATCAGACATTCCGCTCATCGTCACCGGCGAGGTGGGATGGCTGTGAAGCCCAAAGTTCATGAAACGATTGGACAGTCCGTTGCCTTGGGCTATGGAGTTATCCCAAAAGTCGAGGTTCTGTTGTGACGCCGCAGGATTGTCCCCACATGCTCTGCTAGGGCCATGACAGCAGGAGTTGTCAATGTGACAGTGGTCACCGCTGATGTTGAGGAAGCAATTGCTTGTAAAATCAGTCTGCCCTGGTGCTGGCGAAGGTTCGCTGGTGAAAGCACTCTCTAAAGAGGTATAGTTGCTAGGCGACAGCAGAGGTGTGGCGGCGGTAGAGGCGTGTGTCGAGGCACTGTCTCCGTTGAGATGTGTGTGAGCATGAGAGAAGCACGGATACGTTTCGTATGCTGCAAGCGGACCGGTGTGGCTAGGATACTGCTCCTGAAAGTGACAAGGTGCATTATCGTAGCAGTATATCGTACCGGCAACAGTAGGTGCTGAGTGTGCGAAGTGGCAGTCGTTGTCCGGGTCGCCTAAGGGGCAGGGTTGCGCATCGCACTTCTGGCAGAAGCACGGCTGATCTGGACACGACAGCTTGGTGCACTCGGGATCGACACAGCCATCTGAGCACTGTGGAGGGCTCTGGGAGCAGTGAGGATCGAAGCAAGCATCGTCCGGCGTACAGACCGCATCACAGACGTCGTCGCCAGGACACGCCAGCTCGCAGTCCGGCGGGCAAGAGGCATCGAAGTTGCACTCCTGGCAGAACTTCTCAAAACAGTCGTCTGGAAACTGCTGGTCTGTGCCAATCGGTGGATGCGACTCTGCTGTCAGATTGTGAAACTCGCCAACCTTGTGCGCTGAAGCCCTGCGCTTGGACGGGCGCACTTCCGGGCAGTGACTGCAGCACAACACTTGTGGATTGACGTGTTCAGCTGGGTACTCCCTCTGGCCCGTACCTGTCGCCTGGGATAACGATTGGCCTGAGGGTTGGGCGTCATCACCGCTCAAGACGGCTGCATCTCGCTTTGATCCAGCGAGCGGGGCGGCTAGAGAAGTGAACATGGAATCAAAGAAGCCCTCGTCAAGATCAAGATCTGGAGAACCGTTAGTCGGGGCCATGATGGCATGCGGAAGATTGTCGGAGACGTACGTCGTCGTTATGAAAGGTGATCACTCAGTCCTTCAGTCCTTCACGTGCCAAGACTTGTGACATGGGAGGACATTCGGGTACTCAGAGACAAATATGCGCTGCGCCGGTTCGCTGGAAAGAGAGGGGCATGGGCTTCAATAAAAAAGTAGCGGGGTAAGTGCAATCACACCATTGAGCACGACTTCTCGTTGAGCGCTCTCTTGCTTCAACAGGAGCACGAGAGTTGTTCCGGCGCAAAAAGTGCCATGTGCTCGGAAGAGTGAATAGCGTGATGATGGTGATCCACTTGGTAAGCGATTCTGCCGTGTTGTCATTGGTCTTGACCCTTGTCGCACTCCCGAAGAAACGATCTGTTGCTCTTTCGCCGAACTGCACAGCTGCAGTTGCATCGACAGTCGATGTTCGAATCGCCATCGAGCGAAGTGGAACCCTGTGCAAAGCCTCGTGCTCACAAACAAGGTCAGACAAGGTAAATGCGCATGTGACGGAGGGGCACTGACAGGGGGCACAAAGGCTTTGAGCGCTGTCAAACGGCCAGCGTCAAACATCACACAACCGTCTTGCCGTCGTAGTGTTCGCAACCATGAATGACCTCAACTATTATGAGACGATTCTCACCATGTTTCGCGCATCCCAAGACCTACATCCATCATGACCTTCAGCATCCAAGAACCAGGTCCTTGGCAGCTCACATCCCGGCTCACGGCATGCACAGCCGCTGACTGACGTTCCCCCACCGCGAGGCTGACCCCCGCGTTCCGCCAGCCATCATTCGCCGGCCCTCAGCACTCAGTCCTCACGCCCAACACTCTCTCCAAATCCACAATCCCAACCTGCGAAATCAATGGGCAACCTCTGCGGAAAGGAATCGAAAGACGGCTTTGACGGCCCCGGCCGGACCCTGGGATCAGCCCCCGCGCCTGCAACGAAGGCCTCGGTCCCGGCGGCCGCGAATGCAGGGTCGAGCAAGAAGCGCATCGTTGGCGGACCACCACGGACATTGGGAGACAGCAACCCTGGGATTGATCCTAAACTGGCAGCGGGTGCTGCTGCAGAGGTGCGTACATTGAGCAAGAGTGGAGAGAGGCGGACGGTGTTGATGAGCGCATACATGTGAACCGCGGTGGTAGATATGCGCGGTATCCGCTGCGATAAGTCGACTCGACCGATGTACGATCAGACGAAAGGCTGCAGCATTTGCGCCGAGTCGCATGCATTCGAGCTGGTGCCGCGCACGCGCCAATCGCAAATACGTACTGGGACTGCGTAGCTGACGTCTCGAACCAGGCACGCGCAAACAAACCCTCGACTGGCGCTTTGCAAAAGAAGCTTGATGCGCAAAAGAGGCTCACGCACGAGGCGACCTTGAAGCAAGACGCGAAACATAAACGTCAGCTCTGCGAAATAGATCAGCAGGCCCAAGTCCACCAACATCGTTAAAGAGGCTGGAGTTAGGCACAACGCACTATCTTGGGAGACAAGTAGAGAGAATTGAGAGTTCATTTGAAAGGAAATGTTGCTTTTACTTCTACACATAGAGCAAGGCGTTTGGGAGTAGCCATTTGGCAATATGGCTACAAGCTGATTCTCTCGCGCCTCCTGAGAAGATGTCCAGCAAAGCAATGCAATTCTTATCAATCTATGCACCCACACGAATGACCAGTATCGGCTCACTATCCACTCTCAAGCCGCTACGTCTCAAGCTTTTCCTTGTACCTAACTGTGTTTGGATGTTCTTTTCCCACACACCTCTCATGAGCCTCATGGCACTTCTCCATCGTCTCCAACGCGCTCTCCATCTTGCCCTGCCGATAGTACGTAACGGCCAGGTTCCCCATACACTCCAGCGTCATCGGATGTTCCTTGCCCAATTTCTCGCTTCTCACGCTCAGCACGACCTCTAAGAGCTGCGACGCCTCTCCAAAGCGGCCCTGGTCATGATGCGAGAACGCTAGATCCGCCTTGCTATTCACCGTCAGGAGATGCTCGGGGCCTAGTGTCGCGGTGCGGGATTCAAGGACGTCGAGAGTCAGGGCTGTGGATTCCGCGAACAGTTCCATGCTCCAGTACGTGGTTGCCAGACAGGTTTTGATATCTAGCGTTGAGGAGTGCTGTTCTCCGAGGTGAGTCGTATGGAGTGATAAGACCTCGAGCTGTAGATCGCGGGCTTCTTCGAAGCGGCCCTGCGTCCTGTATGTGATCGCTAGGGCGCTCATACTGCGTCATGTGTCTGGATGATGGGACCCGAGCTTCGTTTTGCTGGTGTGCACGATGTGCAGTTGGAGCTCTTCGGCCTCGGAGCACCGACCCTGCATTCTGTACACCGTGGCCAAGTGGCCCTTTGCGATAAGAATGTCTCTTTCTGCTGCTCCATTCGATTCCTGGGCTCGAAGGACTTCGAGGAAGAGCTTCTCAGCCTCTGTCAGCCGGCCGTTCTCACCATATGCGTACGCGAGTTGAACCTTCACGTTCAACGTCTTAGGATGATCTGGCCCTAGTTGTGCCTCTCGAGTCGCCAGCACTTGCGTCTTCATTTCTATTGCGTCCTCCCAGCGCCCCAGGTTTTCGTAAGCGGTCGCGAGTGAAATTAGGGTGTACAGCTTCACGTCATGCATATGACCCTCTGCGCCAACCTCTATCTTGCTGGCTACCTCCAGGATCTGCTTGAGTAGCGTTTCGGCTTCTGTCCAATAACCTTCGAGATTATGTACAAATGCTAGGTTCAACTTACTGGTAAGCGTATCGTCACTCTCTGCTCCGAGCGTGCGTTCCTTGGCTTCCAGCGCTTTCTGGTGCAGTTTCTTCGCTTCGTCGTACCGGCCTAACCTACCCAAAGCCATCCCAAGGCTATTGAGACTATCGAGCGTCTCCAGATGTTCTGGTCCCAAAAGTTCCTCCCGGACCCCGAGAGCGTCGAGAGCCAGCTTGTGCGCTTGGGTGTACTCTCCTATCCCAGCCACATATCTGGACGCCTTATGCGCCACAGACGCCCAAGTTTCAAGCGCATCTGCGCCAAATGGGTGATTGTCTAATGCAGCTTGGACGTGTGGGAATAATTCTCGACAGATCAGCCAGTCCTCGGGCCGTCCTACTAGGCAGCTGTCGTCGATAAGCGTTACATATATCTCCTTCCAGTATTCGAGCTCGTCAGACAACGCTAGCCACTTCTTTGTTGAGAGTTGTACGAGATCGTGCATGTCAAAACTAGTTCCGTTGACATTTGGCTTAATGAGGGAGAAGCTGGTGAGTGTGTAGACATCGTTTTCAAAGTCTACGCTCTCATCTCCGTTTCCTCCGTATCGGCCGCAAAGAAGGGTGTCAGGAATAATTTGCCGGTTGAACAAGCTCATCAGTGACAGCAACTGAGCAGCTGTCGGCCACCGCTTGCGAATGTACTCGAATGAGATCTGCCACGTCCTAATTATGGAGCTAGACGCTCGACCGTCCCTGCGAGTATCTCCCGAATCTTCATTCAGCAAGCGCACTCGATCTTGATCGCTCCTGCAGACTTCATCTAGGTATTTTGAGATGCTCATAAGTGGTGCCCTTATATTGATGAAAGCTGTTGCTTGCGTGAGAGCAAGGGGCATAGCATCGAGGGCGCGTATCAATGTATCGGCCTCGTTATTTTTGACAACAAAATCAAACTTCTTTTGGAGAAGAGCGAGAGCTTCCTTGTCGCTCATCGGAACAACTTCAACGATGCTGTGAGTGGCGCCGGTGAGTCTGTACGCGACATCGCGGCTTCGAGAGGTTACCTGGAAAAACACGCTGCCATCATCCACGTTGTCAACTACCATTAACCACTTTCCATTCGACTTGTCACAGAGCCAAGTGCGCACAAGTCGCATTACAACATTCGGGTCAGGGTCGTTCCAACCGTCCATCTTTATTGCATCAGCAATCTTTCGGTAACCTTCTCTGAACCTCTCGTGTGTCTCTGCATGTATCCAGAAAACCCACGTCTCGGGCGACTCGTCTAGCACCCGATAGGTATACTCAATGGCGATCTGAGATTTTCTGTCTCTGCTCTTAGCCACGTATCAACAGTTTCAACGAAGAGCCCTGTTACTTACCCAACTCCCCCAAGCCCAACAAGAGCCGCACGACCTCTAGGCCTTGCGCATAACAGGCACACTGCGTCGAGATTGTCGCGGGTAATGAAGTCGTCGTCACGTGGGAAAGGAACCGTGGACGACGGCACGCGCTTCACTTTGGTATCCTGGTCGACAATGCCCCCCTGGGATCTTGCGATCGCTTCTTGAAGCCGTAAAAGAGCGCTCTCATATCCTTCACCGTATATGAGAGGCAGGTAGACGCCAAAGATGCCCAACATCGAGTAAGCTTTGTCCTCCTTGCACTTAGTGTTGCGTACTTCCACCCAAGATAGCCTCTCATCGATGCTGAATTCGACTAAGGAAGCCCCAGATAACGCTCGTAAAGGGATCCTGGTGATGGTGTGGATGTCTCGCTCCAGCTCGTGACGGTTACCCAAGTACAACCCTTCCTTGGAGAAAAACTCAACTCGCGGCGGAGCTATGAGCTCTTGAAGGGTCCAGCCTCGAGTAAACCATCGACTGCCGTGAAATGCCGATAACCAAGCAGGAGGTTCGTTACCTTCTTTCTGTTCAGCGCTAGACACGTCGGACAGGTAGACGTAGCACTTAGTTGCGTTTCGATACCAGCCAAACATGGAATTGATTGCCGTTCCTAGTTCGGTAGAGTTGTGCTTGTCGATACAATACAATCGGGTGCCAAAAGTCTGTTCGCGTTGACGCATGGACCACCACAACCACATTTGATTACCAACTTCAAAGCAGTATAACTCTCTACTACATAGACCAAATAAGACAATTAGGGTTGCAAATTAATCGCATTACGCTTAGTATCTAGTCTGGTAGCCCTTTGCACGTCGCACAGCGTCTAGGCGTCGTGGCATAGACCTAATAAGGCGTTTGATCAGTGCGTCAGGTATAGCAGCCCATGCCTCAATCAACCCCAATTCGAACGCCTCCCACTCAGCTAGAGAGTCTCCCATATAGTCAAATTCAGGATGCAGCTCATGGAGCTTCTTTTTAAGTGCCTACCACATGTGTTCAATAGGGTTAAGGTCAGGTGAGTATGGTGGCCATTTGATCGTAGCAACACCATGAACCTCTAGCCACTCCTTCGAGACCTGGGAAGTGTGGATAGGTGCGTTATCCTGCATAAACCACTCGCCTGGCCTGTAGCTGTCCTGGAGACCTTCCTCAAGTGCTCGTATGTAGCTCTGAGCTGTGTATCCATTGCGTTTGGCTGATGTGTCGCGATTCATAATTACTAGACGACTACGCCTTGCTCGGCCACCTGGAGTCATCCATATTGAGCCCCATACCATACGAGCAGGTTGGCGAGCAGTGGTGACCTCCTCAACCATCTCGTGCGACCATTTATCCTCAGGTAGTCGCCATACCCAGGGCGTGTTGTGGCCAGATCCACGAGCAACGCTGCACTCGTCACTGAACCTGATAGTACGCCTCCCAAAATCAAACCCCAGCCATTCATTAGTAAGATTGAGGCGTTCCGCAGCTGTGTTCTTGTTGATTTTTGGCCTACGTCTCGCTCTGAACTTGCGGTATCCCTCGTCAGCCATTGCGCGCTGCACAGTACGCTTAGAAACGCTGGGGTAGGTAGTATTGGCGTCCCACAGTCCAGCCTCCTCCATAAGCTTGTGGTACTCAATACCTGGGTTTTTCCGAGCAATCCGTAGCAGCCGGCGATGGTCTCTACTAGTCAATGTAGGTGGCCGGCCTGTCCGAGGCTGCGTTGTGGTGCTGCAGCTGGTTGTCCATCGGAGTACTGTTTTCTGTACGCACCGCTGCGAGCAGTCCAGCGCGTCAGCAACTTCGCTTGTCGACACACCAGCCTCAACCTGGGCTAAGCAGTATATCCGTTGGGCTTCTGATAATTCACCTCCGCGCACTCGATTTGATGAAATTTTAGTGCTAAAAGCTCTCATATTGATGTAGTCGTGTGTAGTTGAAGAAGATACCCCTCTTTAGAGTTCGCGTTGTTGAAATGGTCTGTGCACACGCGCGAACAGACTAAAGTCCTAGTACAGTAAGTGTCCACCCAAAAGTAGCGCAAGCCATCGTGCTGAGCTTGTCGTGCACAGAAGTGAATCTTGTCGTATCCCGCCTTGCTAGGACGTGATCGCAGCCGACGAAACGAAGTGCGCACCCTACTCAAGTTTTTCTTGTTGTCCTTCAACAACTCTTGGAAGGTTATCTCTCGATCTGTCCAAGTATGCGAAAGTATAGCATACGCAGGGACATCGTGACCGTCGGAGAACTCCTTCGGACTGAATGTGTAACCATCGGTGGTCTCCAACAGGCGTATCATTCGGTCGAGCAGATTCGGTTCCGTGAGGCAGAGAAAATCAAGACATGGAGATATGTAGAGAATTGTTTCCTTTGTGGCGCGATCTTCTCACCTGTAGGTATCGCGTCCAGCCGGTTGATAGTTATTGAGGTGAATCTTCAGAGCTTGCCTTGGGGCAGTTGATCGAAGTTTCATGCTTGCATCCTGCAGAAACAAGCTGTGGATGAGCCCGTGATTAGGCCCAATGGTGAGGATTGCGCGCGGCTGCTCGGGCTCATCTGCAGGCGGGCGCCAATGCTGCGCAAACGATTGGATAGATGGAGGGTCTTCCATGCCATGACAATACTTGAAGAAAATAGCTAAAGGCGTTAAAGAGGGCGTTTAATGCCAACATCGCATTTCAAGAAAAGACTGAAAAAACATCATGCAATTGTAACCGACGACTTGCGCCGTGCCATGGTGCTCTATTTGAGAGGGATCTCTTGCTTAGCTCGCCAGGCTCTGTCATTGAATCGATATTTTCTGTTTTTCGGAGTACTGACGTGTCAGTATAAACCCCGAATGTTCATTTCGAACGACGGCTTCTAACCGTGCGTTGAACTGATAATGGCAGTCATGTAACGTGTTTTATCGGTAAGCTGGCCACATCACCATCCTGGCCACCCCACCAAGGCGCGTGCAGCGCGCCTCATACCATCCACCATGACACCACGCCAACGGCCTCCAAGGCCATCAAGAGAAGGCCGAATAGGCCTTGCTATTGCCTCCTATCGATCTAATCCTCTTCAGTCTCATCGCAAGCTTGCAAAGCTCTATAGCGTGCCAAGATCAACACTTGAGACGCGCCTTCAAGGTGTCCTCCCTAAGAACGCGACAACGCCTGTCAATCGCAAGCTACGCCCTGTCGAAGAGCAGTCGCTTGTTGAGTGGATCCTTGACCTTGATCGCCGTGGATTTCCTCCTCATATCATCGACGTACGACGAATGGCAGACGCAATACTTGCTGCGCGTGGCCAAGATCCTCCTCCTAAGCCTGTAGGCAAGTGCTGGGTGACGCGCTTTGTCAAAGGCCAGCCACTCCTCCAGACAAAGTGGAATAGGAAATTCCACTCACAGCGCGCAAAATGTGAGGATCCTGTTAAGATTAGCGCGTGGTTTAAGCTTGTAGAGGACACGCGCCAGACCTGGGGAGTCTCCTACGAGGATACATACAACTTTGATGAGACTGGATTCATGATGGGAGTGGCTGCAACGTCAAAGGTTGTCACGAGCGCTGACACGATTGGCCGAGCGACTGTCGTACAGCCAGGCAATAGAGAGTGGGTAACAGCGATCGAGTGTATCAACGCGTCTGGCTGGTGTCTTCCACCCTTCATGATCTTGGCTGGCAAGCTCCACCAAGCTAGCTGGTATAAGGACCTTCCACCAGACTGGGCTATCGCCCTCAGCCATAATGGATGGACATATGACACTATTGGCCTTGAGTGGGTAAAGCACTTCCACAGGCACACAGAGTCGCGCGCAGCAGGCGCGTATAGACTGCTCATCCTTGATGGGCATAGCAGCCACGCTACACCAGAGTTTGATCAATTCTGCAAGGATAACAAGATTATCACCCTGTGCATGCCTCCCCACACCTCACACATCCTCCAGCCTCTTGATGTTGGCTGCTACTCTCCTCTCAAAGTAGTATATGGACATGAGGTGTCTGATCTTGCGCGCCTTGGCGTCTTCCACGTTGACAAGCTTGACTTTCTATGGATATACCAGAAAATCAGGCCGACAGTTCTGTCAGAGCGCAATATCAAGGCTGGCTTTGAGGCGACTGGGCTCATCCCAGCTTGTCCAGATCGAGTCCTATCCAACCTTACTGTCGTCAGAACGCCGTCTCCACCAGGAACAGCAGGTGATAGATTAGGCCCTTGGACTGCAGAAACTCCACGTACAACTAGTCAGCTTGAGCAGCAAGCCCTTCTCGTACAACGACTCCTGCAGCGCCAATCTCAGAGTCCTACAAGTCAAGCAATTGCTCAGCTTGTCAAAGGCTGTCAGCTTGCAATGAACTCAGCGACAATCCTAGCTAAGGAGAACTCAAAGCTACGGGCTGCTAACGACCGCCAGCGACAAAAGCGTCAAGTACAACGACAGTATATAGCACGTGGAGGGGTGTTACAAAGCCAGGAAGGTCAGGCGCTGGTTATACAAGCTCAAATAGGTGTCCAACAAGGTGATGAAGCAGAGGCCCCGCAGGTGCGCAGAAGAGCACTACCAACGCGCAGCAAATGCCATGTACAAGGCCATAATAGGACTCAATGTAGACAGACGTAGTCTATCCTCTGTTAAGATTTTAGACAATTTGAATTCGTGGTTGTTGAGCTATCGCGCGCTGAGCTGCACGCGCCTTGGTGGGGTGGCCAGGATGGTGATGTGGCCAGCTTACCGATAAAACACGTTAGATGAACGAGCATGCTGATTAGGTCAGCATTCAAAGACCAGGCCATAAGCGGCCAAGGGTGTGCTGAGATCAAGATGCCAAAACTCGCAAACTGCGTTTTCAAACATCGAACAGTGTGGGACTTGTCTCACCGACGCAGTAATGATGTTTCTGCTGAAGGGTGCGCAAGAGGTGATCGTCGTGGTGGAGATTTGGTAAAGTTTGGTCCAGGGACCAGTGCAGGCGCGGGGCGGGACGGGACCAGCAGGGGAGGCGCCCACGCGCCGTTGCTGTGTAACGATATTGAACCGGCAGATCAACAAATACTGGGACCGAACAGCATCGTCAACAGCCCTGTGGAACATGTCACAGGCACACGTAGTCCTTTGTTCAGATACTACCACATGGCTGCTGTGCGCGTATGGCGAAGTGAGGAGGTTCTCAGACGCGTTGCTGGACGGTGCCTTTATGCAAGGTATTATGCAATCTCACCCTTCCAGCAGTACTTCGTAACGGCATACGCGGCAAAGCAAGGCCGATAACTACAGACTCGGTCAAGTTATCAGACATCTGCCGTGCTCCTGACCAAAGCCAAAGCTGGTGGGCTAGGTATCCGAGTGCGTCTCAGGCGCGAAGCAAACTTCATGCAGTGTTTGCGGCCACGGATACAGCATCGAGTGCAGGATATGCGGCCAAGAAGGCTCGTCTAAAGTTGGCAGGTGCTTTCGATAGATGCACTTGCTGCCGTGTGGTCTGTGTAGCTTTCGCATCAGCAAGGACAGCTGCTCGCTCCCGACGCGAGGTGACACGAGTCGATCAACTGTTACTCCAGAGTTGATCAGTGTTTGACAGCTGTCGATGATCCCGCACGAACAGCCGCAACAATAGAGGGCCCGAGGCAGTGTCGGCATCGTGAGACGCGTCTGAGGCTTTTGGCTGGCCCTCATTTCGGCGTGCATGGGTCTGTCCAATTATGCCACGCACGGCATATTGGTCTAGCCGCTGCATGAGTAGCTAGTGGCCGTAGCCGACCAGCGTCTCTCTTCGCGGACTGTTCCCCCATGTTCTTCAAGGCTCACGCCCGTCGCAGCTACCCACTCATTACGCTCTTTCGCTGTTGCGGTCGAGCCCGGCTCTTTCCCTTCGTAGCGCACGAGAAGTTCAATTCTCGCGGCCTCCCGTTCAATACTCCACTTTGCATACACGTTAGCCCCATACGCCCTATCTGCGCTGCCACGGATGGAATCGTGAAGCTGCGCGTCTGCCTTTACCCGTACCTCGCGCCGTCATCGCCTCACCGCTGTCCCACGACCCCGGACTCGCCTGGAGCTGTGCGGTTGGACGCGCGACCGCAGCTTGACATGTCTCGCAGCCACCTCGACCACGCGCTACCATGCCCACCGACGGACGAGTCTTGCCATTTGGATAGGACACCTCGTCGACCGAAGCAATCACGCACTGCGTCCGGCTCGCTTGTCCTTCTCGCCCTCGCTGCCTCCGTTCCAGCAACAATGGCGCAGAACTGTGTCTCGTTGCAGGGCTCGTCTACTTGTCCAGCATTCAGCGCGGCGTCTGTCAGCACGAACCTGACTGGAGACTTGTATGTTGAACTGTGACCTATTGGAAGAGAACTTCAATTGACATGGCGTAGCTCTTTCCTGTCTTTCGTATCAGATGTGCAGTCATTCGACGATCAGCTACGATCTTACATCTCGACCACCTACACACAACGACAGTGAGCTTCATTCCAGCTGCCATGCGCCGGGAGCTTGGTGCTAAACGACGTACAGATACCAAAACATCCTAGGCTGCTCAAACGTCGACCTCAGTAATACTACCGACCTGTATGCTCGCTATACCACCACAGTGCTCTGTAACACCATTGTGCAAAACTCACGTGAGCCGTGTGGTCTCAATGACTCCGCTTCAACGCCGCTTTGTGCAAGTGATTGCGTATGTGACGCTTCAAACCCTCATACAATGTTGGAATCTAATCTCTTACAGGCCGATTTCGCAACCAGCGAGCAAGAAGTTGTCTCAACACCGGAATTGTGTGGTACCCCTGGCAGCAACGCAAACTCTCAGATACGAGCCGACTTCACCCGCTGCTCACTACCAGCCAATTCCCTCAGTGGCAGCTGCATCGAAGCTGTGCGCAACGAACCTAGTGAATGCGGCTATGGCTCCAACTTGCAGGGACTTTGCTCATACTGCGCTGACAGCACTGTCAACTCGACGAGTTCATGCTGTGTCAACTCGAATGTTGAATCACGATGTGTAGGTGTGATACGGCCAACGACCGTGTCTATGTCACCGCTGTTTCCCACCAGCAGCTCGACCACTGCCCCATCTGCCACGAACGGAGCTGCTACAGGCGATTCCAATTCCGATTCGGGACTGTCTGGAGGTGCCATCGCGGGCATTGTTATCGGTGCAATCGTCGGTGCGCTGCTGGTCCTCGCAGCTCTCATCTTTTTCTGCTTAAAGGAGCGCAAGAGGAAACAAAGCCAGTCTGGCAGCATCCTCAACACACCATCACCGTCGCGACACTCTGCGAAACCACCACCTATGAGCTACGGCGGTGATGGAAAGCTTCCACCGGCGATCGCACCGGGCGCTCGTGTGCAGCGCATGTCGGCGTTAGAAGGATCGTCATCCTCAGATCAACACAGCGACAGGGGAATGGCCATGACTGCGTTCGGCAGCTCTCAGAGTGGCTATGACTCGCCAGACTCGAGACACCATCACTTCGCGGGCGCTGCAGCTTTCCCCAAGCGCGAAGGATCCCTCTCGAGCCGTTCAGCTCTTGAGTCGAGTAGCAACTCGCCGCTCTCTGGGTCGGATGGACGTGACTTCTCGAGCCCTGACGGCATCGCTTCTGGCCAATCCGAGCAACTGCAGTTTTTCAAAGATTACTACTCCCAAGATGATATCCATCCCAACGACACCGTTGCCACTCTCTGGGCATACCAACCACGCGCTGGCGATGAATTCGAATTGGAGCGTGGAGACATGCTCAAGGTCGTTGGTATCTGGGATGACGGGTGGGCGACTGGTGTCAGACTAGCCGAATCAGCAGAACAGTGGGAGGCTAGGAAAGCCGAACAACGCGACTCAGGCGTTAGTAACGGAAGCCGACGATCGCAGACCGAGATCGATAGCGACATCAAAGCGTTCCCGCTAGTCTGCGTGTGCTTGCCGCAACACTGGCGAAAGACAATAGAAGGGGACAGCACGGGCAGTGGACATGGGCTCGGAGGTGATAGATCACATCCCAGCCCCTAGTTCACCTTGCTCTTTGCAGTTTACTGATCTCCACTAGCCTGGTCGTCTCTTTCTGCGTCACCGGATACACCATCTTCGACGTTTCCCGGGGTTTCTACGCCTCCGACCGAATTTGGTTATGACGGACTTCACTCGCGCGCGTCCTCTGCTCCGAGATCAACTAAACCTGCAAAAACCAAAAAAAAGATACCGATACCACGTCCATCCTACACGCGAACGCCCGGCATGAAATCCTCGGGGTCGAGCACACTCATCAATACTTCTCCGGAGAGACCCTAACGCCGCCACGATGATAGCAACACAACTCTTTTGAATTGAATACGAGAGCGACTTCGCACTTGAGCGCTGTGACACCGTACGCGGGCTCTTGGATACGCACCTCACACTTCAAAACATGAACCCACACCGCAACACAGCATTACGGACACCACCCTTCCAGCACCTTTGATGATTTTACGGCCGAAGCCTAGTGTCTAATACGCTCCTTTGCTACGCTTCCTACTGTGGCTCTGACCACACCACACCAACGCCTACCTCCATTCGCCATTTGATTGGCCAAACGACGTTCTCGTTCTATACCCTGTCGCACCTTGTCAGCGATCGACTTTTTTCTTCTCCTGTGCACATGGACGGGGCGAGGGGCAGGACTGTACATAATGTTCTTCTGCACCTTTCCCAGGAATGTTTAATCTTATCTTGTTTTATTCTACGATACCCTTGTTGTTAGAGACAGGGGCTTGGGGGGGATTGGGAGTGTGGGTTTGCACGTTGGTGAATGGCATAGAAGTGAGAGTGACAAGGCCGGCGTAGGAACGAATAGGTATTTATGGCAATGCATGTTGGATAATTCAACCTTTGCTCTCGCGGCAAACTCCTTACACGATCGCATAATACATGGTCTTCCAACTCAGTAGATAATAAAGACCAAGGGCATCAGCGACGGGTTTTGGAGTATCGATGAGGGGTGTATGTATTATTTGAGAAATCAGTGTTGTTTTTATCCTAGAGTTTCTTGGTTGTATGATGTCTTGTGGATGCGTAGTCTAAGCGAATCAGCTGGGAGAACGGTGGTGTTTCTGTTGTTTAGTGTCTTGGTTGTAGGGTTGGGGCTTGGGTATATGTGTAGTATGCTTGGTTCCGTGACGTCGTGGTGTGTTCGGGGGGAACGGGTTATCTCACGAGTCAGTCTCAAAGGACGTATCCTGGATTAAAAAAGATCTAGATGTGGATAAGAAAAGAGCAGGCTATCTATTGCAAGTCAAAATTTGATAAAAAAGGATGGCGTTCTTGAGATAGTAGGGGGCAACAGAGGCTGTCGCACGCCTGTTACGACAGAGTCAGATATAAAGGACATTTCCTATACTTCAAAAGAGCTAGGCGTGGATAAGGAAGGATCAGGCTATCTACTACAGCTTGAAGTTTGATAAAAAGGATAACGTAAAGCACCACCGAGCCGGCAACACCACCGAGCCGGCAACACCACCGAGCCGGCAACTTTTCCTTGGCATTGCGAACACCATGTACAAAACAAGCAATTACTTACTACCCTCTGCAGAACCCGCGTACGACGCACTTGTATTAGATGCAGAATCTTCTTCTGCATCTTTTTGGCACGTACGAGCGTCGTGCCCAGTCTTTCCACAGTTGCCACAGTGCCGTTGACCTGGCTGGGCTCTTTCTTGACCACTACCACTGCGCGCTCTCTTTGACACCGTACGAGCTGCAGCTGCGCTCTCAGCTACAGACAACGCTGCAGCACCATACTCTATTGTCCCACCATACTGAATCTGCTTTCTTTTACGCCCTTTGCGCTTAGTAACCTCTGCTAATTGCTCCTCAAGCTCTCGTACACGAGCCTTAATAAGAACATTTTCATGCAGCATCTCCTCAGCTCCTTTTACTAGCTTTGAGAACCCTTCCTGAGCAGATGTTGGTGACCGTACGAAGCGCTCGCTTACAAGCTTTGACTGCGACTCAAATTCGTACGTATTGCTTGGTGTTTGGGATTGCCATGGTGTTTCTAGTAGAGGTACTGGTGGAGGGGTATGAAATCGCACTTCAAGCCGATCAATGACTACCTGCGCGTCAGTAGACACTAGTCCTGATGCCTGAAAGGCCTTCTTGCAGTTATTGTACGTAAACACGTCGAAAAACGCGTCTCTAAAGGCTGGGAGGAAGCCTTCCTTGTTAATGTGGAAGACGCGTTTGGATGCCAAGGCTCGTACACGTTGGGAGTACTTCAGTTTCAACGGTGAGAAACACACCACATCAAGTGGCTGAAGTATGTGTGATGAGTGAGGAGGCATACAGAGGGTTAAGATTCTGTTCTCCAGGCAGTAGTCCTTAAAAAAAAATTCTGGTTGAGATGGCTCTCATGGCCGTCCAAGATAAGCAGCCTGTACAACCCCTTCTGACGCGCTCTTGTATGCACGTCAAAATGCTTCAACCACTCAAGACCAAGCGCGTTGTTTGTCCATCCGTTCTCAGAGACAGAGAGCTTCCAGTCGTACGGTATATTAGTCTCCTCATACCAGGCAGAGATGTGGACACGCCCCTTGTAGATAATGAAGGGTGGGATAGCATACCCAGCAGCGCAGATGCTCTGGATAACTGTAACCCACTCCCGATCGCCTGGCTGAATAAGGTTTGGTCTTGTACGCCTCTTTGAGCCTGTAACAACCTTCATTGAGCCAATAACTCCCATCTGGAAGCCGGTCTCATCAAAGTTGTGGATGTCCTCATCTAGGACCCCATACTTGTCTTTTGTCTCCTGTACGAGCTTGAACCACGCGCTGATAATCTCTGGATCTTCCTGGAGTATTCTCTGACGGTCCTTTGCGCGATTGAAAGCCATCTTGAGTTCTTCCGTACGCGACACAAATCGCTCAGCCCAGTTCTTGCCAATAGGTGTCCCACCACGTACAGCCATTTTCACGTTCGGTCGAAGGCCACAACCACCAGCAAGACAAGGAGACAGTTTTGCCACTCCTTGTTCTTGCAGTATAAGGGCATCGCCAGGCCTACCGCAAGGCTCTCCACGCGAAGAGCTACGGCGCAATTCGACAGAGCACCGGCTCTCCACACCCACAACGATGAGAGCTGCTTTCAGCTCTCTGAAGACCGACTGTCAGCGTCCCAGACCTGACACAACACGCAAACAAGGCAGCCAGCATGGCCTTAGATTTCACGACCCTTGGGGATAAAGAAGAAGGACAGGCCTGGCTCTGCCTACCTACTACACCTATCTCCTCAGACACAGGCATGGCCAAGCCTAGTACAAAGGCTCTCCTCGCGCAGAGCCACGGCTTCGATTCGGCAGGGCACCGGCTCTTCACACCCACCTACTCTTTCCTACTCTCTCTCATGGCACTCAAACCGCCTCTGAATACACACAAGGGAACCACCCTGATGTACACACTGCTCAGTCTCCCCAATTGGAAGGGGAGCTGTAGTTCTGAAATGGTAGCAATACCCGCGCAGGCAAGAATTGCTTTCTAAGGTAGTGTGGCAGCACTGTAATTCCATAGCTTAGCACGTCCTATATGCCCTTCGGGAGGCGGTGATGGTGGACTTAATCCCCATCCTATGGACGAAAATCGAATACCAACCAACCAACCAACCACGTACAGCCAACAGTTTATCTGCAATATCTGCCACCTCACACAGCCGGGGGGCAAATCCACGCGAATCAAGGTCAAGAATTTATCGTACGATTGTTTGCTCTTCTGTCGCAGAGAGCTTTCGGCCGTTGGGCGTAGCAGACAGCCGGAAGGTGATTTTGTTCTGCCGATCAGAGAGCCGTTGATGTGGGACGTTGTATGCTAGAGCAGCAAGATGCACGCTCTTAAATTGACCTGATTCGTACGCCTGGAGTGCGAGGTCTATCCTGCCTTCTTGCTGGAGTAGCTTAGCTTTGCGTTGTTGAGCTATTGTTGTTTGTACGTGGTGTTCGCAATGCCAAGAAAAAGTTGCCGGCTCGGTGGTGTTGCCGGCTCGGTGGTGTTGCCGGCTCGGTGGTGCTTTACGTTACAAGTTAAGTTTTTATATATTTCTTTGTGGCCAAAGGGTGATACCTTAAAACGTTGCTTGAAAATAACTAATTTCATCAGAGCACCACCAAAATCAAGATGGTTTTCCCTTAAACGCTCCGCATAGGCGTCGCATTTGATTATGTAATCAATACTGATCGACCAGCTTTGGCTGGCCTGTGCGGAGCGTCTGATTCATGAGATAAGGAACGGGCACCTTGTGTGTGCGGGTTGGGGAGATGGATGGACGCTGTGTGAGGCTGAGTTGGAGAATTCACACCAATGTTACGATGTCAGCAAGTGCTTCGGAGGCTCTAGAACTGTTTTGACTGGTCGTCATAGTCTTCGATCTTGGCCTTGAGCTCTCGCTTGATGACATCCGGTGCCCAAGGATTTTCAGTCGGCACCTGGACCGCGCAGATACTCGCGCCTCCGTTGTGGTTCTTGGACGCCTTTGCTGCTTTGCAGACAATCCTGTCGTCTGCGTCCTTGTTGCACTGAACCTGGATGTTCCAGTGCTGGGGGCGTTCGGTGGTCAACTGTGGACAGTGATTAGCTCAAAGTATTACTGACTACCTGTGGGGCAGGTACTTACACTTTGCATGTCGAGCCGGAAGTTTTCGCCCTTGTGGATTAGGGTGCTGGGCTTTGTTGGAAAGCCGCCGACTAGTTTGTGGTTGGGAATGGAGTCGACGAAGGCTAAGGCCAGCTTGCGGAACTTCTTGCCCATGGTGATCAGTGTTGAAATTTGATTTGACGGCGATGGTATAACAAGTTCGTGCGGAAAGTCATTATATCAAGCCAGGATCTCAATTTGCGCAGTGAAAGGCTTTGCGAGTATGAAGGTAGGGTCAGTTCAACATAGGCGCAGTGCTAGGTTTTCTGCGCAGTGAAGCGCTCAGGGGCAGTTAACAATAGATTCCTACTGAGCTATCCGCATCTCATGGTGGACGGTCTTCTCACTCCCGAACATTGGTTTACTCTCGGCACTGGGCTTTCAGCAATTGTGGACTGGGGTTTCGGGAGAATCAAGTTTCGCGACACCAGAACCATTTCTGACTGGCGACTGTATCGTTCACAATATGCAGGTCTCAGTGAAAGTGTCCAAGATCATTGTTCGCTGACGATAGCGCTTTCCGAACGATTCCCCATTAAATTCCCTCCGTTCACCACATCACTATCGAATCTCAGCAAACAATGGCAACCCTGCGGGCCGTCCAACAACCTGGTCTCCACTGGGAGCATAACCTTTTTAGCGACGCTCCTGCTTGGAGCAAGGAGCCTTCTATCGACGTTATCGAAAAAATTGCCTGCCAATATTCAAAGTGCAGGTGCGTAGTTGCATTTCTTGCACAGGGCGCATTCAACAAGGCTTACACCGTTCAGTGCAGGAAAGGGACCTTCATCTTCAAGATACAAACACACCACCAAGCCTTGAACATGTGGTTAGTGAAGCCATCCGGGGCCAACTTTTCACCGGCGACCACATCCAGCTCGACATCTATCGTGGACCGTACCGAACTAGTGCCGAATACGTAGCTGCTCACACGCAGTTCCTTCTCCATGACATTGCGAAGTGGCGTGTCTCCGATGACGAGGACGATCAGGACTTAGCTGAAGAGGTGCAAGCCATCCACGACAAGCTCCAGCTCGTCATCCCCAAGGTTTTTCCTGGTACTAACACAGAGCTCACGAGCATCTATCACGATGATCTAAGCTCCAACAACATTATCGTCGATGATGCTGGCAATCTTGCAGGCATCATTGACTGGGAGTGCATCATCAACGCCCCTAAATGGGAAGCCTGTCAGATACCTTCGTTTATAGCAGGGGCAGACGACGACCGCGTAGCCGAACCTCTGACCGAAGAGGAAATGAAAGACGAGCAAGCAGTTGAGGATCACAAAGACCTGGTCTATAACTATGAGGCAACACAGCTGAAAAAGTTCTTCCTCGAAGAAATGGCACGCGTTGACCCTCAGTGGATTCAGACGTACAAGGATGAATCCACTCGTCGCGACATAATGCTCGCTATTGAGTTTGCGGACAATGATATGTATCAGGGTCGTATCAAAGGGTGGTTGAATTGTCTGCTGGAGGGTAGGACGCCAAAGATGACGCTTATGCAGTCCATTATTGACCCATCTGGACTGGAATAGGACTATAGGAATACAATATTGTCGATTTTTCCGAGAAAGAAGGAATGATGCCCGATGTTAAACTATGAAAGCGTAAAGTAATCACATGCGCATATCTATTGAAGGTAACCAAACGGGAAATGTCAAAGGAATTATCAAAAGGGCAGCTATCTTATGCGTATTCATGCCTCACTGCATCAAAAGTCAAAACTAACGATGAGGTTGCTTCTCTCGATTTCATAGTTCAAGAAGCGATTCCCAGTGCAATAACTCGCCACCTTCTGTGCGAAACTACCTAACTTAGCATCCTCTCTCCAGTATTTGCAGCATCTAATCTCGCCCCATGTCGAGCACGACAGTGATAATGATGGGAGGGAACACAACTACACGTTTGGCGAGACCATGTTGCCACCCATCCTCCCAGGCGACCATATCCAGGTAGGTGCCGATAGAGGTTCTTACCGAAGCAGACGAAACTACTTCGGAGCATGTTTACCCGGCTGAGTCATATTGTACAGCCCAGGCGTCGTTGCTTGGTAAAAAGCTTAGCCTTAAAGCTGGGGTGTGTGTTGCTAGGTTGTAGCGCAAATGGACTGTTGATGCATGCAGTCAGCGTGCTGGTCATATTTCAAGGACTACGCGGCCCAGAAACCTATCTTTCTAGTTCTCCCGCTCAACCTGCGTGTATAAGGACTTGACGGGCGGGATTGTAAGGTTAGAGCACTGCGTTAGCTGCATGTTTCAGGTGCCTAGTTTTAGGATGAAATCTTGTCAGACGGGCCTCAAGGTGCCGAAAAACACTGGTACAAGCATCAAAGAGATGGATAATGCGATGTGTAAATGCGTTGTGAAATTGGTCATATATTGAACAACTCGACTGCCTGCGCGGACAGGGCAGGAGTGGAAATGGAAGAAAACACCGTGGATGCAAAACGCAAGTAAAGCAAGTCTTGATGCAAACCGAACACTCGCTACAGTCAACTACCTCTCAATGTCCCCTCAGTCCGATGTTGTACGGACAATCTTTGGTACCGGCATCGTGTTGTCCGTAGGTGTTACCGCGTAGTAGCGCACACTCGATGTGCTAGTGCTTCGTGGCCTGCCTGTTGGTCTTGAACCTTCTGAGACTGGGCTCAGCATCATGGAACCGAGGGTGCTGTTGCTATTTCTACTCATCGTGCTGACGCCGCTGCCTGCACTTGCAGCCGGTGCTTGTGTGTTGATGTGCAGAGGAATGAGTGGTGCAGGTTCCTGGCTGATGCGCTTGTATGCGGTATCTATGTCTGCATGATTGACGTATACGGTGACGCTGCTGGCTCTTTCACGACTGAACATGCTCGACTTGCGTTCTTCGCCGTCTAAGAGACGTTCCTTTGCGGATATTGATTGTGCAAGCTTCTTGTGTTGGCGGTGCCTGTAGACGAAGAAGGCTATCGCGGCAAGGATAACGCCAAGGACTAGAGCGCTGGCGACCGCTGTCAAGGCGATGTTCGAGGGCTTCCAATAACGTTCGTCGGGCTTGGTTGTAGACGTAGGGTCGGCGGATAGGACATTGTCCGTCGGTGTGGGAGCCATGTTGAAGGCTCAGAAAATGATGAATGGAAGAGCGGTTGCCAGGAGGACCTGCTGGAAGAGCACGATTTGAAGTCCGGAGTGCGGAGATATAGTATGCGTATAAGTCCGGTATTGGGATCAACCTATCATCGCTGCTTTGCTTAGTGGTTGAAAACCGAGTTGATGCCTGGATATCAGGCTTGAAATATATCCTACCACGAAATGAGGAAGCATATGCATGGACCCATTGCTTCCTGGTTATGTTGATGCTTTCTGAAGCAGGCGTCCAGCTATGCCCCTCTCAGTCTGAAGTGACGAGGACTCAGCCTCAGCGCCTGTGGGGGAAACGGGTGGTTCGATTCATGACAACTGAACACCATTTAGGCCCCTACTCTTTTTTCGTGAAGGCTTAGAACAGCCAAATAAACGTGGGCGAATGAGAGGAGCTGGAGGTTCGAAAAGCAACAAACTTTGTGCATATGCAGAAGCGGAGCCTCTCATATGGCGGTGGCACAGGCACACAACATCGCATTGACATTGTCACAACGCGAGCGTGCATGAGACCAGACCAGTCAGAATGTCTCACATATACGCGTGCGAGCCACAGCAATTGCATTTGCCGAATCCATCTGCGCGGCTGGGTGGCTGTTCAGCTTGTGGTACTGTGGAAATCAAGTCGGCCGCCCTAGCGATAACCTTTCGTTTGCTACCGTTGATACCTATCGATAGGAGTCTTCTTGGGGCCTTCGTCTGGAAGATGCCTGCGACGACTCAGAGCTGTGCTCAAGCGTTGTAGGATGTACTCCACGAACGTGCGCACAGCCACATGCGCTAAAGGAAATGACAGAAACGATGTGATTCGATGAGAAGTGCAGTTTGCCTTGCGATGTAGTGTTTTCTGCTGCAAATACGGCTGATGAAGTGATTAATGGTAGCCTGATTGGTAGAATCGATCATGCCAAAAGCACTCTGGTGAAGCAGGAGCTCGGCGAGACAGTTGGCTGACGGCCATGCATTACCCTTTCGGCAGTACCCAAGCCGTCATCGTCAGACCCTTGTTCGTCGCGTCGATCGGCCCCCACTTTACTGGTAGCTATTTTAGTACTACACACCGCATCCCGCAGTCACGATTGCGCAGCATGGGCAAGCAACAATGAATTCCCAAGAATCACTGAAACGGTGATATGATGTGAGAAGTCTATTCCGATACCCTCATCCAGGCTACCTACCAGTGGCCAGGCGGCCGACTCACCCGCTCTATATCTACCCAATGATCTCCTAAATACCAATGGTGCAAAGAAGGCTGTACAGTGGCCTTTCTAAACCGAGCAAACATATGCGCTCCCTTTTGTAAAGACGTTTCGACGATCTGCATGATTAGGCCTGACCCATCGCAGCTCGAAATGCAAGTGGTTCATCGTCCTCTTCGACCTGTTTCAACCACCGTTCAAAGTTGACCGTTGCACCTTCAGTGACAATATCGACAGCGAATGCAAATTCAGCCTTCAATGCTCCCGCCTTGTGCACCTGAATCCACTCTGGACATACTCGGCCCATCTCCTCCAGAAAGAACTCCCAAAGCTGGGTCTTCTCATGTTCAGCTATACGGCGCCAATAGTCCTTCCCGTCCCACTCATCTTCAAACTCTGTCCGGAGTGGAGGCGGACCATACTCGTCTTGACCACGCAGGAATTTTGGAATCTGACATCCGAGCCAGAGTGGCACTGTATGAACACATTCCCAGTCGACAATGCCGGAGAGATGGTGATCGGCGTCCACGAGTATGTTGCTTCCGGAAAGATCCTGATGATGAATCATGTAATCTTCAGGCTGATTCTCTGGGAAGACCTTCGGTAGGATATTGGTTAAATGCTGGATGCGAGAGTGCTTGGACTTCGCAGTGATCAAAACGTGGGGGTTCGTCTCCACATCATCACCCTCGTCGTCATTGACTGAATTGTTATCTTCGGAGTCTTTGCTGTCATTTTTGCTGTTCCTTTCATCAACACCCTCCATTCTGTTGTCTTCGGTTTCCAGGTTGGCGTTTGCAGTTGGCACGACCATTGCCGCCCCGGTAGGTTTATCGGCCAGGTCTGCAGCTTTGTCTGTATCCAAGCCCACCTTCTCGTCGCTGCCGTCATATTTCGAGTCCTCTTCTTCGTCAGAATCATCATAGACAAGCTGATTGTCCACTTCAACAGCTGCGATCTTGAGGCGAGCAGCAAGCCAATCCCTACTGTGTGCATAGGGACCCCGATGAATGTCTAGCTTCCAATTCTCATAGTAAAAGAAGGGAATAGAAACAATCTGAGCCAGGCAGTACTGTGCGGAACCACTTGAGTGCTCTTGCCCAAGAAGTGCCGTTGCAGGTATCTCTGCTGTGGGCAGAGTCTGTAGATGGCGAGTTGCATAGAGATTACCAACATGGGGGAAGCGCCTGCAGAAAAGTTGCACTTGGTAATCAATGACCTTGCGCACTAGTAGCTCTTTCTTCATCCAACTCATATAACGCCACTGTTCCTGCAGCTTCGTACCCGGAACGCGTTCCATGATCATCCATTCAAACCCAAGTTTGTTGTCGTTGTTAGCTGCGCTCGAGTAGACCCGGGGGACTGGAAGGTTGGTGTGCTGACGCAGATACTCGATAGTGGCGTGCTCACTTAAAGTCTTCAATCGTGGCTGTACAGGTAGCGAAACGCGCATGATGAAGTTGTCTTTGCCATTGCAACGCACGGTGTACACCTTGTTAAATGCGCCCTTCGCAAGGAAGTGGACGGAACAAGAGCAATCGTCTGGCATCTGGAGCTCTCGTCGCGCAATTGTGGTGATGGCGCTCACATCAGGCTCAGTCACCCACTGTGGGCGCAGTTCATCGAAGAAGCCTTCGGGTGACCAGATCATCCCAGCACGGGGATCCATCGTAGTCGTTGGTGTAGTCGTAGTCGACGAGATACCTTTCTCATGCTATACGATAGGTGTGTACGCAAGGCTCTGGTTGAGTGACGGAGTGGGGTGGGCATTGGCTCTGAAGCTCAGAGACTTAGGGCTTATATGGAATTGATTGCTTCGCCACAATGCAAACGGTGAAAGGGTCGCATGTTGATTTCCACTTTGAAAATAGCAAACGCTAGGAATGTTCCCTCTATCGAATGCAAGCACAGCTGCCGACAACACAGTACCGACAATCGCAGAGATTTCCATAAGGTCTTGTGTCTGATGTCTCAACGGACCTATGAGTTTATTCGGACACCCTCGCTCTTCACAGGCGCGACGTCGTATCTTATGTCTTACTTGATTACATGTTCTGATGACCCCTGAAGATACGAATCTAAATTCACTCGACTTGGGAAGCTTGTCTAGGCTTGTGAGTGCAGACAGCGCCGTCGCGCTGAGAAGCCCATGCATGCAGACAGGTTGGAGTGAACAAAAACCCGGGACACAGTCGTACCCGGGACACAGTCGTACCCGGGACATAGTCGTACCCATTCCTCCACTGCCTTTGCATGTAGTGAATATGACCGAGTTTGCGGTCCTTCTTGTGTAAAAGTCACGAGCTTGCAGTCACCTTTTGTCTCTCACAAACTTCCAAGCTAATTCAACTCAATCACCATGGCCCGTGAAACTTCCTTCTCTCATCGTGACTCTCCCGCCAAGAAGATCAAGCAGTGGATCCACGCTGTCCCGGACAATCGCCTCATAGGGGCGTGGGCTGAGGAGCAGAACATTGTTGTCGACCAGCATCTTCGCTTGGACTGTCAGGGAGTCACAACAAACGTGCCGTTTCATTTCAACCTCCAAGTTCAAATCAACTATGAGACTCCCGATAACGTACTCCACAAGCGAGCCGGTCACCCAAGCGAGCCGGTCACTCAATTTTACACCAAAAATTAAGATTTTTGCACCTTAATAACTCTACAACCAGATAATAGAATTGTCTAAAACTTGAAATACTATGCTGCATCTACGTAAAGATCAATTCTATAGAAGCGCTAGGATCCTGTATCAGTCGCACCGGAGTTATTAAACAAAAATCAAAATACAGGGATTATTTTAGCGTACTTTCTAATAACTCTACACACGTTAAGGATAGAGCTTAGATCTCCAGGGCAACTGATCTTGACATAGGTAAAGCATAGCATTTTGATTTTTAGACAATTCTATCATCTGGTTGTGGAGTTATTAAGGTGCAAAAATCTTAATTTTTGGTGTAAAATTGAGTAACCGGCTCGCTTGTGGAGTACGTTACCACCTTCAAGAAAAAGGCCCCAGATACGGTGGCTTGGGCTCTTGTACCAGTCCAAGACATGTGGACGCCGCGGGGATCAAGGCTGCACTCAACTCCACTGTGACTGGTGACACCATTGGTCGCCCGAGTTTTGATGGAGTTAGGTCGAGGGACGAGGAGAAGTAGGAAGAAAAGGCAAAAGGTAGGAAGAAGAAGGTCTTCCACTCCCTTTCTTCAGGAACAATTCCAGATTTTAGTCTTCGGGTGTTTTGGGTATGCCAGGTATGCCTTGTCCTCGGTATCAAGGCATAGTGATGAAGATGATGATAGGAAAACTGGAAAAGGTCAGCAACACGTTAAATTACACCCCGTGCGATGTAGTTCCAAAATTGTATACATGGCGCTCTAACCTATTTGCTCACAGTGATGAAGTGGTACAATTGTGACTGGCAAGCGCCCCCTCCAAGAAATCCATCCCTTGATGTTAATCTCGCATATTCTACGCTTTGAGCTGATGATCCCAAAACCGTTGCTCGAAATCCCGGTACATCTCCCCAAAAGAAGGAGCAGTCCCATGTTCCTCCACCTCGTCGAGCCACTCATCAATGATCCTGCTGTTCGTCAAGTCATTGAGTGCCACAACAACCCCTCCAAAAGCAGCCTTGAGCTTGCTCTGTCGATAGACCTCAACCCACTCCGGACAAGTACGCTGCATCTCCTCGAGGAAAAACGTGCGCAACTGTGTCTTCTCGTGTTCTTCCATGTGCTCGTCGTACATGAAATTCGGCTGTTCTGATCCATCTTCCAAGATGTCTTTCCCGTAAGTGTCTGGATCAGGATATTCGTGTCGATCGAGTAAATCCAGGATTTCGGGGATTTCGCATGCAGTCCAGAGGGGTACGATGGGTAAACATTCCCAGTCGATGATACCTGCGAGCTCGAGATCGTCGCCAATAAGGATGTTGTCTTCGTGTAAGTCGCCGTGATGGAGCACGTATGCTTCGGGTTCGAATGTAGAAAAGATTGTAGGGAGCAGATTAATCGGACGTTGGATCCGGACCTTGATCGCGTCTGGGGTTCGTGGTGGGTGTACGGCCTCATCTGAATCTGTACCATCATCTGAGTCCTTGATGACTGTGACTGGGTCATCGACTGCGAGATAGAATAAGCGAAGGGTCGTCCGGAGCCACTCTTGGCTGCTCTTGAAAGGGCTTCGAGGCACATCGAACTTCAAGTGGTTGCCCCAGATAAACCAAAGAGACACCACTTTACCTAAACAGAATTCATCCTTGGAGCTGGAATGTTCGTGATCTAGCGAGACAGTATCAAGGATATCTGCTGAGGGTAGCTTCTGGAGGTCTGTAGTTCTGTAACCACGTGGCTGATGTCACATGACATCCTATTGTAGCAGGCACTGCCCGGTGGGCAAGTGCACTTACCCATGAGTCAAGAGCTCCTGTAGACGAACATCACAACACGACAACAGATAGCAATACAATCGTTGATCTACAGTCTCCGACCGACACTGCTCACGAAGTTACAAGTTCTGTACAAGTTGCCTATGTGATCGAATCGCTTCTGGAAAAGCTGTGCAATGCTAGAGACAATCCTACGCACCAAGAGCTCCTTCTTCAACCAAGACATTAATTTCCACTGCTTATCCAGATTGGTTCCGGAGACTCTAGTCATGATCACCCACTCGAAGCCTAGTTTATTGGCGTGCGACGACTCAGACGCCAACACAAGCGGCGTTGGAATATTGGTATGCCGTTGAACGTACTCCATGGTCGCAACCTCGCTGAGCATCTTAAAGTATGGCTGGATGGGCAGCGTGAGGCGAATGATGTATGTTGTGCCCGAATTGCACTGCAGAGTATAAACCTTGTTGAAAGACCCTTCTGCTAGAAAGTTTACTACGCAGGGCATTTCGTCTGGGATCTTGAGCTCGCGGCGTGCAACTTGTTCGATGTCGGTGTCGACTGGCTCCTTCACCCAAACCGGGTGTAAGGTTCCCCACGAATCGTACTTCCAGGCCAGAGTTGCTTGATCGCTCATCTTGAGTGAGAAGCTACAGTCGTTCAGTTGTTTGTGATCTTTGTCGATCCTTGGGGTTGCTTTCATCGACTTTAATTCATGCGTTTGTATCTCGTGTTGGCAGATTAAGTGGTGGGAATGAAAGCTTTAAGTAGTGGAGAGAAGTGGTCTGCGCGCGCATGACAGACAGTGAAAGCATCACGCTGGCTCACGCCCACAATACCTGATTGTCGAAGTGTCGCTTCACAACCTGATGTCTTCTGAAGTTACGAAAAGGCAAACATTGAAATACTTTCCCTGGACATGGTCCAGCGTTTGTCCATATGATCGATGTCCAACGCGTGCAGGAAATGGAGATATCCCAATTTGTCCGAGAATCTGTACCTTCATGAGCCACTCAGCTCGCACTTCTTTTAGACATATCTTGGGAGAGCACGCAAGAAAAGACAGCGACAGCTCAAGGATTTGCATGTTATCAGCGAGGAAATTGACGAGCAAGTCCGCGCGAGGAAAGAGATGCGCGTACCTAATTATCACCCAACAAATTCTTCTGGAAAGGAAAATCATATATTATCCGTACCCTCATCTCCATAACCAATAACTCCTGTCTCAACTTAAACCTCTAAAAGGGGAAAAATTGCGGTCAGTCCGGCAAATAGAGCAGCTGTCCCATCTTGCAGTACCCAATAGACCTAGGAACTCACCCCGCCCACCGTCTAATCCTCTTCCAAGCCTCGCGGGGCTGCGCGAAAGGCTGAGAAATGAACCAAGCAATCAAAAGATTCAGAAAAAACGCACCGACCAGCACGCCCGCCAGCACCGCCCACGGCTGTTCTGGCGTGACGATGTCCATACTAAAAACGGCCGTGGTGACAAGGACAGGAAACGCAACATAGACGGTCATCTTTGTGAGCGTACCAATGTCCTTCCCCTGCGAGATTGCCGCATCAGTCTGTGCCTTGACGACGTGACCTTGCGCTATCGCCTCGTCCGCTTGGTCGAGACTCGAGACGGTATGAAGCTGTTTGCTTATGAGCAAGGGTTGTGCCGAAAGTACATGGCGCACCTACGCTCTCGAGCTTGAACTTGAACCGTTCTCGCTTCGTCTCTAGGAGTCGTCGTAGTCGTCGCAGTTCCACGACGTTGTGGATGATCTTGTCCAACAAATCCGGCCACTTCTGTTTGTCTCGAGCGTGTAGAGTGAACAAGGAAATCTGGGTGTTGTAGAAATTGTCCCATGCATCGACGATACCGCTTATACAGTCAACAAATATTTGAATTGTATCAATAACGTTGCTGATGGCCTTTGTGTGGCGAAGCTCAGGATCGTCGCGAAACACGCCTCTGATGCTGCCGAGCTATTGAATGGTCGTAAGCTTTAGATTGCACCATCCTAGGTAGATCTTTCGGAGTCTTGTTTGGCTTACATAGTTTTCCATTCTCTGATTGAAAGTCTCGACAAGTGCGCTGTACTCCTTTGCCACTTGATCGGACCTGCGATCTAGTTTGCGAAGGAAATACTCCCTTGGGTCAAAGCAAGGATGGTACTTCATTGATCCTGCACCGCCGAGAGGTGGATCGTTACCGTCTCCAGGGCTATCGGCAGGCGTTGGTGGATCGAGGTAGGTCATCAGATCTGGCTCTGATCCAAAGTAAGTATCAACAAGAAATAGATCGGTCCAAAACCACTCATCTGTCCCCCAGCAAAGCGATGAAGTTTGTGCCTCATGGAAGTACAGATCTTCATTGTCATCGGAAGCCTCCCGGAGAGGAAGCTCTTCACTCTTTCGGAGTGGTTTGCCCTTGATTCTGCGAAAATCCATTGTTGTGGCTTGCGGTCCTCGACGCATGGCGTGGTAAGGGAGATGGAACTCGAGAAAGAACCCCCAAGACTGAAGTTGTTAGCCTACGAGTGTGAAGAACGCTTAGCGCATGCTGACTTCTGTTGAAGCGGTGAAGATGTGCTCTCGTGCCAGGTATCGATGCAGAAACTGCCTGACGGTAGAAGTGGACCGTTTCGCAGTGTTAGCAAGTAGGACTAAGGCACCATCTGGCGTCAAGTTCGGCACGAATCTGGTATGATGAGCTTAGCCACTGTCGCCGTTGGCAGCTCACGTGCGCTTGATACCGAACCTACATTATCCTCTTCTCGGCCTTAGAATCTCTTCTCTTGTAGAAGTTAAGCTCCATATATCTTCCAGGAAGTTGTGTTCGGTGAGGGCGAACTTACATCTCGAGTCAGATGATCACGCAACTGCGGAATACTCAAGTTTTTGGAGAAGATTTGGCATGCTGCGCATGCTCGGCGGATCTTCTTCTCACAGTCCGGATGGTTTTGGCGATCGTCTAAGAGGACGATGTGGTTCGCTCTATCTCGTCTGTCTATGTCGACTCCATAAGGCTGAGTGGACACCGGATGGCAGTCGAGAACCTCTCCCAGAAAAGCATGCAGTAGTTGCCTTCTTCGAGGTATCAGATCGTCTAAACGTCGACTTTCGTGCGCAAAGCATTTGTTGATGATGTCATAACTTGATGTGCTTCGTGAACAGAAGCGTGCTGTATCCTCGAGGCGTTGTTTAATCTCGTTACGATGCGTGAACTTCTCCCAAGGATCGTAGAGGCGGTTTATTTCTAGGTTGGCGGAATACTCATGCCCCATTGCATTGCGTGCGCTGAGGATATGCTGGGTTATAATAGGACCTGGCCAACGTGCATGACATGGGGACAGATATTGATTTAAGTCTCTGTGCACAAGTCAGGCTTCGAATATGCAGCAAGGCTGAGCCGGGCACACTGCCCAGTTGATCTATCAAGAGGCCATGCATGTGAGGCGCAACGGGATGCATGCTAGGGGTGGTTCAGGCCAGCCTCAAATAGCTGCGAAAGATGCCGTAAAAGCTAGCCGTGGATAGGCAAAAAATATCTGTACGCGGTAATAAGCAAAACACGACCGACCGTCGAGGTTTGTAGCTTGAGGACGTTCTGACAAGTGACCTGCATTGGGATGCACGAGAAGGCAGGGATTGGTGGCTCGCTTAGTGGCGAGCAGGCAGACGACCTAGAGTCAGCGGTTGTGCTGCGTGGGCTCTCATCACAACGATATGCACCGCACCTTTGAGGACCCCTGAACAGTCTCTGTTCGAGATGAAGGCCGGGAACGCACTCTCCGATCTATCCTGTGCGGTCAGCCTTCTGCTTTCTAAGGTCCCTCTCGCTGTAGGTTGGCCACAGCCCTCGTGATTGCACGTTGTTGGGAGCTGACGTGCAGTCACAGGCACAGTACCTGGGGAAACCCAGTGCCCCCGATTTTGATCTCGATTCCGAGGTGTTCCTGCCATATCGTTGGCGAACTGGACTGCGGCAACGAGGCGATACTGTTTGGTATTGTGTAAGTACCTGGTTCCATATCAGAGATGCCGACTGAGTCGACCAGTGCTATTGCGGTGGCGGGTGTTACGGCAGTAGGCAACCCGTTTGTGATAACTGTGGACATGGCCGCTGTGGCGGTTGTCGAGTAGAAGCGGCATGATAGCAGCCTGATCGTTCAGCGACCTAAAAGGCTGGCAAGGCCCTGTGGGTGGTTAAAACACGATAGCATGACCTGGTTCCGAGATCTCCAATAGAGTTGCATTGCGAGCAGCGTTGTCTGTCAACGCACAAGTCACATGCTGGATGCGGTTATAAGTACGACCTGGTGTAGAAACTATTTCTTCAAGCAGAATTTCAAGGCTCGTCGGGAGCGCCCCAAACGCCGCAAAAGTGCAGCGCTCTTCCAGCCATTGAACCCTAGCTGCGGACAACCCGATTTCAGGGTGACAGACTGTTAAGAAGAAAAGAGAACTCTTCTTGGGGCTCCCGCCAAGGTCTCCGCTCTCAGTTGCAAGGAATTATCGTAAAGACCTGCAGAGTACTGTCATACTGCGACTTTGAAGACTCTATATGAGTACAATCTGATACAATATTTATACACACCGTCCAGCGTTCTTGCAGATACATCCAAGAGCTCCAAGAAGCGTTTACTCGGCCTTCTTCTCCTCCTCCTTGGGCTTTTCCTTCTCTTTCATGTCCATCCTTCTGCTCTCAACGGTAAAGTACAGACTCCTGCTCGCGCCCTCAAGCGCATTTGTGAGACTGCTACCAATGCCCTGCAGCATCTGCACCAGCGACGCGCGCAGGCCATCGATACCACCGGGGATTGCTCCGACCCACTTCGTGCCCTCGTAGTCGAAGACCTTGCCCTCCACTCTTGCGCCCAGGAGCATCAGCTTCTGCAACCCGGTCTGCACGGCGGGCTCGTAGTAGTCGGGGTTCGTCTTGCGCTTCGGCGCAGGGAAGTCGGGGGCTGAGGGCGAGAGGATGGTGAGGACGGTCTTGAGGTGCTGGGGCGAAACGGAGGGGAATGCAACAACGGCAAGCGGTCCGGACATGAGGGGTTCGAGGTCATGCTTTAGCTTGCGGTTGTTCGCCACTTCGTAGGCGTGCCTCGACAGGCCGTGGGTGAAGCGCTTGTCATCGACCTTGTTGCCGGTAAGCGGTACGCGTGCGCTTGTGGGTGTGCGGGGGTCGGTGGCGTCGTCGGCGGGGAGTTCGGAGGGGTCGAAGAACTCAACGACTTTGAGGGCGCTCGCGAAGATGTTGGTCTGGATCACTTGGATCTTGACCTGGTCGGCGATTGGCTCCTGCCCAGCTGCGACACGCTCAGCGTCGATCTTGCGGAGGGCGGTCGCCAGCTCTCTCCTTATGCTCATCCATTCTACGGCCTTGATGTTGTTGTGCTGGAAGATGAGGAGCAGCGGTGACGACTTCAGCAGCGACTGATACTGGCGATGTAGTTGTGTCTTGCGCTCCTCGGGCCGCTTGTGGGAGGGAGGTTGTGTGGGAGGGTAGAGCACAATGGGCGCTGCCGGTCGGGCGCCTCGCTCGAATGCAGGCGCAGGAGTGGCCTGGACCTGTGCTAAGGATGCATAGCTGGCGGTTGCGACGCGGGAGACGGGGGTGGTAGGGCACGGGGTGCGGAGGCGGAGGGCCCGCGGCCTGATGTGTATCCTCGGTGGCATGCTGTTCGATGTATTAGCATCTCACGGGCACGGCAACATGCCTGCAGGAGCGCGCAGGCTTACGTGATGTGTGGTTGCGGCGCAATTGTAGGACGGACGCGCTCGAAATCTTTTGGACTCGGAGCTCGAGATTCTCGGGCGTCCGTTGAAGTCCGTGCACACCTGCCATGCCTCCAGCATAACCTCTGGTTTTCTTCATCATCTGCATCTTCCAGAATTTCTGTCAATCGAATTGCTCTCTTCACACTGTATAGACGGTGTTGTAGTCCATTCGAGCGCAATACTTAGGTCTGGGCACAAATGGTGCTGCATATCTGCAGAGCTGCACCTCGACCGCGTGCACTTGGTCTATTCACATGGAGCGGCACAGGTGCAAGATGCATATCGGTAGGCTCTAAATGAAAAAACACTAATCGTCCTCCAACGCCTTCGCTGACTTGAATAGACTGATCGAAGAAATCGACTGTCGAAATTCTGGACCCCCACTGGTGGACTATCACCACAAGATGGCGAACAGGATGAATCACATGCACTTCTCGTACGAGGCGGCTATCTTCGACAAGCTCACTCTGGAGTCTTTCATCTTCTGCCATTAGGTCTGCGTGTTCAAAACAAGCTAGAAGCTCTGATCGACAAGCACATGGAATCAATTGGCGCCTCCAAAACATCACTATCATCCATCACCACAGAAGAGCTATGGAAACAGTCCGGGCGGTACTCCGCGAACTCGGAACTTCTACGACTCAAGGACCGCCGAGACTCTGGTTTTCTACTTTCGCCTACCCACGAAGAGGAGATTACAGCATTGGTGGCCTCCATAGTCCACTCCTACAAAGATCTGCCCCTTAGGCTGTACCAAACAGGCCGCAAGTACCGTGATGAGCGACGGCCAAGACAAGGTCTGCTGCGTGCAAAAGAATTCATGATGAAGGACCTCTACACTTTCGACTCGACAGTCGAAGCCGGACTAGAGACTTACAAGTCCGTTCGCCAAGCCTACAAGAACCTCTTTGACGAGCTCAAAATCCCCTACCTCGTAGCAGACGCCGACTCGGGCAACATGGGCGGCAAGCTCAGCCACGAGTACCACTTCGTCTCGCCCAAAGGCGAGGACAACGTCTGGTCGTGCGACTCGTGTGAGTACGTCGCAAACGAAGAGCTGGTAGAAAAGAAGACACCCGAAGCAGCATCAACAGACTCCAAACCCCTCACATTCACCGGCATCAGCGTAGACCGCACGACCAAGATCGAAATCCACGTGCCCCGCCCACCACACCTCACTGGAGACACCTCGCCAGGCTGGGACCAAATCTCCAACTACACGAACCCGCACGCCCTAAAGAAAGCCGTCCCCTCCCCCCTCGAACTAGACACCGGCATCGAATCTACCACCCTAACCACGCTCCTCCCCCACACCACATCAACAACCACAATCACCGACCGCACACTCACCCGCTCCCCCTCAGCCACAGACCTAACCCCCACCTTGCCCGGCGCGCACTGCCCACACTGCACGTCGGGGCGTCTCACGGTCCAAAAAGCCATTGAAGTAGCCCACACCTTCCACCTGGGCACGCGCTATTCAGAGCCGCTGCACGCGCGCATCACGCTGCCGTCGCTCACGCCCGCCACGCACTGGGCGCCAATGCAAATGGGGTGCCACGGCATCGGCGTCTCGCGCCTCATCGGCGCCATTGCGTCGCTGCTCGCGACGCCCACGGGGCTGCAGTGGCCGCGCGCCGTGGCGCCGTTTGAAGCCGCGCTGCTGGTGGGCCCGCAGGCGCGCGAGGACGAGGCGGTTGCCGTGTATGATGGGCTGGCTGGTGCGGAGGGCGGGGCGGCGGGGGTTGATGTTGTGCTTGATGACCGCGCGGGGAAGAGCCTCGGGTGGAAGTTGAAGGATGCGGAGCTGATTGGGTATCCGGTTGTGGTTGTCATGGGGCGCGGGTGGAAGGAGAGGAGGGAGGTGGAGGTGCAGTGTCGGCGGGTGGGGGTGAAGAAGGATGTTAGGGTTGAGGAGCTGAGGGGGGAGGTTGAGGGGTTGTTGGCACAGTTGTAGAGTGTATAGTCAGTGTTTTGGAATCCTGTACAGTAGTAGTTCATGTGTAAGATAGCGCGAGGGAGGGGAGCAGTGATGGTAATTTACGTTTCGATTCATTTTAGATCTGGACTCGTATTGAAGATCCACGGGTATCATGAGGGACGTTATCCCGAATATGCACAAAGTACCGACTCTCCGCAGTAGCATGAACCGAAGGCTTGACCAAGGGCTGGACCAGAGGCTTGGATCGAAGAGCGGGTTGAAGAAAACAAAAGACAATATTGTGACAGAAATGCATGCCCGCACTGCGCCGGATATACCCCATATGTGTTGTAGGAATGATTCATACCTGCATCGCTGCGCATTACAAGTTGGAAGAAGTTGTGTGTGGTATTGGGCGTGGTGGTTCCTAAAGCGGCCGTTGCGTCTGCCGTTGCCGTTGCCCGCCCAGCGTATTGTGTAAGGTCTGTTCTCGTGGCCCATTTTTCTTGTGAACGTGGAGTAAGATGGGAAGCGTGCCTGTGTAACGCCTGCTGTGAAAGATCCAAGACCCAATGCTCTATGATGTGGAATGTGCGAAAAAGATCACGAATGTTGTTGTCATCGTCGTACGCCGCCCACTTCGACCGAGTGCGCGGTTCTCTCAAATTGTGTCTTCCGCCTCTTGAAGTTTCCTCGTGCATTGTCCTCGCCACCTGTCGAGTCTGCTGCAAAATCGTCGCCGTAGCCTTCGCTGTAGCCTTGGTAGGAGTCTTCATTGTACTGCCGTTTCGAGCCTGATCTCTCTGGCCGTCGTGGTAGCGGGTGACTGCTCGGTGTGGGCGCCGATGACGGCAGTGGTGTCCCTCTGTGTGCCGGCGCCTCTGCAGCAGGTTTCGCACGCACAGTGTCGTCTGTGCCTATGTATGCCTTGTACTTTGAGGCTTCTGAAGGCGGTAATGATCCGGGACCCATGCCGCCAAATGCGCCGTCGAGCAAACTGCTGAAGTCAGGAACGAAGGCGTTCTGCTCGGCATTGAGTTGCTTCCACGGCTCTTTTCCGGCGTTCACTGCGTCCCAATGTTCGTCAGGCAAGCCTAGCGGACCGCTGAACACATCGTCCATTTTCACCGCTTTGGGCTTGCCCGCAATCTGCAGTGTCTTGATGTGGCCTTCGTACGACTTGCGCAGCTTGTTGATCTTCTCTCCCGTCACTGGGTCCACTCGTGCTACTGATTTGGCCAGTCTCTCCAGGCCATACAGCCGGAAAAGATTTTGCGAGCCGTGCGGTCTCGACTTCTCGTAGGTCTCGTCGCTGCTGAGAAACAATTGGCTCCCGCTGATGCCCTCTGCGGCCTTCAGCCCTCCCTTCTCGGAGAACAGCGCGTGCCCTTGCCGGTTGTGGTTGGAATGTGTGTGGATGCCCAGCCCTCGAGCAGTGTCGTCCGCGCCGTCCTCCATCATCATCGCATCGCCGTTGCTATCAATGTTTGCCGAGTAGGAATGGCCGGTGGTGCTCGCGGGCGTGGGAAACGGGTGCTGGGTGGTTGCCGATGTCGCCGGCTGGGAGCCGGGCTGGGTCATGGTCGCGGATGACGGCGGGGTCTTGCCCGGATCGGCGGCGGTCGCAGTCATGGCAGAGCGGCCATTGAACTGCGAATTCATCGAGGCGCAGGGAGGTGAAGTCGGCGTGCGCGGTTGAATGGGCTTTGTCGTTTGGCCGCTCGCCTTGGCAGCGACGTCAAAGGGTGGGGAGGCCGGCGAGAATCTTCCAGAGTTGTCCAAGCGTTGGCGTTTCGCGCTGTGATGCGACATGAAGACCGTGAGGCGCGGGGGTGCAGGAGCGCAGGCGGGCAGGCTCGTGGCGGAGGGCGTGAGGCGGAGGGCGTGAGGCGGAGGGCGTGAGGCGGGTGGTGAGAGCGCTGCTCGTAATGAGGTCTTGGCGCTTCGACGCGGAACAGTCCGCAAAAGTGAGGGTGGGCGGCGCTCTAGACGGTGCGCATTCGCGAGGTGTCGTCGGACGGTCGGCTTCCAGGCGTTTCCGGGGGGTTTGCTGCGCGGGCGCGGTGGGCGGGTGTGGAGTGGGCTGGTGACGGCACCGGCGTGGTGTGCCAGTCGAAGGGAGCGTTGAACTCGGCTCACGCCCGTCACGTGCGCATGCGCGCGTCCCAGCGTTCCAATCCACGGGCCAGCCAGCCCGTTTCAAGCTCAAACAACCGCCAGCACGCCGCCAATCTCGGTCCAACGTGCGTGCGCGCCCCATCCCTGCACCGTGCGGCCAGTATGGATGACCAGAGCACCCGCGCTGGCGACGCCGCCCGCACTGCCAGCACTGCCAGCACACCCGCTGCGCACCCAACGCGTCCCTCGGCGGCCACGATCCCCAACGCGCCGCCCAAGGTGCAGCAGCCCAAGCCGCAGGCCTTGCCGTCGCGCTCAGGCCCCAGCTCCATCCTCGTCTCGCCGCGCCAGAAGGGCAACCCCATCCTGAACAACGTCAAGTCGACCGCCTGGGAGTATTCAGATATTCCGGCCGATTACGTGCTCGGTGCCACAACATGCGCCCTGTTCCTGTCGCTCAAGTACCATCGCCTGCATCCAGAGTACATATACAACCGAATCCGTGATCTGAAAGGCCAGTACGATCTGCGCATCGTGCTGACTATGGTGGATGTGGAGAACCATGAAGATTCGCTGCGCGAGCTGTCCAAGACGTCATTGGTCAACAACGTCACGATAATGCTGTGTTGGAGTGCACAGGAGGCAGGCCGCTATCTGGAGCTGTTCAAGACCTTTGAGCATGCTGCGCCGACGAGCATTCGTGCCAAGCAGTCGTCGACCTACGCGGAGAACATGGTCGAGTTCATCACAGTGCCACGCGGCATCAACAAGACAGATGCTGTGGGTCTGATCTCAAACTTTGGCAGCATTCGAACCGCGATCAATGCTGGGCCAGAAGAGATTGGTCTGATAGCAGGCTGGGGCGACAAAAAGGTACAAAGCTGGTGCAATGCTGTCAAAGAGCCCTTCAGGGTGAAGAAGGCTGCCAAAAGAGGTCTTACTCGAGAGAACACCGAGGCGACCCAGGCAACCATGTCACGAGACATCTCCTTCGCAGAAGGCGAAAGCCAGACGCCAGGAGAGACAGAAGTCCAAGCCATGGCGCTTCACAGGTTGGAGGATGCTGTGCCGGCAGCTCTTGGGATGCAGCAAGTTCCTGCAACCTCAACGGCCGACACAGATGCAGATAGACGGCCCGATCGCCGTCCTGCTGACGTTCTGAATGAGTTTGAGGATGACGAAGAAGCTCTGAGAGAGATAAGTTATGCGCCTGAGCCCGCTGCTTCTAGGCCTGCAAAGCGAAAGCAAGCAGAAGATGATGTCAGTGAGGGTGTCATGGCAGCGCTGAGCAAACTGAGAAAGCAATAACAGAATTCCTGCACCGTCTATGCATTTGCAAGGTGATCTTCGTTCCCAAAAGCATTTCGGGCTCTTTGCTACCAGGCACAGTCGAGTCACTCACCTTCACTTACGAACCCACCCGAAAGGGCTAGCGCCATTAGCGCTTCCCCACACTGAGCAAACAATAGCTCTGGCTGCCTGCTCGACTTGCTCCACGCAACATAAACATACGGACCGATAGTTGACCTCCGGAGCGTCAAGCAGCGATGCCTTTTGAATCGCTCCCGGCTGAGCTTCAGATCGAAATATTCAGCTACCTTGAAGGCTCTCACCTCAAGGCCGTTCGTGGGGTCTGCCATGCATTCAGAGATAACGCTGAGCCTACCCTATTTCGATATGTCATTGCAACAGCACGTTATCAATCACTCGGCGCCTTTCAAAAAATATCGCTGTTTTCAGTGTTCCAGAAGCACGTCAGGGAAATCGTCTTTGATGGTTCCCTGTACGACAAGCAGCTTGCACAGCACGAAAAGGTCTACCATACACAGGTTGCCAGATTCCCCAATCTTGAGCAAGGATTCCACTGGCACAAGCACGGTCGGTGTGTGAGGCGCAACCCAATCTTCAAATCTTTTATTCTGACACTGATCCAGCTGGAAGCGATATCAACAACTCTTCAACGAACAAGAAGAAATGAAGAGCGACGGCGTACTTGTGCAAACCATCTCTCGGGCGTTGGAGTGGATGCCAAACGTGTCCTGCATCACGTACTCACCCCACCCCCATCATCTCCCAATTGAAGCCAAAGACAGGCGCGACTTACTTCCAAGGGGCGTCACAGCCGGACATAGCCATAGCTACACATCCTCAGATCACCCTTTTCGTCAACTGATTGCAGCACTATATATGTCTCAATTCGCTGGAATCCGCGAGTTTAGAACAGAAGCTCTCAACTCGAACCCTGGCACCGAGTTCGCTCTCGGCGTCTTCGACCTCAAAGGAAACGAAGACATGGCAGCCGGTAAATTTCTGTTCCAGCACCTTGAAAAGCTTGTGCTTAACATGGCGCTATGGGCACCGATTGAGCTTCGATTCGGCGACACTCTTGACAAGTTCTCTGAACTGCTTAGATCCTCCACCAATCTAGAGCACCTCCACCTCCACCCTGTACATTGGAAGTCCGAGATGGGTGTTTGGCCTCTGTTTGCTCGCTTTGGTCTGCAGAACGCGTGGCCCAAGCTGAAATCCCTGAGCCTCAAAGGCGTGTTTGCAGATGAGAAGGACTTCTTCGACATGATCCAACGACACAAGGAAACACTGGAATCTGTCAAATTCAGCAAATGCAGTCTCTTCACAGGTACATGGGCTGACATTGTCGACGAAGTTGTGTATGGCTCGAAGATCTTCCCGTTCGTATTGGATCGCGTGAACGAGAGAGCGTTGCCTCATGTCGAATATGCCAGTCTCAGCATGTTCGAAAGGGAACAGTGGAAGTATGAGGGTTGTGTCAGAGTGACGAAAGATGGTGATCGTAATTTTGTGAGTAAAGCGTTTCACGAGTCGCGGTGTTTAGCTAACAAACCTAGGTTGAAGGAAATCCGGCAAAGAAGTCCGTCTATGATTCACGAAAGCAGCAGTCAGAGGATTTGCATCCCGTTTGAAATGACGAGGGAAGAGTGTCAAGCTGTACGTATACACCAATAATGTTCTCCTTTGATAAGCCTCACTATGGTGTCCAACAAACGTAGAGTCCCATGACCAGTGCGGTGGCTGGTTTCCGAACCTCTTTATTGTCGTATTCAGCAGCTATGCACAGACAGGGACCTCAATTAGTATTAAGAATTAGGGCTAATAATTGGCTTAGTACCTGCAAGATGTTGACTAGCTCGCTCGGCTCTACCCCTGCCTGGCACTGGCCATGGGAATCTACTTTTGCCGGACCCCATAATACATCAGCATGATAGGAAAGCCAGCAACGCAACTCGGTTGGCTACATATCTGGCCCGGCCCGCACGTCCCTATTTTTGTACATCTTGACAGGGCTGCAAGAATTAAGCTTTTGGATAGCGGGTACTTAAAAGCAGCCACTTCGTCATCCCTCTCCACTATGAGCCAATCTTCTTCTGCCGAGAGCCCTACGCATGAGTCGTTTATGTAACCCTTACGACGGTCTTACACGAGAGTCGCACAGAGCCAGGCACAAATTTCCAGCAGGCCTACACGCATAGTCACATCGCTTGAGAAGCGTGTACTCGGCCTTTTCTTAGTCGAATAATTATCAGTTGAGTCTATCTGCTACCTCGTTATCCCGTTTTTCCAATTTGAGGTCGAGTTTTGCCCCCCTTGGACCACATGGTTGCGCCCTCCGGTCCAGGACACTAGCGGGCGATTGCCCTTCGGCTCTACCCGCCAGCGATACGTCTGTTTCATCCAGTCTGCCTTTAGCACTCGCAGGACTCCCACTTGGCGCTTTCGCCCCTCGGATGGCTGGCTGTCGGAGAGGACCATCATTCCGATCCGTGGGTATAGTCCGCCTCACGCTGACTATCCCAGCAAGACGGATGGCATACGTCTTGTGACTCGTCTTGTGACTTGCCCTTTTGCAAGGTTTGCACGAGCGGAAACGTGCCAGTATTTGTTTCCCCAAGTAGCTTTTACATGCCCTTCCTGCCCTTCGAGGTATAATTACCTCACATTAGAAGGCCTGAGCGCCTGAGGGGCAAAGCGGAAACGGAGGCATACACAAATGATTAAGTGGGCATTTCTGTGTCGTGAGGTCCTGAATGTTCTCAAATAAAACAAGCTCCCCAGTCCTCCTCTTGTCCTGCCCGCCTACATTATCAGCTGTTCCTTCCACTGTATCCTTCCTGCTCTTTCGACATTGTCGCTTGATCTCCAACTGTGCCAGTTCTGTACCTATCTTTGAGCCCTCGGCGTCCTATTGTACTTCAGGCTACAACTGACTGCACCTGTGAGACTGTGTGTGAGACTGTGATTCTAGCTCTCCGTCACAAGCCACATCCCGCGACGATTCTCCAATCTAGTCACACCAAGATTGTGATTCAGCATGGTTCGCCACACAGGTCACTCGTTCTCCCGCCAAAATGGCCTAAGTGAGCAGCCTCAGCGCCGCGAAAGTACTCATACCTACTCGTCAACTGGCCACATCGGTTACCAAGTATACTCGGTCTTCTGCCAAAGATATTGAATGAAACTGACAGTCTTAGCTTACCAATCATGGGCAAATTGCACAAAACGTTGCCTACACCCATCATCACGGCCTAACCATAAACAATTATCCGCAAGAGCTCGAATTCAACCCTCCTTGCGATACTCACTACCATCAATACGGCACAAGACCGCAGCAGCCATCCTACGACCAAGTACCAAGATACTCAAAGCCTGTCAACTTCGAGACCTATGCAGCGGCCAACCCACTACAGTCAACTTACGGCCACAAGGGCCACTCTGCACCGCCCCCCGACTCACACTCTGCTCGTGCTGCAGCCATGAAAGCCGAGAAGAGACGACCAACCTCATCAAAGCTGGAGGTCCTCAGCTACCAGGCCCACCCAACGAGCAGCATGACAAGATGGGAGGCGGAAAAGCAGCAAAACGCTCCTTGGAACGCAGTAGGATATGTGCCTCAGGCATCAATCTACGACGCACCAAGGAGGTGAAAGCAGACTCCAAACGCAAAAGATACCCATGGTGTGTGCAGAAACTGAATGCAGAAGATCGGCAGAAGCATTGGAACATGGAAGGACTGTATTCCAGCAGGATGAGAATACAACTTATACCCTCCGCGCATTCGCACCGTCTGCCGCATCTGTCTGCCGGTCAATTCCCGTGAGATCATTATGAAAGGGTTGAGGGTAATATTCAGCCCGGGGCGCTAGTGGGAAGGCTGTGCATCTGAGGATTGTGGGTATGCATGAGATCGGTGCAAGGCAGCGATGTGACGGATGGAGGGGGCGTGGTATCGAGAGCCTGGTGGTCAATGGGGGTTTGCTTGATTTCTCACTGCACAGACATATCTGGTCGTTGATTCCTTTCACAGTATGCAGTTTGGATTTCCCTTATTACAAAGTTGTATCAGTTCCCTTTCACTATCGATATGCCTTGCTCGTAATTGGTCAAGGGCGGGGTGTCAGAGAAGCTCGCTGTAGCTACAAAGTCTGCGAAGTAGAGGCGCACTGCACGTAGACGCCATCATGAGGGGGCATCGCTACCTCCCAGAAATTCTCGTCGCGGCTCTGCTCTGGCTTACGCAAGTCCCTTGACCGGTCAGCGCTATTGAGGCGCCGCCAAGATGCGTCTCGCGCACGTAGTAAGTCGAGAAGGACTCGAGATACACTATCGATCTCACTGGGAGTTGCGCGAGCCAGTCGATGTGCGGAGGACTACGAGCTTGGGTTTGATGTGCTGGGTTACACCGGCATAGAGGGCGGTCTTTGGGCCGATTAGCTCTGCTTGCGGCTCGTTGTTCGTGTGACTTGGTGTGGTCGCCGAGGTGTGAAGGGCGCAGGGGCAGGGCAGAGGGCAGAGGGGCAATGATGCGGCTCAGCGAGCCTGATGTTCAGGGTTTTAGGCAGTTTGTGTGACCAGCCGCGTGGGGTTCTGCGTCAAGCATGACTACCATGCCTGGGTGGGTACGATGTGTCGTTGTGATCGCAGCCTCGATTATATGCGTTCAATGCATCAATGCGCATTGTGGTTGTGGCTGTACTGTATATTGAGAGGATCGTGGAATTGACAGCAATCATCGAAGTCGTTGTCTCTGGCCGGGGAAAGCGGGGTGCCTGGACCACACCTCAACAACACCTCTGTCTCACAACGGTATTTTTTGCGAGTACGACGAATTATCCATGCGAGCTCGCGCTGCATGTCAGTTGAGGTATGGCGCGTTCACCCAAGCAGCTGCCCACTAGATCAAACCTTTGCCTACCCATCTTATCATTCACCGGTCTCGTCAGTTCACAGCCAACTGACGTCAACTTGTCAGTCCCTCAGGACTGCAACAAGTGTACGCCTTGTGTGTCCTTCAATGCAGCCGAGTGTTCTCGAAGCGGAGTTTTTGCATTGACCCATAATGGATACGTTTGGATGTGGATCTGTTTCGCGCGCTTCGGACATGCCGACCCAGTCGGATCTTCTCGAGGACCGTCAGCATGTCCACAACCCAACGCTACCTCTACTCTAGGTGTCACAATCCCCCGTGAGCAAGCCTCGTACGCTACGCTAACCCCGCCCCCAGACGAAGGATGCTCATGCTACAGCTTCATGTGCTATTCTTGCAACATCTAGAGTTTGGTTCGAAGTAAGATTCTGGAAATAGAACACAATAGGGACTATGAAGAGCATATCAAATGCTCGTACCTTCGTTGATCTGATTGAGAATTTTCGACCTGCCTATATCTTCACAACATCCTCAAGAACGTTATGTTCCTGCGATTCGAAGGATCGCTTCTCAATTCACCAATCTTTCATCTTCGCTTGATGACTTTCCCCACCAACCGTTAGCATTCGACAGCGATGCACAGTCCTGCAGAACAATACAAAAGAACTATCGACTCTACGCAACAACATCCTTCTGCGCGCTTGCGCACAGAGTTAGCCTCGTCGATGGCTCCCAGCCATCAAGCAACGCCCTCAGCCCTTTGCCTACGACGTGGGTTTGTCACCGGTTTCCAACTCAGGCTCGGGCGGTACGACGGGGACACAGTATGACCCCATGTTGACGCCGGTGAAGGATCGTCATTTTTCAGTCCCGTCTGGGTTAGAACTCCAATACTACACATGACTGCTTGGCCCTTCAGTGCTTACCTCATTGAAGTATGCCTTGCGCGTATGCCCCGAGTCCTTCACAATTATCAACAATGTCATACTACCACTAGGTCTAGGGCGGAAACGACTATGGCCAAGTATCACCAATCATGCTGCGCAGCAAGGATCAATGGTGCCAAGACCTGAGATATAGGGTGTTGAGATGAAGGCAACAACATCTTCTGCCACGCACACCTCAGGACATCACCGAGACCCGCAGTAAATCGACGTACTATTGAGCCAATCGACGTACACCATTATCGTTGCCTTCTTTTGCCCGCTGTCGTTCATGCAGCCAGGGCTTTGAGGGAGCATGGTCCGATGTCTCCCACTGCAGTTGAGCACCCTGTGAAACTCTCGAGGGCGCTTTTCAGCAGTTTCAGGTTGTATTCCTGCAGTATGTCTCGCCTGTTCCTCAAGGACATGCACACAATGTGCCGAGCAAGACGCGCGTTGCGTACTATCGTGTGGTTGTTACGATAAAAGTCCTGCTTGCTCGCTTCCTCTTGGAAGCACATATCTCTCTACCGATTCCCAATAAGTGGCAACATGCGACTTTTGATCGAATCACGCAACCGCTGGACCATTGAGTGAGTTCGTGCACCTTCTCTGCCTATCCTTTCTTCGAGTGACGGCTACTGACAACCAATAGACTGGCATCGTGTAAACACGATACGGTTGAAAACCAAAGTGCCCACGCATCTGATTCGAACGCCTTACCTGACAACGAGAAATCCCATCCCTCTGGTACGGCGTCCACATCCACTTCAACGGACGATATAGATCCTGCCAAGCCTTCCAACCCAAGCGTACATCGTTACACCCAGCTTCCACGCCGAAAAAGCATACACAAACGGATAGGTCGTCTCTTTTTCCGCATCTCCAGGATGTGTTCAGACACCCGATGCAGCGGATACGCTTATGAGTATGGGCATGGGGTATCTGAATTACCCGCAGGCGGGACGCCAATTGAAGGTTCTACTTCATACCATGAGATGCCAGGGTCATATCCCCTTGACGGAATCTTCGAGCTTGAACAGCCAGATATGCAAAAGCCGGACTTTTGCTATCAGTACACAAACACACAACATTCCCAAGCAGCGCCGGAGCATCTTCAGAGCTACTACAAGGCAAATCAAAATGCCATTACGCGAAGGCCCGCCCCTGTACCCGTACCACGCCTCGAAGTCCCAGAAACACAGAATTGCGTGCCTAGGTTGATGTCAGATCGTTACTCGATTACACCTTCACCAATCTCACCAATCACGCCAGTGCAGGATGCAAGTGCTCCTCCACGGCAGGGTGTGAAGTCGCAATTGTTCCTGGACACAATATCGCCCTGTTCTATCTCTCCGCAAGCACAAATATTCCCGCCTTACGGCTTGTGGGGACAGTTTGCACAGCGTTCTCCCGCAACACCTTCTACCATCAACTCTTACGGCTCATCGAACAATGCTACACCACTCTCAGCTCAGCTATCGTCCGGTCATTCTTCTTTCTATGCCTGGCCACAGCTACAATATGGGCAGTTACCGCCAACGTATTCGCAGTCTCACTCGCCCATGACCTACAACCAGAACACGATTGACGCATTGGATGCTAGGTCAACTTCATGGCAAGGCAACGTAAACCAACAGCCACAACACCACAACAACCCCCTCCCGATGATGGGGATACAAGATCAACAGTCGAATTCCCTTGAAGATTTCGGACACTATGCCTTATCTCCACAAACTCACATCCACCACGAGCCGCACACATCCACAAAAACCTCTCAATGTGCAAACACACAGCATAGTATGGCATACAACAAAGCGCCACCTGCCTACAGTCCAATAGTCCCAGACCCCCAGCCAACCACAAACCCACAACGACGATTCGCACCCGCCGCATGCCAACATTGTGAAAAAGTCTTCACGGGCAAATACGGACCCGGAAATCTAAAGAGGCACGTTCGGCAAGCGCACGGATCGATTATGGATAGAGCAAGGCATATATGTACGTCGTGCATGAAGACGTACAACCGCGCTGATGCGCTGAGGAAACACAGCTGGAAGAAGCATCGCCAGGAGACTGCGAGGCCGAACAAAAGAAGAAGATGACCATTAATTCTGGTTTGGCTGCATGACAGTCTGATGAGAAATTGATGTAGCATGAACTGGATGAGATTGGGATGCGAGGCTGGCTGGCATATTCTTTTCATGTTGATATCCACTTATATTCATAATCACATTAATGACTGCAAATGGCAGAGGTACCATATTCGATGATACAGAAGATATTCTTACACTTCGATTTCTGCATTCATGATGAAGCCATCCCTCCTCGCACCAGTACCACTCACACACGTCCTACTGAAGACGCGCGTCTCTGTTAGTACAACACCACGACGCTGATGATAGTTCCACGGACATCGCCTAATGGCAACACAACGGCCGTACAGCTTCACAAAGCATGCGGCATCCTTGTGTGACGTCGCGGGAACCACCCTCGGCCTCACTGCGGTCAAACAACAGTCGTGTGTGTGCATGTGCCACCAACACGTCGCTCAGCGGAAACCAAGAAGAGTCAGCATATTCGTCTTCTCGATCGAAGCCGGGCCGGAAGGGCACACAGCGGCGGAGCAGTGGATGTCAAAAGTCGGTGAAGCAAAGTATCTTGACTTGCATGCTGGCGATAGATATACCCTGCTGTTTGCCATAGTAGTTGACCGGTTGCAGATCGGAGCTGAAACGGGTGCTAGTGCGGCTCTGCGCGCCTGGCTTCGTATCCGCCCCCAGCGCTCGAATCCTGGGGCATGTGTCACACGCATGGGCGGAGTCTTGTGCTGGGTATTTCCTGATGATAGAGCTTGTCAAGCTGGAGCCTACGGTATGACTTTCAAAGCGAGAAACCACCTAGGTCACAGGCGGTGACAGGCTAAGAAAAGGGCAACTTCACGTGTGACCTGTACCTGGGCGGCCAACAGGGGCTTGAACTCGAACTCAAACTCGAACCCAACGAGTGCCCTTCCAGCAAGGATCAGGTACCATTCCATTTGGCAGCGATGTACTACAGCTCCGGCAGATCAATCAAGCCTGTTGGCAGGGCTGTGACGAGGGGCTCAAGCAGGCTGAGCCACAGCGAGTGGAGCGGCAGACTGTGGCGAGGCGGGTCCCGAGGCTACGATATTGCAATTATCTATGCGCGTGATCGGAGGTATGCTGGAAGTGTCGTAATGCGGCTCTGTTGTGGCTGTATGATTGGAAGACTTGCTACCCCGGGCATGTGGCGTAAGGAAGTCAAGCTGAAGATTGTCTCCCCGCTGCAACTAGAGCCGTTTGACTCAAACGGATGGAGTCCATCATCTGTGCGCTGTAGAGCTAAGCTCCGCTCCGTGACGACTGCTCTGCCTGCATGCTTCTGGATCGAGCAAGCCAAGAATCTGGATAGCTGTTCATCAATGTTGCATCGCATATGACAAGCAACTGCGCATCATGTCTACCGCATCTGCACTGCTCAAAAGTCGGCGGGACTGGATTGCTGTAGTCGACTCCTTGGCGCGAGCAAAGTGATATACCAATCAGCGAGTGCATGTCATGATTCAGTGCGGCTCTGGTACATGTCAAAACAAAGCACCTTCCTAAAGTTATGTGCTTGCCGAGGTCCTACTTTCATTTTGAGCTGTCTATGGCGGGGCGCCTCGGAAGCCTGCCCTTAGCATCGCAGCTCAAGGCTCATGCTGTGATATGCTCAGCTGGAATAGTGGGGCGACTTTGAGGAAGCGTACGACTCCATTCAATCTTTCACCGAAACGTCATCAAAGACTGGCTGTACATGTGCAATCGGGTATGTGGTCGTGAAATCTGTCCAACATCGCCTTTTAGCACGTTGCTGGTCCATTCGGAATTCATTCCTTCCAATGGTTGTCAAGCTTGGTCACATTCGGTGTGCCTAACACCGCCCGGGCAGAATGGATCATCCCGGACCGGTGGCAGACAGGGACCAGCACTTAGCCGCGGTTAGATCCGATGGGCTTGAATCAAACGTTAATGTTCGGTTCCGCAGTGACCAAAAATTACCATATCTACGACTGCATGTATGTGCTCAGCGATACCAGGAAGGTGTCTCCAAGAAAGCCCCTGATTAGCGTGCGGGCTAGTTCTGGTGTAAGGATTGACGGAATGAGGCCGTATGGCACCGCGGAGTGAGGGGGGAGCGTATTGTGGATTTTGGTTGCACGACCGTCGCTTAGAGGTTTGCAGAGAACTGCAGAAACGTCAGAAAGGTGTAGCGCGGTGCCGAGAACAAAGAGTAACATCAGCTCCTTTGGGACATGTTTTGGCGTAATCGTTGATCCTCGTTTAATATCCGTTGCCACGTTGTGTTTTGGGTCCCATGCGGAGTCGCCTACAGGTATGCTCCAAAACAGGACAAAGCGTCTTCACGCATGGAAGTGATTGGCCGGGTACGCTTCCCGCCCGCGCCGGGCACTCACCACCAGTCAATGAATCTGTCGAAAGTCTGACCTTTGAAAGGAAGCGAGCGAGGAATACCTACCTGGTTTCCTGATGTCGTGTCCAAACTTTATCCAAATGTGGGAAGGTACGCAGCAGGCCTAGTTCAGGCTCCTGCAGATCGCCCCTGTACAGCTATGGCGGCATGGGAAAGGAAGTTCGTCGTTAACCTTAGCTTCGCTGTGCTATTGTCGTGTTGACTGCAAATGCATTATGCCTGTCTCCCGAAGCACGGTGGACCAAAGCACGGAACCACAAATTGATGGGTACGCATTGTTCGTCCTGAAGATCTTTTCTCATCGAGGCAGGCAACATGTGTAGCCGGGCTCGAATCATACTCGAAAGTTGCAGTCTCCACGCGCTCGCATGTCGAAGCAAAATGCGCTATGCACACAGCTTCTCAAACAACACGTTTGAGCATGTGCTTGGAGAGGTCGGCTAGACATCCGCTAGATGGCTTTTTGGTTCGGATGTAGCTTTGGTCTGGATTGTAATTGTTTGGCACCGAACTGCCGTGCTTGCGACCTGATCTACGATTTGTGAGCGGGTACCCAATCAACATCTTGTGGCAAATGTGCTGCGATGCTCGCGGCCCCCGGGAGCTTACGCAAAGGGTCGAATGCTCAGCCTCCGCAGCACAAAATACCAGCCCCTTTGCGGCTTCGAATCATAACGACAGCCTTCGGTCACCTCCGGCTTTAGTGCAAAATATCGAAGATGACACAATGAGCTCTCTCGCCAAGGCCAGCGACCTCGCGAGTGTGGACACAAGGTGGCTGTGAAGGATCCCTGGCATCGACATGTCGCGCTCTCGTACCCAGCTGTTGGTCGCGGGTGTGCTATGCAGAAAAACCCAAGACACATGTGTAGGTCGATTTCGTCTTGCTGTATACTTGATGCTGCTTCCTGTAGACCGTGGTTCGCTGCCGGCCGTTGGTCCGAATCCGACTGGTCAGTACAAATCGCGGGACTCTTTGAGCCCTTCTTGTCCGAGGCGAATGTAGCCACGAAGTATCCTGCTCACCCTGCAGCATCCACCACGACAATCTTCTTGCCCTCTCTCTTGTCCTATCTCTTGTCCTCTTCGTACTGTTTGGGCCGCAACCGTGGTTGCACTGACAGCTAGTAGCCTTGTGTAAGCCTTCTTGTCTCCACTCTAACGTCCTGGCTGCGGTAACTAGCCTTTGTTAGACGTCGGCTGAAGCTCCGCCTCAAATGAAGCTTAATAGTTTCCGCCTGCTGCTGCCTTGTTCTTGGCTCACGACGTGTGCCCGTGCTCTTTTGAGTTTCTATCTTCAGACCATACCGTGCATCCCCGCATCAGACAGCCTCCACCTAAAAGACTCGCGTGTCTTATAGAACGCATATTGCTGTTGGAACGTCTGAGACTGCAGATCCAGAAACGGTGTCTCCGAAAAGCTTCATGATCACCTCGCCGTGGTACAGTTGATCCCCTTGACACCTCCAGCTTATCCGCAATCAACAACACCACCGCCAGCATCACCGTCACCACTACCAAAGTTTGCTCCCCTTCCTATAGCTGCGTGCAGACTCCTTACAGCATAGCATCGCCGATCTTCAAACCCACTGTCGCGTCCCCATAAGCAACACTTCGCAGACTCAACTCAAGGCACAGCTCTTTCTCGGACAGTGTCCCGGCACCGTCAACACTCTTTGTCTTCTCACGCTCCTTCTGGAATTGACCGAGACAAACAACAGCAGGTTCTTCTTGTCGAGCCTTGCATCCTCATAATACACCATAAGCAGCAAAACATCAACAACCGGAGGTGTTCCTCCAATACGTACCCCAATCAACCTGGTAGAAGCGTCCCTCACTCTGATTATTTTTACGAAGTAGAGATGCCACCTCCACATCGCGGCGCTGGCAGCATGCTAGCGAACAGCTATGACGGAGCTGCACCCTTCTCTGATTCAATCGAGAGTGCTCAAACCGGTATACCTTTGTCTTCAAACGGATACGGCTTCCAGCAACCCGCATTCACCCCTCAAGTCAATCACAGCGCTCTTCTTCAGGGTCTTCCAGAGCATGAGCCGTCGATCGCCGTCGGTATAGGTGGATATGCATACGTACAAGCTGCTCCGTCGTATGCAATGAACGGTTTCGCCGCCACTGGACTGGAAAATACTCTCAGCCCATATGCCTACCCGCACAATTGGGATGGCTCGGTTCGATCTAATTCTTTGGACAATTGCGTCGATCCTCGTTTGACTGTCAACATCGTAGATTTCGACGCGCCTCAGGCCGGAGCACAACAAAGAGAGCCAGTGCAGTTCAACGATCCTCAAACGAACTTGGGAAGAGGCGATTTATCCCACGACGGCAGCTCGTTAGATCGCTGTGGGACCTACGATGCACCCCACCACTCGCAACATCCGTTGTTGATTGATCAAATGACAGCGAACGTGACAGCCGATCAACTTCCTGCGCCTATATTGACAGAGCTGGAGGATGTCCCTTTTGCGCAAACAAGACTAATGCCCAATCCACCTTTGTTTCCCTTTCCAGATACAAAGCAGAGCATGTTACATGGTACCCGTAATGAGAATGGTCTTTTCAGTGGCCAGAATACCCTATCAGAAGGGGGAATGTCCCTCGAGAGTCCTTACCAAGGCTGGTCCTCGATGTCTGATACCGGTTGTCTGGCCAGTTCAGCCGCCTCGTGGGACCCAGATTTCGTCCCAACGGACTCTCATACAGCAGCCCTGCCCTATATGTCCAGGCCCCGCCAACAAGTACGCCGACGTGGCCTTAGAGCTTCGCAAGGCGCAATGTCTGATAACTCTCGCGATGACCTTCGCCGTTCGCTCGAAAATCTTGCTATCGACAACAGCTCGACGCAAGGCGGCATGATGAGGTATGTACGGTTGTGAAGCAGAAGGGATGAGAGCTGACCGCTGGAAGCATATCGAGAAGCGAGCAATTGTACACATCCAACATTCCCCAGCGCAGGCACAGTCAGGCCTCAGTAGCCTCATCGGGATTCAGCATCGCATCTTCTACCGTGCGACCGTGCCCTGTTGATGGGTGTCATGTCCAGTTCAACGGGCAATACGGAAAAGGTAACCTTGCTCGCCACATCCGTCTCCTTCACAATCGAAGAGACTACCACTGTGGTGATTGCGGCAAGAATTTCCGGAGACAAGATGCGCGCAAGAAGCATATCGAAAAGCAGCACATGGACACTTAGCCCTTGCTTCTCCCTTGGTCATCTTTCGAGGAACATCCAATCTTCAAAGTGTACGAATCCTGCACACTTTGGGTATTCAGGTCGATACGGCGGCAGGCTGGCTGTTATCAGTGAGGTACGGTCGATCCAGACCATCAGTGCAGTCGATAGCGCCGCCTCGGCTTCCGAGAAATCGTTCCAATCAGCCTCAAGCATGCCCACCAAGCACCAGGAATTATTCGGCTCTTTCCCTATCCGTCATAATCTTTACATACACCAGCCCATGTACATCCATCTCTTGTTGTCTCACACAGCTTATGATACCCCACAGGCCAAAGTTAAGACCTAACCGTTGCTTTTATCTTCCTTCTCTTTCGATTATTGTCTTCCTTCTCTTTCAGTTATTGTCTTCCTTCTCTTTCAATCATTGCCTACCTTCTCTTTCAATTATTGTCTTCCTTCTCTTTCAGCACCAAGCAATATATCGAGCATTTCCTATGGAGTCAGGCGTTCTGTGATTCCATGTGTTTCCATACGTCGTCGGTGAGGGGCCAGGTCGTAGCGACGACCTGTCCGAACAGGATCGATACGTGAAGACATGGATTTGAGAAGACCAAGGGCACAACAGGTCCAGTGGAGGGTGTTTGCAGAGATATCGAGAAGCTGACACGGTGAAGAGTGCGCCAGCCAGGCGCAGGGAGCGCTTCGCTCGTGCGAGGCGAGGCTTTTGTCATGCTGTGCAAGATACACCTACCACTCAGACTTTATTAAGAGAAGAAAGAGGAAGTGTTGCCGGCGACGTCGTCAGAGGAGGTCCGATGGTTTCGTATCTGGGTAGCGAGGGCGGGCCGTCCAACCTCCGTAGGCAACAGCAAGGATCAGCGCGTGAGTCCTACGCGTCAACAACAAATAAGAAACTGCCATCGGCTTCCCTTCATATAAAGAAGCATGGTGCTGCCGTTGAGTGACGATCAGTGTCCGCTTCACTTTGTGGATCGTCGGCCTTGGTTGTCGATCATTCAAAAGCGAGGAAGCTAATCGTGGGTATAGGAACACCAAGGAGGGGCAGGTGTACGACACGACAGTAAGGCCTCCCTATAATGTCAATGATGCCGGTGTTGACCGCTTGCGGTCTGAGTTGTCTTCGCCAATGCTGTCTGCGGATTGAAGGACCTGAGGCTGTAAGGCTGCCGCGACGGCAGCGTTGACAAACGATGAGGTGTAGGGGATGAAGTGTAGGCCGACATTGCTACCATGGTATGTCAAGCCCTTGAGCCCTTTCGTATGTTCTCTACCGACTTAGTGTTTTTGCAGGTATTGAAGAGCTGGCCCAAGCTTCACTTCAAAGGGTGGAGGGGAGCACAGCTCTTTATATTGGCATGCCGCATGCTATTAGTCACCACATAGCTGGCGCCTGGTCCGATTAACGTAATGTGACTGGTCATACTTCCTAGTCCATCCATAGATGTTCTTTTAACTTGCCTTGTTTCCCAGCTTGCCGCCCAGCTGCCTCCTGAGAGGCGGCCACATCCAATGAGTTACAGGTAGCATATCCCGGTTATAGTCAAATATGAAGGTTCATTGGTCTTACCGTCATGCTAACCAAGCACTTTCGAGCTCTTCATAGTCCCGTCTGAGCTGGTCGGACGAGCACTGCCCAATAGCGCCCCAGGCGCGTGACGGGCCCCTTGCTGGCAAGTAATCCAACCGATGACTAGCATCTGGTTAAGGACAATGATGAGAGTCACAGCCTTTAGTTTAACCACGTATTGTTAGCCACACATCATTCTCAGTCGCCCCTCACGGCGAAGGCGATTTTTCAGCACAGCCCCCGTGAGTTTCGCAATTCAGCTTCGTAATGCATCGGAGGTTCCGAAACACAAGATTGCCACTGGTGACCACATAAAAACCTTCGAGGCCCCTGAGAATTCCTCCACTTCGTCCTTCGGCCCATGACAGGGAGAATTTGAGAAATTTGAGAGGCTGGTGTTTTCCAAAGCCTTGCGGCATAAGGCACTCCAGATACACCCTCCCTAACCGATTATATGTCTAGCGCGGCGGAAGTACAAGAGGAGAGCTGCAATTCGGCCTCTTTACCGGGGCAAAGAGGTCTATCAAGGGCAAAACGCTCCCTGTAAAATGATCTTCTGCTGGGAGGAAAGCTTTTTACAGCGTGCAACTTCTCGGCGCGTAAACCTAGGTGAATAGGAGACAGGGCTTCTGACCATTTGAAGACTCTGCAACCATTGAACACGGCGCTAGGCATCCAAGTAAGCGAGGAGAGTGTAGGAATCAAATAGCCCCAATGTCGGACCAAGCTCTCTTTGTCTTGAAACCGGTTCAGGTACAGAAACGAAGTTATCTGCCATAGGTCGATCTTACCTACAGGCGCCCTGGCGCCTTGACGTGCACAGTGAGTTCCATAGTGACGGATTCCACTTCAAAGATCCAAGACTATGATACGATAAAGTGGCCGTCATAGACTGATCCTGTCGGTAGTCGTTGGGAATTCCATACGGTTTGGAACCTCGAAGCAACCGGTGGCAGGTCAGGTGTGGAGTTGGTGGTATATCAGTGTTGATTTTATCGCGGTTCGAGAGTCATTTTGCTATGGGCCGGCATAATCGAGTGTTAGTCGTAAACCTTCAGTTCAATACAATGCCGACCGATGTTCGACGTGAACACTTCATCTCGGCTTCTTGTCAACCCAAAACTGAGTGTCGTGGTTTTGCCGGTTTGACATATCGCACAACGATGTCGGTCCGTCGCGACCCTAAGTCTTATCATGACTCGAGTATTCGCAAGGAGTACCTGGAGCTGCACCAACGCAGGTGTTGCGCCGTTGCTGATCTCAAAGCGGCAAACGGCCCGGCCCATCGTTCCAATGTACTCAAGATGTGCGAATGACGTTTTCTGAACTCCTGCCCTCCCTGGGTGCCAGTCCTGTTGCTCGTTCCCTCACCGTTCAACAGGCTAAATCGAAATCCATGCACGGTCCCTGGATTGTGCATGACAATCGTTCAGTAGGTGTGTGATAAAGGAGCATTGGTGCGGCAGGTGGCTGCCGAGCTGCTGCTGGAGCTGTGGGGGCCGAAAGTGCGGGACATGTCCCGCCACAGGCGCCGTGATCATGCACGAATTATCGAGGCGTCCTCCACAGGATTCCCTGCTGCATTTCGTGCACACAGAAGCTGGAAGTGCTGATAGCTTCGTGCTTTCATCGCGCTGATGGTGCCATGTGATGGTGCAATGATGGAGAGCCGTGTAGGGTGTAGGTATGCGCTTCGAGCAGGCTGGGACTGCTCGGCTACAAGCAAGCATATGGCGGAGAGACACCCCGCGTACGCATTCGTATGCGCCTGAGGTGGTGGCGCCTGCCCCAGCTTCCCTTCCAGCCTCTCGTGCAGCCACCAGAGACGCTTAGAACATGCAGCAGCGATTGACGTGCCGCATACCGTAGGTCGTTAAAGGAGATCCACATGTTCACTCTTAGTTATTGTACAAAAGTGATCGCGGCCCCTGGTCAATGGTTACTGTCCCGTTCTTCTTGCTACCTTTTCGCACCACTTGTGCCTCAATCGCCGAATGCCGCGAAACCTTCGCCGCAAATCTCCTCTTTCTCAGATACTGCGCAAAGATCCCTCTGCTTTTCATCTTTACACGATCTGTTCATCCCGTAGTGGTTGCTTGGTCAAACGTGCATCTGCACATCTGCTTGCGGACTCCCTCAATCCAAACGCTGCACGATGCTCACGTACACAGGCGCACTGCCCCAACGCTTAGATCGCAGCCTCGTTGATACCTGGCTTGCACTGCGCCCCACTCGCTAGACAAAAAGCTCAATAATGCTTTCGTGGGTCGTGCTGTTGTGCACCTGGACGTCATGACGGCCAATCCCAGGGTGCTTGGTGTGGGGGCCTTGGTGTTGTCTGCAGTGCAAGAAGAGCTCTAGATCATAAGCCAAGTCACCAAATCAGCGCTCTTATGGTGATGGAAAGTCAGAACCTTCTTGTTGACCAGGACGCAGACTAGCCATGCCAGCCAGTTGCATAGACTGCTGTGAGCTCTCGCCGTCGACGATCGTAATGGCTCGTTAGTCACTGGAGTCCTTCACCACGCTAAACCTCCACTCTGCACTGGCCAACACACCGCCCATCATACCTCCACAAAATCGCCCTTCAAGACGTGGAGCTTCACACCATTCTTGTGTTCTTCTTGTGCCGGTGCAGCATCCTTTCGGTGCTCGCGCTGTCACTTCCGTCTCTTTAGCCAAATCCAGCGTCATACCCTACAACGCCGTCAACACCTGGTCCGAAGCTTGGTGTTGCTAATCAAACGGAGGCACACGGCGTTGTCGGTGTCCTCCTCGAATGATCCCTCGCAACACACAGCTAGGAGCACGTTGCACCTTATCTTCAGCTCTTGCTCTTGCTCTTGGACTGTCCCTCAAGGTCAGGTACCTCTCCGCCGACATCAGAGTGCCAAGCTATCCTCTTCGACACGAGTGCCTTGGTACGACTGCTGGCACAACTCACTGTGCTTCAACATCACACCCCTTCGAGGACCTTCTAAGGCAACGTCTCTGGACCTCAGAGCAGTCCAGTCTCCGTGGAGCTGGCTCTCGTCAAGCTCAGTCGCCCTTCATCGATCCAGTCTGAGATCGTGCCCTACCCTGCGAGCCCTCTATCCGCGCACAGTGCCGAAAATTCCCTGCCTGAACGCAGCCAATATTCCCGAGTAGACTATCGTTCTCGCATACTAGGATGATCCATCGGGTCTCAAGATATGAGCTTTGTACCGAGTGCCCACTTCGCTATCAACACCGACTCGTACTTGGGCCAACAAAGAACATGGCGTATTACCGTCCAGATCAAAGGGCACAGGGGCAGTACTTGGGCCAGCCCTCCTACCCAGTGCAGCAGCAGTACTTCCATGTAGGACAGCAGTACGTCTTTTCGGGACAGCAACAGTCCATCGCTCCAGGACAGCAACAGTACTTCGCTCCAGGACAACAGCAGCCCAACGACCCAGGACAGCAACAGTACTTCGCTTCCGAACAGCAACAGTACTACACTCCAGAACAGCAACAGTACTTCAACTCAGCCGATAACGAGCAAAATGCGTCCGAGCAGCAGGCGCAGGACCCCCCTGTCCAAGAAGCACCTCTGCAGACCACCTTCGAACCGCAACACCACAGTGAGATAGCCTTCGAAGAGGCCTCGTTGCCACCGGAAGCAGGTTCCCATAATCAGTTGTTGCTCTCTTACGAGCCACATGATGAGGACAGCATGTTCTCGACCTCCTCTTCCGCCGTGGACACATCTGTACCCTCAATGTTCTATGGCTTGCCGCAGGCGGGGCAGAGCCTCGATGTCAATGCTGGTAACTTCGGTGAGGGAGGATCAGGTCCCGAGGTAGACATGCAAGATGCCCGGGCTGAGGCTTGGGCGCAAAGCTTCCAGCAGAACAACAGTGGCCATAGCGCCGCTGACACTCAGTTCTTCTATCCAGAAGCCAGTGGTTGGGTGACCCCGGCACCGCAAAGCTATCTGGAACAGGAGTTACTGCACACAAACCCTTTGCCAGAGTCCCACATCCCGGAAACAAATCCTGAAGTGTCGGTTACCGCCTTTGACCGAGATGTAGATAACGAGCATCCTTCAAATGCATCGTCTCCTATGCACAGGGACCCGGATCAGACGTATAATCCAGGTTACCCTCATCAGGCCGAAACTTATCCAGAGCAGCCCCTAGGATATCGTAACAACATTGCTCCTCATGACGTAGAACAAGCCTTTGCGCCGTAAGTTTGACCACATGCCCACCCCAAAGTTCGTCGCTAAGCCTGACAGACGCCCTCCGCACCCATCGGGTCTCTCGCCGCTACTGTCCCCAACCACCACCGCATCTGCTTCCCTGTCGACAGTCGCGACGGATCTGAAAAAAACCGTCTACTGCAATCTGTTATTACCAAATGGAACGCGTTGCGTCAAACGGTATTCAGGCAAGGAAAAGGATGCAAAGCGCAACCTGAGAAGGCACAAACTCTCCCACGTGCATAACGGCGCGACTTTCCCCTGCGAGGCTCCTGGCTGCACCAAAGACCCATTTAAGCGTAAGGACTTTCGAAAGAAGCACTATGAGAGTTATCATCCCGAGCTGGTAACACCAGGACGGCGCCGATCAACAGCCCATCTTCAACGACTCGATACATCCGGTCGGACCATGTTACGCTAGTGTCGTTTTTGATCTTCTCTTCCCACTTTGATGTCTCGGCAATCTCTTCTCTCGTCCTCAACGAATTCTTATCGTCATCAACTCTTATGGTCACCGTTGGATTGGAGGCTTAGGGTAGCCGGGCTTGTGTCGACACTCTTTGGAGTCCTTGACGTTCGTTGTTTGAATCTTAACGACTGTTGGCGTTTGGTGTTTGGCGTGTTGCATGCATACGTTTGGAAGCGCGTTGGGCTGGTTTTTGAGCGGCATATGCTTGGCGTCATCGTTACCGATACCTGCCCGTAAGCATGGGAGGCAACGACCAGAATCGCATTAGGCCGCAGCTGCCTATTATCTGGAACGAATTAACGTATCGCTGATCGCCTTATACATGTCTTCTCGTGCTTGCCCCGATCGTTTTGGTAACGTGTATGTGAAAGAGGTAGAAGTCAGACGTTGAGATGGGGAGGGGAGACGTGGAGAAACTAGCGCGCCGAACGCGACTCAAGTTGCAATTGTCGCTCCGATTGCTCTTTCCCCATCCTTCACACCGCCTGTTCGTGTGCCGCCAACTCTCACCGCCGGTTCGACCGGTACTTCCTGCTAGCATTAACCTCTGCATCGTTCACCAGCCCTCCCAACAAGGATGTCTGGGCTATCACATCTTCGAGCTGTGTGTCGATCGAGGACAGGTATCGGACCTTTGCAGATGTGATACGGAGTACAGACGGGAGCCCCTGCATGCGGCGTAAGCTCTCGGAATAGGTTCGCATCGACAGCTTCTTGTGTTTCAGATCAAGAGACGGAAACTCTACCGAATTTCTGAACAACCAAAGAAACACGGCTCCTTCGTTGGCAAACTCCAACGCACCTCACGGGCGCAGAGTGATGTGCAGGATGACAGGATGACCTGAGTCCCTCGAATATCTACGTGGCTTTTCGTTAGGTTCTGTGGTAGGGAAGAAATTCTGCAAGAGAAGGTTCTCGAGGCATAGAAGATGCCGCCCTTTTGCGTCAAGCAACCCAGACTGGCCAGCAAGCCGTGTTCACTCGTGTAAGACTCGCTAGGGAGTCATGGACTCTAGGCTTCCAATATCGTTTTTGCCACCCAATCAGGTGAGTGATGTCCTTGTTTGATAATGCCCTCTGGGCTACTGCTGGGGTCGAGTGTAGGTACTAGATGTCGTGGTGCAGGCATCAGGACAGTCTGTTCTTGATGAGATCCATCCTCTCTGGTGGCAAGATCTTTAAGCTCGATGTGAGTAATTGGATAGTGAAAAGTAGTTTGTAGTGTCAGCATGGGACGTGGTTACTGAAGACCTGTTGTCGACATGCGATACAACTCGACGCTCTCTGTAGAGTCATCGCCCGAGCCTGACAGTTATGAATCGAAGCTGCGGGAGAAAAGAACTCAATAGAAGATCGGATATATGGAGAATTTTTTGGTCCTATAGAGATCACGTCTTTATTACCAGATAGCTGCAAGGCATCGTCATGCCCAGAAGCACGAAGATCGACCTATCAGAAGCCGCTAACGCCTCCTCGTCTGGTGCGTCTTCCACCTCTCGACGACAGCGCCTCTCGGTACGTTGGTACGCGTCGGCGTCAATTTGCAGCTGCAGTGAGACCCAAGCTCGGTGGGGTTGTGTTATCCTTGGTACATTCCTTCGAGTGCCCAACGATAGCATCTGTTTGCACACGAGATGTTTGCTTTGACATAAACTGAATACCCGCTCCTAGCAATGGCAGGACATGAGCTATGCAAAGACTCGGCTCGTTTGCCTACTCTTCAAATAGCGTGTTGCCACGTCGAGAACCCAGAAGTCCATTGTTCTCTGCCTTTAGCCCAGAATCCTGACGGTGATGTCCTGGGCTAGTGATCCGTGCGCCATGCAGATTGGTCAAGTGTTTGTTTACACCTTTGGAAACCGGCCTTGAGCTTTGCGCGTTTCCCGCGCTGTACCACCTGAACGATAACCAGAAGATGAAGCGTCGCAATAGCTTCCTTGCCATTGTTTGCAAGAAAATCAATCGCCCAACTCGCCCAAATACTTCTCTACCTCATCATTCCCATAGAACATTCTCTGTAGCTTGTCGTGCTTCCTCTTCTCCACCTTGGCCAGCTTCTGGATCTTCCCAGCATCCAACCTGATCTCCCCTGGTTTCGCTACCCCCCTTCCCCGAAGAAGTGACGTCCTCCTCTCCTCGGCCTTTTTGTCGACACCCAACCCCAGTTTATCCCTCTTCTCCTTAGGCACAAGCGGGAAGAGCATCCCCTCCCCTCTCGCCCCAAGTCCCATTCTCGCGTCGACATCCCAGCCATAATTCTGTATGTATTTTAAGCCCATCCTCGTGCGATCAATCGCTGACGGTGTTGGCGCACGCGGTAGAGCGGCCTGGTGCGCAGGGCTGATAAAGTGTATGCGGTGGTCTGTCTCCTTGACGGCTTCGCCGCAGATGCCGCACAAAGGGTAGGCGTTGGGCTCTGGTTGCGGCTGACCGTTGGGGAACATGATGGCAAGGTATTTCTGCGCTATGGACTGCCCGCTTGAAGGTGTTGTAGGCGCAGGCGGGAGCGAGGGTGCGGCGGCGACGAAGGCGATTGGGTTCTTCCAGAGGCCGCGACCATAGGCGGGGTGGGAGGTGAAGGGTAGGGTTGACACGTCGGCGTCATCATAGCGAGGGTCTTCTTCATCGTTCTCGTCCTGAGGGTTTGCCATTGTAGGCGGCATTGAATATGTAACAGTCCTTTTTCTTTTTCGACCTCAGGTGTTAAGTGAAGGGCTCCTGAGTCTACGCGCTATCCTTGTGAGCGAGTGTAAAGACATCTCTATGCCACGTAGCAACGACTGGACGATGTCCTTTCCCCCAAATTGTGGTGCTGGTCGCAGTTTGCCCGCTCAGCGCCACGAATTCTAGGAGGCACTCGCGTGGTCACATGATCGATGACGCTACGCGATCGCTTGGCAGCGTGGCACTTCGTTCCGAACGTTGAACCCTTCGGAAGCTAACCAGCAGCCATTCATCATGCCCATCGGAATCCTCCACCAGGGCTTTACCGAGGGCCTATCCTCCATCCCCTATGGCTGGACCATCCTGAAGGTCACCTCCGTCTTTGGCGTGCTTTACCTGCTGAAATGGTTCTTCAATGGCGCCATCAACTCCTCAGAGCGGAACATGCATTCCAAGGTGGTCATGGTGACGGTATGATCAGAGCATTGCTTTTGTATCTGATTAAGCTGACAAGGCTTTAGGGAGGCACAGCTGGTATAGGTGCTGAAGTCGTCAAAGGGCTTGCATCACGTGGTGCCCAGATCATACTCTTGGTCCAGCAGCCACTGTCTGACCCCTTCCTCGTCGACTATATCGAAGACCTGCGAACGCAGACGGGCAATGAGCTCATCACCGCCGAACATGTCGATCTCACATCGCTGCACAGTATACGAGTCTTCGCGACAAAATGGGTCGATAATGCCCCACCACGCCGTCTCGACACCATCATCCTCTGCGCGAACACAATGACACCTATGGGCAGCAAGGCAGCCATCACTGAAGACGGGTTGGAATCGACATGGGGTCTAAACTACATGGCTAACTTCCACCTGCTCAGCATTCTCAGTCCTGCACTCCGCGCCCAGCCGCCAGACCGAGACGTACGCATTGTCTTTGGTACATGCAGCGCCTATATGGCTGGGAACCTACCCGACTTCGACGCAAAGCCAAGCTCAAAGAAGGCAAATGGAGATGCTGAGCAGACCGAGTTTATGCCCACTAGCGTCTACGCCACGTCGAAGCTCGCGCTTATGACCTTCGCTGTTGCCTTCCAAAAGCACCTCAACGCCTACGTGCGCCCGGACAAGAAGCCCATGAACGCCCGCGTCATAATGGTCGACCCGGGTTGGACACGCACACCGGGCATGCGGCGCCACCTGACCTTCGGCACGCTGTGGGGCCTTGCACTCTATCTGATCATGTGGCCCGTGTGGTGGTTGGTCCTCAAGAGCGCCGACCAGGGTGCGCAGACCTTCCTATACGCAGTCATGGAAGCAGACTGGGGTAGGGGCGAGGGTGGATACTTCCTGAAGGAGTGCAAAAAGGTGGGCTGGTCACGGCGGGACATTGATGACGAGGATTTACAGCAGAAGCTCTGGAAGAGCAGCGAAAAGACAATCGAGTTGCTAGAGAAGGAGGGCGCGAGGAAGAGGGCGATTGAGAAGAAGGAGAAGGAGAACGCAGAGAAGAAGGAGGCCAAAAGTACGGCGAAGGAGGCGAACGGCGAGACGAAGCAGCGAAAGGGGAAATGATGTGTGGACGCACATTATAGAGCAACGGTAGCGTTATGAACATACCTTCTATTTTTTGACCTTCTAGCACATCACCTCATTCTAACCAACATGCTCTCAACACCTTCGATCGACTTCCTCACCTCGTCCGCCGCCTTGGCAACATATGCCCCATCAATAACCCGATGATCCGCACTCCAGCTGAACACACACTCCTCCCTCTTCACCAGCTCTCCAGCCTCGCCAAACGCAGGCACCACCTTCGCCCTTCCAATCCCCAAGATGCCCACCTGAGGCGTGACAATAACAGGCGCAACCGCTCTCCCACCAATGCTCCCGATATTGCTAAGCGTGAACGTAGCTCCCGTCAGGTCTGCAGACGAGAGTTTGCCCGCTCGCGCTAGCTCGGCCAGACGAGTAATCTCTTGTGCCAGCGAAGCGATGCTGTGGTTCTGCACGTCCCTGATCACCGGGACCAGGAGTCCAGACGGGGAGTCAACTGCAACGCCGATGTTGTGGGTGCCCTTGATCAGCAGGTGAGGTTTCGCGGGGTTGGTGGTGGTGTCGAGGTGCGCGTTCAGAAGGGGGAATTGCTGGAGTGCCAGAGATACAGCTTTGATGATGATGGGAAGTGGTGTTATGTGCTCGGTCTTGGGGCGGTTGACGTTGTATTTCTTGCGCAGTTGGGTGAGGGAGCTGAAGTCGATGCTGTCGGTGTAGAGGAAGTGGGGGATGGAGAGCGACTTGGTCATCTGCTTGTACATGCCTGACTGGACTGGGGTCAGGGTGTGTATGCGGTCTTCAGCTTGTGTTGAGGACGCTGCGGCTGGCGCCGCTGATGTCGATGTAGTGCCTGGTGCTTGCTTCGCTGCCTCTGCATGTCTTTGGACATCTTCCTTTAGGATACGTCCTTCCTTGCCGGTTCCTTCTATGTCTTCAATCTTCAGCTTGAGGTCCTTCAGCATGCCACGTACTGCAGGTGTTGCCAGTGATGCATGCTTTCCCGGCTGCCGTTGTGGTTTCGCCTGTTCGGTCAAGGGTTCGGGTGGCAGGGAGGTGGATTGTTCAGACGACAGCATATCTTCGGCCACAGCCTTGGTGTCATTCCTCCCAACCTCTAACTCTTGCTCTTGCGGCTCAGTAGGCTTCGGTGCCGCTTCAGCAGCTCCACTGTCTGATGCTCCGTTTAATAAAGCTTCGTCGGCCGCCGATATTTCGCTCTGGATATCGATATCTACAAGGGGCTTCCAGAGTCAGATGGTTATCTACATTACACTGTTAGTCACTTACCTTTCCGACCTTGGCCATGTCGTCTGGCTCATAGTAGAGCTTCTTGATGACACCATCGAACCGAGATGTGATCTACGACCGTCAGTCCATGCGCATGCAACCTTTTAGGGATCCTGTACCTCAACTGAAGCCTTGTCTGATTGTACCTCGCAGATAGGGTCAAACTGCTCGACCCGCGCGCCTGGTTTGACGAACCATTGTATGACCTGACACTCAGTGATACCTAGTGCAAACATGAGCTTGCGCAGCACAGACAAGTAGCATAAGTACATACCCTCTCCAATGTCTGCCAAAAGGTATGGTTTGACCGCTAGACGCGCCGTCGATCCGCAGAATCCCCTTCTCTGCCCTTGGTCCCATCTTGTCGCATAAGCCGCGATTGGCGCTCTTTGTCCAGCGCTGGACCGAGACAACAGGCGAGGAGCTTCTCTGCACGCAAAAGACTTCATGGCGGGCGAAGTGTGAGTGGTAATTTCGTTCTCAGAAGGATCATAATAAAAGTACTGTGGCCGGCGCGGTACAAGAGGTCTTGCGTGAATCCAAAGTTAAGCCGAAGCATGCTGGGCCGCGATCAACCGTGCCTCGGTCGCGTAAGGTCTAACCATATTCGTCGTAGCGGAATGCGGGTTAGAGGAACTCACAACGGAGCTCGGCATCAACCTCCACAGTCAGAATAAAAGAGTATGGAACATTCATCTTGTGAAGGTTGATACTACATTGCCTGCAGATACTTACTGCTCTGAATGCACACTTGATCTGGCCAAACCCTGCTCTCCTCCCAGACAAATCTTCTTCGCAGGCAAGTCCGGATCAGCTTATACTATAGTAACGTAGGAGACGGGCGAGTCGGACAGACGAGCGAGTCGGACACTGTGCCAAGCCCCTACCAAAACCATCTTAATTTTTCAACACGGTCCTTGACAGTGCTGTATAGTGATGTATAGTATAGGATATTATTTAGAAACTATTTCTACATCTAGCTTACACGTGCGCGCGTTGTGCCTAGCCTCATCGCAGCGTCCACAGCGCCTTAAAGGCTGGCCGCCCTCATCAGCGCGCGCCCTCTTCCTCGTCTTCTTCCCATCACTGCGCGCCCCAAACTCCTTAAGCGCTGTTAATTGTATGCCCTCTTCAACTGTTAAGGTTCCCTCCTGCTGTACTCGCTTTCTTTTGTACGATTTACGGTGTGAGGCGGCCTCGTTAGCGGCTTGAAGCTCAGCGTTGCGCTTAGTGATTAACACCAAAGAATGCGCCATTATCTCCGCGCCTTTAGTAAACTTTGCAAGGGCATCAACCATTGAGGTTGGCGAGCTATCTACATGTTGTTGAATCCTCTCTTGAATTAGCTTTGATTGCGACCCAAATTCTAGGGTATTGCTTGGTGTTTGCGACTGCCAGGGACCGTCCTCGACGGTAGGTGGCGTAGGGGTGCGCAGCCGTATGTCAAGCTGCGATATCACTACCTCTGGGTCGATCGGAACCAAGCCAGCGCCTCGAAAGCCTCCTAAGATATTTCTCTTTGTAATCGCAGCGTTGAAAGCAGCAATAAAGCATGGTAGGAACTCAAGTTTAGTGATGTGGTTAATCCGGTTGCAAATCAGGATCTCGGCTTGGCGCCCATACGCCTTCTTTAACGGCGAGAAACAACCCACATCAAGTGGCTGCAGGATATGCGATGAGTGAGGAGGCATGCAGAGAGTGATAATCTTATTCTCCTTGCAGTATTGCTGGAATTCGAGCGAGTCGTGGCTTTCATGGCCATCAACTATAAGCAGTCGGTGTGAGCCAACAGTGCGCCCCTTCGTATGCTTGTCAAAGTGCTTCAACCACTGGAGACCAAGCTCGTTCGTCGTCCAGCCGTTCTCAGAGACCGCGATAACCCAGTCGTGAGGTAGATTCTCCTCCTTGTACCAGGCAGAGAGGTGGTTCTTGCCCTGGAAGATGATAAAGGGTGGAATTGCCCACCCCGTTGCGTTGACGCCCTGGATTACCGTAGTCCACTCCCGGTTGCCCTGCTGAACGCTCCTTGGCCGCCCTCGACGCTCAGAACCTGTAACTACTGCGCCAGTTGATATAACGCCCATCATGAAGCCAGCCTCGTCGAAGTTATAGGTGTCTTCATCCTGGATGCCGTACTTGGCTTTCGTATTCTCTACCAGCCGGAACCAGTCTCTTACAAGCTGAGGACTCTCACATACGGCTCTCTTATAGTCGTACTTTCGATTGAATTTGACTTTGAGCTCTAGCCGACGCTTAACAAAGGTCTTAGCCCAGTTTTGGCCAACTGGGTCGCGGTGACGCTCAGCAAGTAAGGAATCAGCCATATCTTTAACGGCTGCGCGCCTAGGCGGAAATCCTCGCGCATCAAGGTCGAGTATATGCTGGGCAATCACATCCTCTTCTGTTTTAAGTAGCTTCATTGAATTGGGCGTGCAATTAGGTCGAAACAGCTTTCCAGCGCGTCGGTCGCTTAGTGTTGTATGTGAGACGTTGTAGATTGATGCAGCTCGTCTCTGAGATAGTGTCGCGTCGCGTTCGATAGCCTGAATTGCGAGCTGTATTCGAGCCTCCTTTGAAGCTGGTAAATCGTGGCGTTGTTGAGACATCGCGTGTATAGTAGTAGTTAAGATGGTTTTGGTGGGGGCTTGGCACAGTGTCCGACTCGCCCGTCTCCTACGTTACCAGAGTAAGATTACCGCAGGAGTCTTCTACAAACATGCTCGCTCGAACTTGTCAACATGCAGCTCTTTGTCGTCAAACAATCGCTGTGTACCCAAGCCCATATGCTGTAGAGTATTCCCAGGCCTTTCAGTATAGTAAATTCATCCGTTGTCAACAAGGCTCGCATTGCTGACCTCCATCTCTACTTAGCAGGCTGAAATCGAACTCGTCAGAGATCTAAGCTAGCATGTATTCTTTGACTTCCGCATCAGTTACAAGTATTTCTGCTATAAAAAAACCGCTTAAGATGCTGTTGTGATCGCGTCAATATGCATCGGTAATCGAGGAGCAGCGGAAATCCATCGATAAGGCCGCGTTAGAATAATAGGTTTGCACCGAGCTTTGTTGTTTGTGGGTGTAGAGAAAATGATCCATACAAGCAGAGATTCGAGCCAACGCATGTAACGTGACGTGAGTTCAGCATTCGTTCGAAAGTCCAGCCATCTTTCGAACCGACTGGATGTGTCCCAAGGCGCGACTTTGCCTTGGGCAGACACCATAGGGTCATACTCCATCGTCATTTACGACCACCCCAAATCATAATTTGACGCTAGTCAATATTCCATTAAACGAGGCTACGACGATGCCTGCCTGCGCTGCGAACTGCACCAGCAGCCTTTCGTACGTCTACGTCTCTCGCAGGTCTGCAATCCAGTCCGAAGCCTGTAAGGACGGGTGCCTGGTTGTCGTGGTCATTTCGCAGCACGGCAGGCTTCTTAACGATCGTGGCAGAATCTTGATACCCGCCGTCTTTCCTCACGAACATGGGACCCTCATCAATATGAGAGTTCTTTAGACACATTAAACCGTTGCATTTGAGTTAACTGCTTTCACATACTGTTCTTCTTCAACCATTTGAGCCTCACTTGATCTTGATGCAACACACACGTTGTAGAGCTGCGAGAACGCTTCCGGACAATGTAAGGACCTGGATGAATTCTCACTGCAATACGAATATTCACTGGAAGTGGACGAAAGTGCATCACATAACAATCAGAACACGGTTGAGGTTCTTCGGTCAGATATGCTGAAAGTGAGAATTTCCTTGCGGCATTCGGCAATAGCGGCTATCCTAATCGAGCATAGCCGAAGATGCTATCAAAAGTGACCACCCTCCATCAACGAAAAGGTGCCCAAGGACACTTCCTGCAGAACTCTCAACCAAGCACCAGACAACAAGCGATATGAGCATGGGCGGTTACCGCGACAGCAGCGCAAACATGGAGCGAACAGCTCGGCGACTCGCCGAACCCGCGTGTGTCCATCCGGGCTGAGAAGGGTCCAGGAAGCGTGGAGTCGTGGGCCGAAAAACCCCCACGCTGTCGATCGCCCTCCACTTCTTACCCCTCAAGCACGTCAGTGTGAATGGATAACTATCTTCGCCGCTGTCGGTGACAGCGGCGTTTGTCTCCAGAAAATCCGTTCGCATCAAGTCGTGATGTAGACGGTGGAAAATCGGATATCAATGCTGATCAGCTGGGGAGCCGCGGAAGCCCTTGTGACTTGGAAGGGCGGAACCGCGTGGGCGCCTGCAAACAGCTATCAATTCGTTGCGACAACAGTATCGGAGCCCTATCACAACAACGTAAATCTGCCTCCCGGTCATAACTTTGTGCTAGCACTGTTACTGTTCGGTTCCGGAGTCCGCACGCCGACGGCGGATTGCGCGTCGCGATACCCGCCACAAGGCGATTTCCGACAACCCATCATGTTTACTATGTACATCCGCTCACCTGTGGCTTCCAGTATTCTCTTGTCGCATATGCGCACTCATGCAGATTTGTGGTAGATAGCGACAAGCTGATCGGCGGCCTTGCAGTGTCGCACAGCAGCGGATGTTCGCAGGCTTGCCGGTGCAGTGTGCAGCAAGGCGATGAAACGAACAGCGCAGCGCGCATTCACCGCTATCAATAGCAGGTCTGCGATACCGATAGACCGGATTGTTGAGTATGACTCCTAAAGTCGGGCATCATAGCAAGTGTGGCTAGTTTTCTGCAATGGTTGGATGTGGATGAAGCTGTGTCTACTCGCCATTCCTGAGTGCTGAACTGCCCGACTATGATCCAATGGCGATGAGACATTGTCAGCGCGGGGTTGTATCTCCAATACTCAGGTCCTGGGCTGGCTCGAATAGTGTATCGCTGGTGTCAATGTTGCACGACTGGCCAGCTGCCAGATCACCGTTGCAGGTTGCATGTCGCATCCTCGCACCGGGGACTGGTGCTCGCAGCTCGCACCGACAATCGGACGCGTCCGCTGCAGTCAACCGAACAACTAATACAGCCACCGATGATTCGTAAACCATATTCCGGAGACAACACCAGATCACAATTTGATGGATGATTTCGGTGTTTCATTTAGTCCATTTGCTCGACATCTGACTGTCGAGGTGTTTGTCCGCTGGATGTGGACGGACTTTCTCGAGTCACCCCTCAAGCAAAGACAAAGGCGGAGAAATATCCAATCCCGCGCCTAGACCCCGCCCTCAGCATCCCACGAGGGATGTGTTCTGGAAGACCAAGACTGCGCCTAAAGGAGTGATGATCACAGGGTTCACAAGCTACTGTCCTGGAGAGGCGGTTGCACTTCTCCATTAGGGAAGTGAATGTACCTCGTAACCGTTTAAGCGTTCTAGAGGTACCTAGGTACTCTTTTGTCTTTGCCAGACGGAAAATTGCGAGATTGGGGGATAGCCGGTGCGAATTTCAAAAACAAATTTCTTTCTTGCGGGGAAATCGAAGTCAAATTTCTTTCCTTGGACTGTGCATGAAGCACGAAATTGCAACTCCACATGATGTCGGCCGGGAAAGTGAAGCGGAGCAAATTTCTACGTAGAAACTTTCTACCCACTTCAGGCCTCCAACCCTCGCTGTGCCGAAGATAACCCCACCTCATCTCATTAACGGATGCTACCGATCCACGTGGGTGGCACTCTGACCCTCGCGAAATGACGTTAGGCCCCGCTGCGTATACTGCACCCGATAATCGTCGACCGACCAGCATATGGGAGGCCTGATCCAGCCCTATATATGAAGGGATATACAGTTCAACAACCACGTAAGATCTTAACGTCAAAATTTGATAATAATTTCCCAGCGAGCCTCTTCTGCCTACTGTTGTTGTATCTTGTTAATGTATGGTTTTTTTGCAAAGTAGTAGGTGCTATGCCCCTTGCAACGGGTATGCGCCCCACAGACGCTGGTCGCTCGAGGATTCAAAGTTGCTCAATGGAGTAATTTCGGTGGCAGATAGTGGTGGGCCCGCGAACGAACCGGTGAGAAACTTCTCTGCGATGAAAAGTGGGTACGCGAGTGCGGCTCTTCCTGCACGACCTGCAAAATGACGATATCTTCGGCAAAGGTTAACGTACACCCCGATAAGCACCACTACCACCACCAACACCACTGCCAGACGCTGCATGCACAGTAAAGCTGTGCAGAGACTGAGCTAGGCACAGCGGAGTCTTGTTTTACTAACATTTTGGTGCAAAATGTACTAAATTTGGTACGAAATAAGACAGTATTCTGCCTAGCTAAGCGTCGTTAACACGGAGCACTTAATATGCAATTTTAGTTACCTGCTTGGCCATTTTCCACGTCGCTGTCCTCACACAAAACAACTAGTAGCTATAACAACTATAATAAGGTATAAAACGCGTGGTAATAGTAGTAGTAGTCGTCGTCATCGTCGTCGTGGTGCCTATCGGGGTGCACGTTACCCTACTATCGGGGTGCACATTAACTTCTGCCGAGGCAAGGGTGGTGCAGGTGAAGCAGTCGAAGTTTGGTTACCTATGCCTGTCACCGCAACCTCAGTCTTGAAGGTTGTCGATGGACCGTAGCGGTAGGAGTAGGTTCTGCGTGCAGCGAGTCAACCATCGAACGCTCCAGAGTTCCTTCGCTGGAACGTCTCAGTACGGCTACCCTGCATTCGGACGGACCTTCCATGTCACCTTCTAGCAGCATTCACTAGAAGCGTGGTATCGTAGCGGTTGCAGTAGGTAGCCATGCAGCCATCGTGAATTTCCTGTTGTGGCGCAAACTACTTCGTTGCGAGTTCCTGTTGTGGCGCAAACTACTTCGTTACGAGCTTCTTCAAGCGGCGAGAGGCCGTAGTTGGCCGAACAAAGAAAGCTTTCGCAACAGGAAACACCTCGAAGCGAGGTACATCAGTCAAGACCCACGAAGGTTTTCAGGCACACGAGACGGACGCGAGGCAGAAGTCGACGCATCTGTCGAACTTAAACTGAGCTTGGGATGGCAGAGCACAGACTGGACATGGACCCCGGATTTGCTGAAACCCTGCATCTCTGCAACAGAGGATAGAAACGTGGAGAGCTGGAAATAGCACAATACCGTCTCACAACTGCATGCGCGTTACTCCCATTGCAGTAACTGCTCGAGAGAGAGAGTGCTGACTGCGTGATACGGGCATTATTGAAGTTTAATCAGCAGAGTGCTGCCATCAGCATGAACTACATGCGGAGCTGATGTCGCAAGCTGATGGCCGTACGAATACGTGGGGTCCCATCAGCCGAGGGTTTCTTTGTGGTTGCCCGAGGTTTGTGCAATGAAGCTGTACTCCGCTCCAAACCCACTGTCAGATGCGCAACCGTGGCTTCACATGCGAGCTGGTTAACCAAAGTTCTAATGGTTACTACCTCTTCAGCCGGCCGTGAGGAGTGCTCGGGGACACCTCCGACATAATACCTATCTAGCCTCCGATACCAATGTGGAGCGGAGGGCCTTGGTCCACATGGACCCTGAGATCTTCTGGCGATGCATGTGAATGGGGCTAATGTACCCCATACTCCGCGGTTAAATCTTGACCCTCTCGAGGCGAGGAGTCAGAACGAAAGACAACCGGAAGAAATCCAGGCAACACAACCGCGGGGTGTCAGGCTCCAGCAACGTTCACGAGCTGTTTTGTGCTGGCCCTGCGCCGCCTCGTCAGACTCGTCAGAGCCCGTCAGAGGACAGCAAAGCACTGCCAGCTGGCCTAGGCACAACAGAGTCAGGCAAATGAGACAAAATTCATTACAGCGTTTGGTCGCCCCGTCAAAGTCGTATTTGGCGTCGTTCACAGGCGACGGCTTCTCACTCCGTCTGCAAACCGCCGCGAGCACAGAAAGCGGAGCTGCGGCATTGGACACCGCAAAAGGAAATGTAAACGTCCGGCTGAAATGCACGGGATGAAGGGAGGGATGTCAGGGTTGCCCTCCCGATCCCCGAGCTGATCTCCAACTCGAACTTTGCTGCTTCAAGCAACTTATCCGGGAAAGTTATTTCGCGGAAGCGGCCGTGGCGCACCAGCGAGTCGTGGGGGATGCACCCGTGCGTGCTGTCACTGTGACATGCCTGTCTGTGTGCTTTTTCAAGATTACGAAGGGAGAAAGTAAGTCTAAAACCAGGGGGTGACGAGAATAGAGGCCTCGTCAGGCTATGAGTTGTCGTGTATTGGGGGCTGTGATGTGACCAGCTGTCCAGCATAAACGACTGGTATTTGGTGGCGCTGCGGACGACTCATAGCAGCCTTTTCCATGTGCGCGAGATGACAGGGCAAGCGACGGGCGCCGGGCGCGATCTCGCAGAGGAAAGGCGGTCGAGAGTCCCGAGTGCCGGGGTCGTCCTCCACTTGCAGCGGAGCAGACGGGGCTGACGGCAGATGTGGGTGCCGCTTTGGTAAACAGCGGTGAAATGCGACGCCCAATAGCAATATTCTTCCGCCCCCTTCGCAGCTCCACGCCGCATGAAACGAATCCAGGCGGTGACCCACCGCCATTTGTGACTGTATCTTGCGGAAGCGGAAGATATAACGCGAGCTGTCACCTCGCTGCGCATCCCACGCCCTTCCAGACCATCTGATCTTCTGTGTCGAGACACAAGTCGCACTTTGCTTCTGACTCGGACTCCTGACCTCCGCAACACTCCCCAAACGATAAAGCCAGGCAACCCCCCTTGACTCTTGTTCCACCAAACTCGATAATCCCCAGACCGGCGACCTTCGACTCACAAGTCCACTCGATACGACGCTGAACCGCGTTAATAACCTTGTTTTCATCCATCCGACATCACCGTCATACATCATCGGCCGTTTTCGCCTCGGTCGACTTGCCGTTGACGCTAAACTAACGCGAACACCTGGGCACCATCCATCCGAGCAAAACTGGTTCACGGCCGACAAAGCCCGACGGCCTGTATATACATACTCAGACCCACCCCAGACGCTATTTTACTCTGCAAAATGCATTTTGAAGCTTCACCAGGCTCGTCGCCGTCCAAGTCGATACCCATTAGCATCTCACCCAGAAACATGTCTTCGCCTACAGGATCTCTCTACAGCAACTACTCCACCGAGGCCAACTCGCGCCGCGGCTCTTCATGTGCCTACCCGTCGTGGCCCACTGGACCTTCTCTGGAGTACCGCAACCCATCCTCGTACATCAGTAACGAGGACCTTTTTGGCGAGGACTTGGACGACGCATACTCGTGTCCGTTCCTGAAGGAGGCGCCTGCGCCTCCACGAGTCCCGCCCATGGCTCAGGCATTCCCAGTCCTGCCTCCTCTCTACGCACAGAAGAAGCCTTCTGCGCCCAAGACTCAGCGGAGGCGCAGCAGTGGAAAGCAGCGCCGCACATCGACTCCCATGACTCCCATCAGCGAGTCCCCTGAGCAAGTCGAGTAAACAACAACATTTAAGCGTCATCGCTACAACTACCGGCATAACGTAAGTTCAGCCTCTCATATGCCGGCTCGTAGTGCATGCTAACAAGGTACAGTTATTTGTTGACACATACGTCACTGTATGGCGCGCGCCTCGTGCCGCGCCTCTCGACATGTGATCTGTGGCTTAGCTCCACAGCCACAGCTTGACCGGCACATCCCTTTTGGGACTGCCGGTCCTCACCAAGACTCATTGGTCTTGTTCAAGTCGCTGCGACAGCCTCACCGCGTCTAGCGCACAGTAGGGCGACCATCAGACCTTATCAACATGGTCTGACATAGCCTACATTCTCCAACCCCTATTAGAGTCTCGTGTCAGCCTCATCACACGCCAACATCATCGGCTCGTGTTGAGAGTTCAGGGCTTCGTCTTTTGCAACATGCATGCAACGACGGCGCGCAAGCGCGCAAGGCTCGTATGGGACCAAACCTTCTGTGAAGGTTAGATCCAGACCTGGAGATCTGCAGCTAAGGCTTGTAGCCGCGCTCCGCGCATGCAAGCGATCAATCGAAAGTAAAGGATGGAAGTCCCTGGCCATTGGAGGAAAGCATTGTGATAGTTTTTGGGCATTTGCAGGCGTTTTGCATTTTGGTACCAGCACCGATACCCCCGTGCCGCACATCGGACGGACATGGCTGGGAGCGAATGGCATTTCCTGCACAGCACTGTGATTGCATTTAGCGAGGCTTATGAGGCTTGCTGGTGGCTTGCCTCACCTTACCATTCATGATACCCCATCCTTAGATACCCAACCTCTTATCGATACTTTACTATGAAAACCCTTTCCGTGCTCCACTGTGATACTTCTCGTGAGCTATTGCTGACCCTGAGCTAAGAAGCCCGTCACATCTCGTCACACTCGACGTGATTGTTGAGATGTGTGGCGCGCTTCTTTAGATGGTGAGGTAGATGAACTTTCTCCTTTGCGCTATTGTTGCAGTGGCCCAGCAGAAGCGAAGGCAGCACCTTTTCGTCGGAACAATCTATCATGACGGGCATAATCCATCACCCGAGTAACCCGCCTCTGCTGATCGCAATCCTGCCAAGTACCCCTCTCCGAACCAATGCATGGAAAATTTCCAGATTCATTCGGTAATGTGCCGATAGCCAAAAATAAGCTTGGCAAGCGAACGGAAGCTGGGGTCTGTCCCGCAGAAGCCTGCACTTGCATGTCGAGCTCACGCTTCCGGCATGCACAGCAGATTCTGTGATACCGTTGGTCAGAATTGCGGTCTGGCAATGATGAATTTGTCTCATGTTGAGGACCAGCCGGAACCATAGACCACGCGATTTGCACATTTCTTTCACCCCTCGCATCAATTCAACATGGAAATCGTCGGGATGGTGGCAGCGAGGGAACTGCGTGGCTGGGACGAAGGTCAGGCCCAACAGGGATCACGCTCCTTAGTGCCAGCGCTTGCTGTGAACACTGTGAACAGCACGCAGATACCTGTGTGCTGGGTTTCTTTGCATTTCTGCAGCTCTCGTGATAATGTTGGCGTGGGATGGACAGCAAAAGACACGTCAACGTGCAATGGATGAGAGAGGGCAAATCGCCGTACCAGGTAATTTCCCATACAACCCCGCAAATCATGTACCTGAATTTGAGATGCGGCGCATTTGGCAGATCGACAAAGCTTTGACTACCGAAGCTGCCAGTGCGGGAAGATGGCGTGCGGAGTAGACACTCATGTGCGCCTTCGTGTGCCATGAGGAGCACGTCGTCCTCTCTGTGAACCGTTCAACAGCTGGTTCCTGGAGCTAGAGAGGGTATATGTGTGTGCCGACAAATTCGTGAATGAGGGGCTGCAATACGTTACGATAGCTGTGCTCGGGTGCAGCGAGAGGTCGGGTTGTCCGCTCAATGGGTACCAGGACATGGGGATGTTGTGCTGTATCGGTGTGCTATGGACAGGGCTGGTCCGTGGTATGGCATCGAACAGAACAGCCGTTGCTCAAAGACATGATGGTGGTGCCACAAACTTACATGGCCGCCTCCCGAGCGGGATGGATCCGATCCGAGGCGGTGAGTAGTGCCCGCTAGCCGTCCTCATGTTGGGCCGCAAGCTGCTAGCAAAGCGCGCGAAGGGCGATGCCGCTGCCGCAGTCGTCGCCAGAGACTGGAGCAGAGGTATCGCGGTGCTTGGAGAACAATGAGTCTGATATATGGGACGAGTCGCTGGCGTTGCAGTTCTGCGCATGGTCTGGGTGAAGGGTGGCTGATCCTTGCCAACGGGCCGTAGCTTCACTGCCGCTGCGCGCCACGATTGGGTCGCTGTGAGCAACCAAGGTGTGATTCGGCTTGCACCATCACGTTAGTGCACCCAATCAAATTCTTCCATCACTTGTTCCTCCTCACTCTGGTCTTCCGCGATCTGGTTCCCTGCGTCAAGAAGCGTTTTGAGAGGCTGCTGTCCGTGTCCATGCAGGCACCGCTGTTTTTGCGGCGCGAAACTGGACCATTGACGTGCTGTGTCACTTCGAAAGGCCAACTTGGCGACCAGCGACGCTCGCTATGCAGCATGACTCTTCTTGGTGTGTCGAGTCCCAGGTCCATTGCCAGCTTTCACCATGGCCAGCAAATGAGCAAGCTGGTCTACAGCCATTAGACGCCTCATGGTCCCCTGCCATGCTCTCGTTAAGCATCGCTGGCTCGACGATGCCAACCGTGCTCTTCGTCCTATTCTAAGCAAGATCAATCCGTCCTGCGTTCTTAAGCGCCGAACCTTGATAGGCCCCAGGTGCCCACGCGCAGCTCCTCACATCTCGCCCGCGCTTCTGCTGCTTTTCTCCTTCTCATTCAATCCTGCTCTGACCGTCTGTCTTTTCAGCTGCATGTACTTGTTGTACCGCTTACACGGTTTCCCAAACGGTCGAATGCAGTGCTTGTCTAACCGCCAACGTCCAACCTTGTAAGCCGTGAGGGGCTAAAGTACACCTCGAGACGCCGTGGAGCAAGTGTGAACAGCGAACGGCTCTTAAGCGCGCACGTTGTAGTGAGTTCGAGGCCCCTGGCAGTTCTTGCAGTTTCATCTCCGTCATTATCGAAGTCCCGGTTGCCCCATAATCGATAGTATTCCCTTCGTGATGCGCCTCTGGTGTGTGTGCTTGGACCCAACGACTGACAACAATCGCCTTGCAGGCCTCCCACAATGTCCTTAGGCCATGCCCGCCAGCGCTCGAATTCGGCAAAGGGCTCTTCAATTCGGTCAGACGTCAAGTTCCAGATCCCCACACCGAGCATCACCCCACAGAACGACGAATTCGCTTTCCAGCCATGCGCCGCAACCGGGTCCTTCCTGCTGTATGCGCAGCAGAACGTGATTTACTGCCTCCACCACGATACCCTGGCGATAGAAAGGCGATTTGAAAGACATAGAGAAGATGTTGCGTGGATCTCGGCGGACAATGTTAGCGAGCGCGGAGCCGGCCGATTAGTCTTGAGCTACGACACAGGCTCGACAGCGATAGTGTGGGATTTGCTATCTGGAGACGAGGTCGCGCGATTTGCGTCGTACGAGCAGATTAGAGTGGCGACGTGGATGAGGAACGGGAATGTTGCTTTTGGTGAGTCCCGAGCCACCGGATCGCGACTGCCCAAACTTATGCTGACGATGCCACAGGCAATGCGCAGGGCAACATCATTTTGTTTGAGCCCTCCACTTCCGAACATCTCTCAGCCAGAACCATTTTCGACCCAATTACTGCACTTGCACCAGCTTCAGACTGCCGCACATTCACCATCGGGTACGCACCGCTCTGCAATCGCGGAAAATCCGCTAATTGAACGTAGCTACCACAATGGTTCGATACTCATTGCGACACTGCAGCCATCATTCACCATCCTTCACACCCTCACTACCCCTAGGATTCCGTCCCCTATTGCGGGCCTTGCATGGCACGGATCTTCTTCAAAGCAAAAGTCTGAAATGTTGGCTGCTCAATCGTCAGACGGCGACCTCAGAGTGTGGAGTGTCCCCAAGTCTTCCCACGGCGCCGATGCACCCTGCGTGATACGTGTGCTCAATAAGTCGGATCAAAGAGAACCTGGTCCTTGTTGGTTCTCATGGTCAAAGAATGGACGAATAGTGCAATACACCGAAGGGTATGTTCTAGACGGCCCCGTAGTCATCTCATTCTGCTTACTGACCACCCATCCTCCACAGCCAAACATGCGCCTGGGACGTTCGTACTAAACGCGTAACGTATGAGACAGTTCCCACAACTCAAGACGTTGCGGCTATCTGCAGCTACGGTGCGACAGCCACGCTATTTACCGTGGGTAGGAACTACAGTGTCCAGCAGTATGATCTCAACCCTAGCGGCATACCGACAATGGTTGCGAACGTCCAACACGCACCTGCAAAGACGCCTCCTTCGCCTCCAGTCTCATTGGACGAGCAGAGATCCATACACCTACAACTAGAAGAGGAACCAGTAACTGCTCAACCAATTACAGCCCATCCACTCAAGACTGCGCCTCAGATGCTCCTTGCATCCGAGGCCAGTGAAGATGAAGACGTCGTGATGTCGCCATTGCAAAAGATTGCAAATGAGCTTGTCGAGTTGGAAGAAGAGCGCCGCGACCGGGTTGGACCTTTGAGTCCAGTGTCAAGTCGCGGATCACAGAGCTCGCGCTCGTCCAATGGCAGCGGACGCCAGCCTCGTTATCGCTACGACCGGCCTTCGTGGGGCACAGCTCGATCTTCAAGAAGTGCAGGTTCGGGCGCGTCGGGTACGGTCTTCTCCTCCGGAGAGTCTTCATACGCAGGAGGCGCTTCCCAAGCTAGCGTATCCATTCGTTCTGGTACCTCAGCCGCGGCCTCATCTCGATATGGTTCATCGGCTCTTCGTAAGGAGGTCATGCGCAGCCCAGATGAGGCCAAGAAGAACCAGAAGATGGACCTGTTCCCTTTCACCAAAGCTAGGCTGACCGATGTTCCCTTCCGGCCCACCGAGTTGGGTCCTGAGAGAACGCCAAACGACCTCAGGCGGAACCTGCTCAAGGTTGTGTTTGGATGGGAAAACGATATTGACGAACTGATCCGAGACGAACTTGCTCGCCATCCAGCTGGATCGGCCGCAGCCGTTCTTCTATCTAAGTGGCTTGGTGACCTGGGAGCTGATTTTATGGCGTCTATGGTTGGATCCGAGTCCATGACGTCTTCCGACTGGATGTTGCTAGCGTTGAGTAACATGGGCCAAGGCTCCCAGAAGAAGGTCGGAGAAGCTTTCGTACAACGACTGCTCGAAAAGGGAGATGTCCATCCTGCGGTGGCGATTCTGCTCGGCTTGGGTGAACACAACGATGCCATCGAGGTCTATGTTTCCCAGAAACAGTTCATGGAAGCCGTTCTATTGACATGCCTGATCTTCCCTACCGACTGGCAAAGACAATCCTTCCTCGTCAGAAAATGGGGCGAAGCTGCAGTGGCCAAGGGTAAAGCCGAGCTGGCGGTGAGATGCTTCTCTTGCATGGGTCTCGAGGCTACCGAGCCGTGGTTTTCTCCTCGAGCCCAGGATGCAGTCTTTTCGGCTCAAAAACAAGCTCTCCTGGGCTCACAGCTCAGCCCGCCACTTTCTCCTCCAAGCGTCGGTAGCAGTAGAGTAGCGGCTAGGATGGCGTCTCTCAAGCTTGTGACGGACTTTTCTCGTGGACCACAACCCAGACAGATTGTTCGAGGCGAGGAAGATGAACAGACTCCAATGAATCACGGTACTACTCCTATTGCAGAATCGGCGACGACCCCAGCGGTCGGCACTCACGGCTGGATTGGCCGCGGCCCGGCTCGGGACAGATCGCTGGAGCCTTCTTCCGCCAGGACTGCGACTCCTGGAGCGTATGGTAGCAGAAGACGAATGCCGTCGCGCTCAGATGCTGGACGCTCAACGACGACGAACGAAAGCCTGGCCACGCTTGCCCTTCCTGATCGTGGACAACGAGGAGATTCCAAGCCGAGGACAGCGATTGACAACGTCGGTCGCGAAGCTGAAACTCTGCCATTTTCGACCCGACGAGCCACTTCCGGAGGCAACGCCAACGATCTCCTCCTGTCCGCTTCCACGTTCGCGGCTCCCAAGCTGAACGATCATCTGCCCTCTCCTGCTGTGGGCGTCTTCGACGCTTACAAGGAGAGGAAGACCGTGTCACGCACTAGTTCTCGAAGCAGGAACCAGAGAGACCTCCATCTAGCGATGAAGGAGACTGTCGTCGAAGCCGGCCCAGATACGCACTACACTAATAACCTCAGCCCGCCTCTCACCGGCGCGAGTTTGAAGAGTGCAAAGGCGCGCAGCATCGACCAGTACATCAATAGCCTCGACGAAGCCAACCACTTTGCTCGTGAACAAGCTGATTCAAGAGACGAGGAACGACCGGCGTCGCGCACCGCAAGGACCCGCAGCCGGACACGAGATGGATCTCAAGGCCGTGGACGAGCTGACGTCCGTTATATTCGACCTGCCAAACGCTCCCCATCCTCTCCTGTGCCGATGTCACACGAGGATTCCGGCGTGACCAGTACAAATGACATTGCCAACGCAGAGAGCTACGATGATGAGCGGTTCTACAAGATGGACATCGCTTCGCCAGTGGCTACCGAATCAGTTGCAAGCGCACGCAGAGCACGCAGTCGCGCAAGATACGGAACGAGCAAGACGAGGGCCTCATCCAAACCCGCGCAGCGCCCTGAATCGCCTGAGACTGCCGTACGTACCCGCAGCAGGGGCGCCAGCCGAGCCTCGAGTCGCCGTCCACTTGCCGACCGCGGTCGCAGCGGTATGCGTGGCGATCGGTCACCGGAGTCCCCGCAGTCCATGCGAGCAGAAGATTTTGGGAGCAGCACTGACAATTCTGCTCGCCCACGTCAGCGCAGTACCAGTCGCCAGCCTCGAGATCGGTCCATCAGCAGAAGACCTACGCCTGCAGTTCGAGGACCTAGTCTGACCCGTAGCCAAGTGCGAGGAGGCTCGCCGGATTCAATTTCTTCCAGCCTCCAGGGCGCGCCACGATCGCGGCCTCTTGCACGAACCAGGAAGGAACTCGCAGCCAAGGAGTTGGAAGCACGCCGACTGTCGTTGGCTCGACGTCCCTCGGCTCCTGCAATCCCTCATCCTGAGGAATTCCGGTTCCGTCCGTTGTCTGGAGGACAGTCCAACACTGACGAGATGCTGGGCTCCATGTCACAATATCATGATCCCATACAGCGCAGCCAGACGGCAGATCCCATCAACAAGCCAGCCAACAGGTTCTTGGCCAAGGGAACCTCGACGCCCTCAGTACCCATTGGTCTTCCAGCCAACCCCCGAGCCATGCGTCACCCAAGGTATATGAGCGCAGAGTCCGAGGAAGAGGAGATACCCGCCGTCCCTGTTATTCCACAAAACCACCAGCAGCAACAGCAGCAAGTCACCCAGGAGGATGACATTGGCCCGCTTCTTCCGGCCACCACGTTCCTGCCCTCGACGACATTCGGACAGCCAGCCAACCTTCCTCGCTCCGCATCAGCGCCTCCACAGGAAATACTCCTGCCGAACGCGTTCCCTGGTGTAGCAAGACGCCCTTCTCTGAATGGCCCTCGTGGCCACACGCGGATGAACTCGCCACCTGAGATCTTGGCTCCCTCCAACTACAAGCGCCACAGCCCTCCGCCGTTCAGGAACAGCATTGATGGGACGATCAACGAGACGCAGGTGATTATTATTGAGGAAGAAGACGTGGCACCGCCGGTCCTCTCGCAGCTCCAGCACTTGGGGGCTCCGCCACCGCCACCGCCTCCGCCTCCGCCACCGTTCTCATTTGGTGCCAGTGCCAGTCCGGCGCCCAACGGCATCACTGTGGTGACTGCGCCCATGGAGGAGCAGCCACAGCGGGTGTCCCCGTCGGGGATTCCGGCAACTGGGTCGCCCCAAGCCCATCGACGCGGGCGCGGCAGCGTCAGCGAGAACCTGGGGTCGACCTTTAGACGGGTGACGGACCGCATGCGCAGCACGAGCCGATCTGGGCACCGGTCTCCGCCGGCGGGCCGCGCTGACGGTTCTGCGCCGTACGAGAGCGTGCCCGAGTACCTGTACGCGCGCAACGCAAGCACGCGTTCGCCCGGCGAGGGCAACAAGATAGATTCGTACTTTAACAGTATGCCACCGCCGCCGCCACCGCCGGTGCAGCCGTGGGAGCAGGTGGTGTCGCCCAGCGAGGAGTCGTACTACAAGCACCCGAAGGAGGTGAGGGCCAACATGCCGCCGCTGACGCTGCAGGCGGGCGTGTACAAGGCGGAGGCGACGCCGATGATTTAGGTCGGATATTGTTCAGATACGAATCACAGATACGGAGTACACTGAGCGGACCGATGTAGTGGTCGACGAAGCAGCAACACTTGATGCACGACGTAACGACGGCATATTTTCTTGTCTTGGGTCTTTTGTTGGGCAGCATCAGCGACGTTTTTTTTTAGTTCTTTTTCTTCGGCTTAAGACTTTGGCGGAGGGCTGTCCCTCGCAGCGCCCCGCGGCGGAAATTGTCGATACCCTTTTTTGCGCATTTTGTTCATGAGGGGAGAGGGGGGGGAGACAGAGGGAGAGAGGGGGAAAGGAGGGAGAGAGTAAGCGTTCACTATTCTAATGTACATTTTTGCCGACTAGCTTGGCTGTTCTCTGGCGGTGTGAGCGGCGCCGTGGTGTGTGAAGTGACGTCGTGACGACATGTCTGGTATCTACTGTGTAGGTGTCCACTGCACGAGTTTCGTTTCGTCGACGCGGCATGTCCTCTGCATCTGCGGCGTCCAGTCCAGTCCAGCGTCTGTTGACGGTCGTCCATATATAGATTCCCACGGCACAAGCAAGATGATCCTTTTCTTTCCTTTCCTTCCTTTTCTTTCCTTTCCTTTTCTTTCCTTTCCTTTTCTTTCCTTTCCTTTCCTTTCCTTTCCTTTCCTTTCCTTTCCTTCCTTTCTTCCTTTCTTCCTTCCTGTCCTTTCTTCCTTTCTTCTCACTCCACCGCAATCCCCCCCAGCGCCGCAATCAACTCGTCCGCCATCCCGCCCCGCTCCACCACCACGCGACTCACGGCGCTGACCAGCCCGCGCTTCACCCCGCCCCGCGGCGGACTCCACACGCCTTTTTCGCATAGCATCTCTTGCAGCATATTGCTCGGCGCCTGCGCACTGCTGCCCGTCGCCGGGTTCAGGGCGTTGGCGACCCCGGGCGCAGTCAGGTGGCTCGGCGGGTCGATGGCGCGCAGGGCGACGATGCGGGGGCCGGTGGTTGGCGAGGTGGTGCACGAGAGTGCGAGCACGGCGTCGGCGACCAGGAGCTCTTCTTTGCACGGGTCGAAGATGGTGGTGTTGCCGATGGCGATGGCGAGGATGATGACGGGGGGCGTGGGGGATGATGTGTCGCGGGGGTACAGCGGGGTGGCGGTCGCCCAGTCGTCGTTAAAGAGGGGGTCTTCGTCGTAAGAGGAGGTGAGGGCCGGGAGGCGGGTTGAGAGGAGGGCTAGGTGCGTCGCCATGGAGAGCAGGCCTAGTGGATAGGACAGCGGGGGTGAGAGGAGCAGGATGTCGATGTAGAGTTTCCAGTGGAATCGGCGATTGATGCGCAGCCGGTCTGTCAGAAACCCGCCCGCGACCAGGCTCTCGGTCAGCATGGACGCCAGGAACACGGGCAGGGCGTCGTCGGCGCGAAACCCGGGCACGTCGACGCTCATCTCGAGCCAGCCGTCATCGTCGTCGTCGTGGGCGCAGGGCTGCGTGGACGTCGGCGCAACCTCGGCTTTGACGCCGACCAGCGCCTCGGTCCCGTCGTCGAGGGCAACGCGCGCGCTGCCGTGGGCGCTGGGCAGCACGTCGCACTCGGCGCGCATGCTGCGGAAGTCGCGCGGGCCCTTGGTCGCATCGAGGCGCTGCGGGGGTGTCTGGGTGAGGGCGGCGCGCACGAAGGCGAGCTCGGCGGGTGAGAGGGTGATGGCGGGCGGGGGCGGCATTGTTGGGGGGGGGGGGGGCGGCAATGGTGAAGGGGTTTTGGGTGGTATAGTGGGGAGGGAACTTTTGTGAGGATCGGCGAATCTGCGGCTGTGATGTGCAACAACACGCAAGTCCTGACGACACGCGCGGCGCCCTCGAATGTCGTCGGCTGGTACCGTGTCGCTGTAGCTGTCATTGTGTTACGCACACCGCACCTCCCCCGTCACCACCCCCGCCATGCCCGCCAGCATCGACAAGCTCGACTACGCGCGCCGTCCGCTGCTCGCGTCGGACGCGTCGCACGCCAGCACCAGCAACAGCACCAGCGCCAGCAACGACAGCCACCCCGGCAGCTTCTTCGAGCACGTCGCCGAGGGCGTCATGGAGCGCGACCGCGAGCGGCTGCAGCGCCTCGCCGTGCGCTGGCTGAGCTTCGCCTGGGCCATTGTCGCCTGCCTGTGCGCCGGCAGCATCACGGCCTACTCGCTCTACGCTCCGCTGTTCCAGAGCCGTCTGCACTACTCGCAGCTGCACGTCAACGCCGTCAGCATCGTCGCCGAGCTGGGCATGTACCTGCCCGTCCCGCTGTTCGGCTACCTGTGCGACCGCCTGGGCCCGCAGGCCCCCTCGGCCCTGGCCGCCTTCTTCTTCGGCCCCGGCTACCTGCTGGCCGCCTTTGCCTACCGCAGCGGCCCGCCCCCGGCTGCCGGCGGCCACGGCTGGCCCCTCGGCGTCATGGTCCTGGCGTTTTTTGCCGTCGGCATGGGCACCAGCTGCATGTACCTGTCCGCCGTCACCACGTGCGCCAAGAACTTTGGCCGCGGCAACGCAAAGGGCATCGCCCTGGCCGTCCCCATTGCCGCTTTTGGCCTGAGCGGCATGTGGCAGAGCCAGGTCGGCGCCCGCCTGCTGTCCGAGACGCGCCCGGACGGCACCACGGGAGATGTCGACGTGTTCCGCTTTTTTGTGTTTCTCGGCCTGCTGCTGCTCGCGGTTGGTCTGGGCGGCACCCTCGCCCTGCGCATCGTCGACGAGGACGAGCTCATCGATGATGCTGTCGACGAGCTCGAGCGCTCCGGCCTGCTCGCCCACGACGCCTTCTTCACCGCCGCCGCCCACAACCACGGCTACGGCACCCTCCCGCCCCAGGACCTGTCCGACTCGGCCTACGACTTCCTGCAGTCCGAGGCCGCCGCGCTCAAAGCCCGCCACGATGAAGAAGCCCGCAAGAAGACGTGGCTACTTAATGAAGAAACCCGCCGCTACGTCTCCGACCCAACCATGTGGTGGCTCGCCGCAGGTTTCTTCCTCGTCAGCGGCCCCGGCGAAGCCTTCATCAACAACCTCGGCACCATCATCCCCACCCTCACACCCCCGCACGTCACCTCCACCACCCCCGCAACCCACGTCTCCATCGTGGCCCTGGCCTCGACCCTCGCGCGCCTCGCAACCGGCACCCTGAGCGACCTGCTCGCCCCCTCCACCCCGACACACGCACACCTCCAAGGCCCAAACAGTCTCGCAAACAGCCTCACCTCCCTCCCCCCTCCCCCATCTCCTCCACGCCGCTTCACCCTCTCCCGCATCACCTTCCTGCTCGCCTCCGCCGCCCTGCTCTCCCTCGGGCAAGTCCTCCTCGCCTCCGGGCTCGTCCAAAACCACGCCGAGCGCTTCGCCCTCGTCTCGGCGCTGGTGGGCGTCGGGTACGGCGCCGTCTTCTCCCTCACCCCGATTGTGGTCAGTGTGGTGTGGGGCGTCGAGAATTTTGGCACGAATTGGGGGATTTTGGGTATGACGCCCGCGGCGGGTGCGTCGCTTTGGGGCGCCGTTTATGCGTGTGTTTATCAGCGGGGTGCGGATGGGATGGCGCAGGGCGGGGTGGGTGGTTTGGGTAGCGTGGCGGAGGGGGGGGAGGATGTATTGTGTTATGGGACAAAGTGCTATGCGCCTACGTTCTGGGCCATGGCCGCGTGTGTCTGGCTCGCGATGGGGTTTTGGGCGTATGCGTGGCGCGGGCCGGGCGGGTGGGTCAGGAGGGGGGTTGCGGTTTAGGGGTGGGTGTAGGTGGGTGCTGAGTTTTGGGTTTTTGTATTGATTGGGCATTGTTTGGGCTTGTTTGGTTTGGCGTTGCATTGCATTTCTGGTTTGTGCATTTACATTTCTATATGTTTATATCTCTTTATCTCTCTACATGTGCATATCTCTACAAATCTTCAAATTTCTCACATGTCCAAATTCCTCACTTGTCCAAATTCCTCACTTGTCCAAACTTCACACGAGTCCAGACTTCACACATGTCTATATTTCTTACATTTCTATATTTCTTACATGTCCAAATTCCTCACATGACTAAACTTCCTACACAAGCCCAAACCCCTCACATGCCCAAACCCCTCACACAACCTCAACTTTCCTACCTCCCCTCCTTATCTCACAATCTCCAACCCCCAAAACCAAGCTATCCTACATCTCCCCTTCCTTCCTCCCTCCCTCCCCTACACACACATCGACACCACGAACTTGTTCATTTCAAACTCGGTGACTTGGCAAAATATTTGAATTGTAGAATCGTAGAATCGTCAAATCGTAGACTCGCAGAATAGAACCGTTGAATCAAAGAATTGTCAAATCGTAGACTCGCAGAATCGTAGCATCTTGGCAAGATGTGCAGAAATTGGGAGATTGGGGGATTGGGGGATTGGGAAATACTCGGGGTCGGGGAAGAGAGAAGGCTTGGGGATGGCTTGGGAGTTTGGGGTTTTGGAGTTTTAGACTTTTGGGATGGGGCGGATGGTGAAGTGGGATAGGGCGAATAGTGAATAGTGGCGGGGTGGTTTGTTGGGGTAAAAAGAAGAAGGGGGGATAGGGTATGTTTCGGGATGGGATTTGGGGGGTGGGGGGCTAGTTGGCTTGGGGTTTCTTGTATCTTGGAGTCTCTATCTATCTTGAAGTTTTGAAATATCTCGGAATCTCTACATATCTCAAAAACCCACTCGTCGTCAGATTTCCAAATCTTGAAATCTCTATACATCTTGGAAATCGCAATTGCTAAATGTTTCTAAGCCTCTTCAAGTCTCTGTGTCTTGAAATCTCCAAGTCTTGCAGTTTTTAGACATCTGGAAATAACGTAACTCCACAAGCGAGCCGGTCACCCAAGCGAGCCGGTCACTCAATTTTACACCAAAAATTAAGATTTTTGCACCTTAATAACTCTACAACCAGATAATAGAATTGTCTAAAACTTGAAATACTATGCTGCATCTACGTAAAGATCAATTCTATAGAAGCGCTAGGATCCTGTATCAGTCGCACCGGAGTTATTAAACAAAAATCAAAATACAGGGATTATTTTAGCGTACTTTCTAATAACTCTACACACGTTAAGGATAGAGCTTAAATATCCAGGGCAACTGATCTTGACATAGGTAAAGCATAGCATTTTGATTTTTAGACAATTCTATCATCTGGTTGTGGAGTTATTAAGGTGCAAAAATCTCACTTTTTGGTGTAAAATTAAGTGACCGGCTCGCTTGGGTGACCGGCTCGCTTGTGGAGTACGTTAGTATCCTAGGTAAAATAGGCTTCGAATGTCCTTATATAGGACATAGAACAAAGAAACACGTGCAAATAGGAACCTCTCCTTTAATTATTATCCCGCAGTTTCATATGCAATATGTTAAGTTAGCCTCAAATAAATAGTGTTGACCGCAAACGAGTTGCTTGTTTCTCTTTAGCGAATCAGACATGAAGTGACTCGGGTGTACACGAGATTTGTAAGGCGCTCCCGGCTTTGGCAGTCCCTTGGCTTTTTGGTCTTTGTATGCAGCCTCTACAATCTCCGTCTTTGCGTTATTTCCTTTCTTCCCCCCGCATAGAAGGCGCATTCATAGAAGTGACACGTACTATAAGGTGCGTCCCTGAGTAGAGAGACACACCCCATCGCGAGACAGCTTCGCAGTTCGGACCTTCGGCGCCTCTCTCCCACCAGGTTGTGAAGACGTCGTGGGTTTGTCGTGATTCTGCACCTTTTTCTCTTACAGATCATGAGTCTCCGACCACGATTTCTGCAGGGTTGGCCATGCTGTCGATCGCTTCGTCAATGCCGTCAATCGACCCTTCGTCAAGACCCCCCTGTCTACTCGCGACCTAAAGCATCTCTGTGAGAATCGGAGGGTCTGGTAGAAGGCGAAGTTAACAAAGATCGTATGCTCAGGCTCTAGAAGCTCTTTTGGCGAAAGAAGTGTGCAGTCCGGCAGTTTCGCCGGTCAAGAGAACACCGAACACCAACTTTGTGATTTTATGGTACCCTTCAAAACACGTCAAATCTTGTTAGAAATCACTTTGAAAGCGCCTACCAAGGCATCCCGTACCTTGCGTTTGACGCAGCCCTCCCTCTGACAGAGAGATGGCGGTCCCAGGTACCCCAGGGCAGAGACTTCGACCTCCAGAAGCTGTGCACACGCGCCCTGAGGACCCAAATACCCCTAGCCTAGCTAATCTACGCACCACAAAAAGACACAGGCAAGCTGAAGCAGCGCCTATCCCTCTAATCCTCGGTGGTGGTGCTAACAAAAGACAACCGGTGACAGGCGCGGTCACTGAGAAGATCACGGCAGCCCAAGAGGCCGCCAAAACCAGACACAGCATCATCACAGCTATCGCAAACGCGATAGATCAATGCCTCGAAAGCTACACTAGCAGAGCTGAGCGGCTAGTTGCACAGGAACTACAGCAGCGCGTAGTACATGCTCTAACAAACTCAGTTCACTACCCAACCACGAACACCCCACAGCCTGCGAGCGGCGCTGGATCTCAACCTACCCGCACATACGCGGACGTCGCAAAACCCCCCAACTGCCACTCTACGCAGGAAAGGGGCGCCGCTATAACTAATACGGCAGCAAACCACCGAAATGGCAGAGCTCCGAATATGCCGCCGAGTAAGCCCGTGCCAGATAACCGCATTCTTCTCCAGCTATCTACAGCACAGAGGGCAAAGCAGCCTTCGCCCTTTGTAGTGCGGAAAGCACTATGCACAAGGATTGATAACCTCACTATGCAAGATATCCCAAGACTCACTACAACAAAAACAGGCTGGGCACTTACACCAGCCAACGACACTATCAAGCGCCGCCTGCTGCAGCCAGATAACGTAGAAACCATGCTAGAAATGCTGGGAGCAGTTGGATATCAGCTCCCAGAGAAATGGATCAGCTACGCAGTGCAGCGCGTAGAAGCGGCTCTTGTAGGACTCCGGATAGGTGGAGACGCAGCAGTACCAATCAGTAAAGAAGACGTTGCAGAGGAGGTTTACTCGCAAACAGGAGTAAAGCCACGAAACTGCAAACAATCTCGCCACGGGCCCGATAGGTTTGGTACGATGACCTGGATAATATCCTTTGCTGAGCGAGTACGGCCATTTCGGATATTTGGAACGAGTGAATGGGCAAAAGAGATCAAGAAAAACCCACCGGTGGCTATCCACAACCCTGGATGCCAGGGCTACTGCAACACATCCAGATGCACGCGCGCAGCTCGATGCGAGAACTGCAGCCAGTTGGTGATGGGACACAACGGGGCAATAGGTACAGGCTGTGATCAGCGAGCTCGCTGTGCCAACTGCCATGGACCACACCCTGCGACCGACAAAAACTGCCCAGCAAAGCCATACTACTACCAAGGGAAGCTCGTCCGGCTAACAAGCAAGCAACTGCAGAGCGTACGTAGAGCCGGAAATCGAGCCTACCAAAGGATCGGACAGACCCAGGACACAGAAGGAGACACAGCCGCCGAACCTATTGTCATTGCAGAAGAACAGCTAAGCCAGGAGAGTCGACCTACGCCCCAGCAGCCTCTACTACAAGCCACCCAGCCAGGAAAGGCAAAACGAACCCAACAAGAAGAAACACCAGCAGGAACAGACAGCGCCACAGCCACAGCCACAGACACGGACACAGCTACGGCCACGATCACGGCACCCCAGAAGCCACAGAGCCGCCGACCACGCCGGGCGGCAGCCCCAAGAGAGAGTCTAAGCCTAGCAGCGCTCTCGACAAGAAGCCTAAGAACAGAGCATACAATGTCCACACAGTCAGAAGCCACGATACAGGCCGACTTATCCTCTACCATAGAAGATACTGAAATGAGCGAGGACGTATTGCAATGGTAGGACGCCAATCAATACAACACAACGGGCAGCACCGCCCAAGCTGTAAGCAGCTACGAATAGCATGGGCGAACGTAGGCAAAGCCTCCGAATGCCACGACACTATACTCTGCCGCGCCTCAGACGAAGATGTCGACGTGGTATGCATCCAGGAACCATGGACACTACCAGGAACTGTAACGAAAAATCACCCAGGATACCACATGCATGCGCCTGTGATGGCATGGGACAGCAGAGAGGAGCGCGAGAACGAAAGGCCACGGGTGCTCACCTACACCCGCAAAGGCGTTAATCTTAGAACTAAAGTGCTGCCTAGAGTCACGCGAGACATACTTTGGACAGAGGTGAACGGATACGCTATACTGAACGTGTACCAGAGCCGAGAGGCACCAGAACCAGCACTCACCTACATCCAAGAACTGACGCCACCAAGCAGATGCGTCATTGGAGGGGATATGAACGCACGGCACGAGAGCTTCGAACCTGGCTCAGTAACCACAGGAGGCGGATCGGAGCTCGCACGCTGGGCCCACACCCACGCCATGGACTTTATCGGGCAGCCGGGAGTGCCAACTCATCAAGCTGGTCATGTGATAGACCTTACTTTCTCTAACGTCCCATTCGCAGACACGACTGTACGGCCAGACATGCACTCTGGCTCAGATCACGCAACACAAGTTACAACACTGCCAGCCGAGGACTAGCAGCAGAAGGTCTCAATAAGCACAAAGTACTCGAGAGACACCTAGAGAGATTCACAAGACTAGTAGGCCTGAACATAACAGGTATTGGGGACCCAGCGAGAGCCAGGAACCAAAGCCAACTACAGACAACCATCCAAGACCTCACACAGGCGATAGAGGAAGCGATTCAGACAGCAGGGGTTAAACAAGGGGAACAAACCCAGTCAGCACCATGGTGGACGACAGAATGCCAGGCAGCGTACCGTCAGCACCTACAGGACCATGCCGGAATAGGAACTCCTCCAACAGATGCAACCAGAGAGTTCCTAAAGACAGTGCGCCGAGCAAAGAAAGCCTACTGGCGAGACCGGATAGACGGTGTTAAGACCGACGCAGACCTTTACAGCCTGGTTAGATGGCACAAGCTCGCACCAAACCAACAAGACTCCCCGCTAGTAGTAAATGGCGAAACTATCACAGATACAGCAGAGAAGGCGGAGGCCTTACGCAGAGAACTGCTGGACCGATTCAACAGCGCAGACGATCTGCCTGCACCACCAGAGGCAGAGGACTACACGCAAGACCCGCTACCATGGGACACTGAGGTATCGATGGAAGAAGCAGAGCGCTATGCCATAGGCGTAGCTAGCACATCACCGGGTGCTGACGGAATAACAGTACGGCTGCTAAAGGCGTGCTGGGCAGATGTGAAGAACCTCGTTCGCGCAATATATCAGAGGTGCCTCGAGCTAGAATTCTACCCAGACTGCTGGCGCACAGCAGAAGTAACCATGATACCAAAGGCTGGAAAGAAAGACCGCACGTCAGCGCGGTCGATGCGACCGATAGCCTTGCTCTCATGCATTGGCAAGGGGCTAGAACGTCTGGTGGCAAGAAGAATTGCTACAACAGCAATAACGCACGATGTCATCAGCCCCCAACACGTGGGAGCTGTGCCAAAGCGATCAGCCATGGACATCGTAGCGGCATTCACGCACGACGTAGAACAGGCTCTAGCAGTAGGCAAACGCGTGACTATGGTCACAATGGACGTGCAGGGAGCATTCGATGCACTTCTCAAGAATCGGCTGCTACGCCGAATGGCCCAGCAAGGCTGGCCACCAGCCTGCATCCGGTTTATTGACTCTTTTCTGACAGAGCGCCGTGTGCAGGTAAGACTTGGAAACGAGACAACGCCTCGCTACCCAGTAGCCTGCGGCACACCACAAGGATCTCCGTTGTCGCCAATTCTGTACACACTGTACCTAGCTGAGCTTCTCAACCAGGACAGAGCGCTACGCTTCGGCTACGCAGACGACATCAATATCTACAGAGCATCAAAGACTCTAGACGAAAACGTCCAGCTTCTGGCCAACGACATACAGGCCATCAACCAGTGGGGAGCAAAGAACAAGGTTACCTTCGCCCCAGAGAAGCTAGAAGCAATCCACATCACCCGCCAGAAGGACAGCTACTCTCCAAGCATACCTATATCCGACGCAATATCGCTAGAACCAATCGCACCAGCCGCAGATAGATCGCAGACGGCACTACGATGGCTCGGAGTGTGGTTTGACCGCCAGCTTAGCTTCAAACCCCACGTAGCCCACAGAGCAGCAGCTACCAAGAAACTTGTCAACCACTTGAGAAGCCTAGCCAACACGGCTCATGGCCCGCCCCCAGACGCTATGCGAAAAGCAGTAGTTACATGCGTTCTGCCTTCACTGCTATATGGAACCGAGGCTTGGTATGAGGGACGAACAAGGAACCCGAGAAACAGAGGAAAAGCCAACCCTAGCGCCGTCAGCACAAGAGTTGGACAGCACATCGCGGCTATCCAGGCTGTGCTTGTACAGGCTGCAAGGGCAATACTACCAGCATACAGAACAACACCCCTCCCAATTCTCTTTAGAGAGGCTGGGATACCGTCAGCAGAAGTTGCACTGGAAGAGGCTAGGTGGCGTCTCGCACTACGACTCCAGACAACAGACCGCCAGCACCCTCTCACCCACCGAGCAGTTATACCACACAATCGATCTGGCACCAGGATAGGAGAGAGGCAGCAACCAAGGACTAAGATCCAGAGGCTAGGTCTGCTACTGCCAGCCATCCCTCGGCCAGCTCTGATAGCGCCACACTTCTCGCAAGGGTGCCGCACAGATCCGACGCTAGGGGTAGAGAAGAAAGCCGCTGCAAAGGAATTCAAAGAATGGTGGGCTTCTTTGGACAGCAGCACGATCACAGTCTTCTCTGATGGGTCAGAACAGCACTCTGAAGGGGAAATGAGAGTCACCTATGGGTATGCCATATACCAGGCCCAAGTGCAGGTAGCGACAGGACGCGGGTCTCTCCACTCGTTATCACACGTTTTTGATGCGGAAGCGATCGGGGCATGCAGAGCACTTCAGCACGCGGCCCAGATAGCAAGACCAGCAGATGCAGTCTATCTGTGCATAGACAGCACCTCGGTAATCTGGTGCCTACGCGGAACAGCCTCAAACTCCTCGCAATGGGCGTTCCTTCAATGCCAGGAGATAATGAATACAAGGCCTAATGTCAAGATTCGATGGGCACCAGGACACACCAACATCGAAGGCAATGAAGCAGCAGACCGCCTCGCGGATGTTGAGGCGAAAGAACCCTCTACCCCTTTCGGGCTAGCAGCACAACCAACCGTATCGGGCATACGCACAATAAGGAAAGCAGCACTAGCCACAGCCAGCACAGCTTGGTGGAGCAACGCAAAGAGCAAGCTCTCCAACTGGTACACCCAATGGAAGCTACCGTACCAACCCACCCGACCGCCACGTGAGCTCAGGTTGACACGCCCTACCCTAGCAAGGCTGCTGGCAATCCGGACCAGCCATGGAGACTTTGCATGGTACCATCGGAAATTCCATCATGACAACGCGACTCTCGGGTGCACCTGCGGACGCCCCAAGACTCCCTTGCACATCGCACTATGTCGGAAAACCAGAACAGCAAGCATCTTCCGGCGCTGGCCAAAGCGGCCACGAGCACCCCCCAGAACACCTAGCGAAGCAGCCAAGTACCTCCAGATGCTCTGGGAAGAGCCAGAGGACTTTGCTGCTTTCCTAGAAATCACCGGCTTCTACAGCGCAATATGTAGGCCTCACTAGACCCTACACTTGCCCTACCTTCTCTCCCCTCCTCTTTCTCTTATTCTGTCTTTCTCTTCTCTGTTCTCTCTTCTCTCTTTCTCTGTTTCATTTCTTTTCTCTATCTCTTTATTTAATACGCTCCTTCGTAAGCACTAGCTATAACAACTAAAGGCGGACAGGTGCCTACTGCACAACTATTGTATTGGCGATCAACAGGCGGAGCAACCACTACGAGACGACAATCATGTACACAAGAATAGGCATCCTAGGCAGAGCACGGCAAGCCATAGGCATAGCCCGTCTACATGCCCCAAGGGAGGCTTTATATATAGACGTTAAATACAACTCGCACTCGCACTCGCACTCGCCGGTCAAGAGCGAAGATTGCAAGAAGCGACCCAGCAGGTCGGGATGCGCTAGCGTCACTTCGCTCGCGGCAGCATGCAGTAGCGTGCTGAGGTCTGCTCGCAAGATGCGACGAATCCTGATTTCCGGCGCTATACACAAAGTCCATCCCTGCGGCCAAGCTCCACGTGTGACCTGCCCGCCTCCGAAGCGAGCGGCTGCCAACGCTGTCTAGCGCAAGACAGCCTTACACGCGCGCTCTTTTGAAATGACACCACGTGCTGCTGTGGCTGTGCGTAGTCTTTGCGCACCGATGCCGGCGTAACGTGAGAAGCGTTCATCCAGCATCTGGCTTGCGACTTGACCACAGTACTAAGAACATCGTCAAGATGCTGTGCAGGGAGCGCGTCTATGCTTTAATGGCCATTAGTAGCTGTTTGCTGCAATTAGTATACATAATCTTCAAGCACTCTCCATCATAACGCCTGTGCACGCACCCTGGCTACCTACAATGCTCCCGCGCACACTGTCGCAGCCTCAGCAGAGCTACGCGTCCTGATGGACATCCAAGACAGACTACGTCTTTGCACACTGCTGCGTTGTCTGCCCGATACTCGAACGGCAGCCACAGTAAGCGGTGCGTTTTGCACAGCACCCACTGTTCCTCTACTGAGAGCTGCGAAGGATGTTCTTCCTGCCTGAGAGATGACATCGGGGAGAGACCTGGAGGCAGCGAGATGTCTCCTTTATTAGTACGCAGAACACGGCCATCTGGCGAGAACGTGAGATGGAAAATGAACGAGGATTGGCCTTCCAGAACGGTGCGACACGTGCCCGTCGCCGTCTCCCACACTCGCACTGTCTTGTCGCCGGATGCTGAGGCGACCAGCTGTCCGTCTGGCGAGAACACCACCGCCCTGACATAACTTGTATGGCCCTCCAGCACGCTGCGACACGTGCCCGTCGCCGTCTCCCACACTCGCACTGTATTGTCCCAAGATGCTGAGGCGACCAGCTGTCCGTCTGGCGAGAACACCACCGCATTGACACGGCTTCTGTGGCCCTCCAGCACGCTGCGACACGTGCCCGTCGCCGTCTCCCACACTCGCACTGTCGTGTCGCCGGATGCTGAGGCGACCAGCTGTCCGTCTGGCGAGAACACCACTGCCATGACACTGTCTGTATGGCCCTCCAGCACGCTGCGAAACGTGCCCGTCGCCGTCTCCCACACTCGCACTGTGCTGTCCCAAGATGCTGAGGCGACCAGCTGTCCGTCTGGCGAGAACACCACTGCCCTGACATAACTTGTATGGCCCACCAGCACGCTGCGACACGTGCCCGTCGCCGTCTCCCACACTCGCACTGTATTGTCCCAAGATGCTGAGGCGACCAGCTGTCCGTCTGGCGAGAACACCACCGCCCTGACATCGCCTGTATGGCCCTCCAGCACGCTGCGACACGTGCCCGTCGCCGTCTCCCACACTCGCACTGTGCTGTCTTCAGATGCTGAGGCGACCAGCTGTCCGTCTGGCGAGAACACCACTGCCATGACACTGTCTGTATGGCCCACCAGCTCGCTGCGACACGTGCCCGTCGCCGTCTCCCACACTCGCACTGTCGTGTCGCCGGATGCTGAGGCGACCAGCTGTCCGTCTGGCGAGAACACCACCGCCCTGACATAACTTGTATGGCCCTCCAGCACGCTGCGACACGTGCCCGTCGCCGTCTCCCACACTCGCACTGTGCTGTCGTCGGATGCTGAGGCGACCAGCTGTCCGTCTGGCGAGAACACCACTGCCCTGACATAACTTGTATGGCCCACCAGCTCGCTGCGACACGTGCCCGTCGCCGTCTCCCACACTCGCACTGTGCTGTCGTCAGATGCTGAGGCGACCAGCTGTCCGTCTGGCGAGAACACCACCGCCGTGACACTGTCTGTATGGCCCACCAGCTCGCTGCGACACGTGCCCGTCGCCGTCTCCCACACTCGCACTGTCGTGTCGCCGGATGCTGAGGCGACCAGCTGTCCGTCTGGCGAGAACACCACCGCATTGACACCGCTTCTGTGGCCCTCCAGCACGCTGCGACACGTGCCCGTCGCCGTCTCCCACACTCGCACTGTCGTGTCGCCTGATGCTGAGGCGACCAGCTGTCCGTCTGGCGAGAACACCACCGCCATGACATAACTTGTATGGCCCTCCAGCACGCTGCGACACGCGTCCCAGTCTGTATCTCTGTCTGACACCATCTGCACTTCCTGAGCGACTTGATCAACGAACGCCCTTCGAACAACGCTCCTCTCCGGTGCAAACACAAGCGCTGACGAGTACACCTGCAGAGGCGCCTCTGCTAGAACGGAACAGAAGCGCAGCACAAATCGGTTCGCATCGCGGAGAAAGCCTGCACACCCGCTTGTAGGTGACTGTGTTGCAAGTCAGTGTCTGTCTTGTCGTGTTTGCCACGTACCGACTCTTACCGCTATCAAGGCCTGCAGCCTTGCCAGCAGGCGCACGCACTGCCCTGTCTCCCCCATTAGGCTCATCGCTTCGAGCCAGTGCAGAAGGTGCATCTGCAGGAAGATGTGCACTACGTCTCCATCTGTAATGCTCGGATGGCTGCGCTCGACATGCTCGACCCAGTAGCGGCACGCGTACTGCAGCTCCGGCGGCAGGCTGCGGGCCACTGTCTCCTCTTCCACCTCGCGTCTCAGCGTCCCGGGCCCTGAGAGACTGCATATGTCCTGTCGGAGACCGCCAGGCGCAGACATGAGCTTAAGGCAGAGAGTCGCCAGCTTCTCGTGTGTGCTCCTCTCCTCTATCCAGAAGCTGTCGTCGCCGCATCTCTTTTTGTCGAGCAGAAAGTCGCGAAACGAAGGGTGGTGCAAGCGCACTGGCCGGTTCGGATCTTGTGGGACATCTACAATCGAGTGCAGCTCGTACAGCGTTCGATGTACATCCTCTGCAGGAACCTGGAGCAGCCGAGCCAGCGAAGATGCAGAAAGCGGCGATTGCAGAAGCACGATGGCCCCCAGTGTCTCTCTGATCAGCGTGTACCATCTCTTCCTTTCCTGTTTCCTGTACCTGCGAACAGGGCTCTTGAGCACTGTAAGGTATATGCTGTCCAATCGCTGTTCGGGCAGGACCTCGAAGCGCTCGTCTGTGCCAGAGTCCTCGCTAGCTGAGCTATCCTTTGGCGAGCCGCTGTCTGCAGAGGAGCCATCCTCAAGAACAGCGCGCAGTCGGTCAGCAACGAACTGCCCGCCTTCCTGGATGAAGCGACAGGCAGTGGCGGCCCAGATGAACAGACCGCATGCGCTCTGCACTAGCAGTTCAATGATCTCTATACCCGGCCAGTCGTCCGCCTGATAGCATTCTTTAGCGATGATCCCAAGGTAGTACTTAAGAAAGAGTCCTATGTCGTGCTCGACAATCGACGGCGAGATGTCGTGCAGCACAACGTCCTTGTGCTCCGCATCCGCCATCTGCCCGAACCCGTGCCGGATCGGCACTTCTGGCCTGCTCGTCAGGAACACCCGCAGCCGGACACCTGTTATCGACGACCGCACCTTGGCCAGCAGCTGCACGATGATGCGGATGTTGCTGTCGCTGTCGCACTCGTCGAGCGCATCGACGACTACGACGTATGTTTCTGGCCCTTGTTCTAGCTTGTACAGCTTCGACAGCGGACGGCAGACGAGGTGCTGCCACTGGTCGCGCAGCGACTGGCTCACAATGTCGCTGCGCTCTGCAACAGCATCGCTGATGTGCTGCCGCACCGCTGGCACGCTGTGCGCGAGCTGCACTGCAATGCTCGTCACAAACTTGCCCGCGTGCCCAACATCGCCGCCGCCGCGCGAGAAGAAGAAGCTCGCTGCGAGCCGCTGCCTGTCGTAGTACCTGCGGGCCACCGTCCGGGCGATGGTCGACTTGCCCGTGCCCGCCAGCCCGCTCAGCCAGAAGATGCACCGCTCATCAGTGCCGTCCACCCAGCTGTATATCTCGCGAAGGAGATCGACGCGCGTGCCGGGGAGGCAGGCGGGCTCGTCCTGCTTCACGTACGAGTTGAAGGGCGCATCGGCAGCTTGCGGTAGACGACCAAGGGTGTTCTCGTGTCCTGCTTCACGTGTCTGCTTAGCGCCCCGCTTCTTCTTGACAGCTTGACGGCCCTCGGGCGGTCCCGTGACATACCAATGTGGACAGAGCCGTTGATGGTGTTGGCTTGGACGCTGGAGTAGGCGTTACCGAACTCTACGTTAGATGTTGTAGAAGCCATAGTATCGCTGCAGAAGAGCATGCACCAACGGTGGTGTGTCTACAGTGATAGAGTCTGCAACGATGGTGGTCTGCGGCGCAGCGCTTGCTTGGCCTCAGCCTGGCGGCCATGCAGCCTGCAGCAGTCGCGAGGTCCAAGGCTGGGACCAAGCATGCATGTATGCGCCTGATCACCACCCTACTCGCCCCGCCGTACCGCCCTGGATTCGTAGCGTATCTGACAGACTGTGACCACATAGCAACACCGACGGAATCTTTACAGCGCAATGGACACAGACAAAGTCACCCGGCTAGGCAGGTATCCTACGTTACGCGTAAGACAAAGTATTTGACTTGAACAACCAGCCCTCAATGCATCCCATGTGTTCCAGTCTCGACAAACAACATGGGAAGAACTGCTACAGGCTAGTGAAGTGTAGGATCTGCATGTATGGTACTGACTGAACTATAGGACGGCCACGCTGCACGCGTCCAAGTAGTGTAAGTTGCCGACAGAGCAGCTTTTGTTTACGATTTGACACCAAATAGCTTCGCGTCTGCCAAATCGTTTTTAAGTACCACGCCGAAACTCCAGGAAAGCCTCAGAGGCAAGCTGAAGATCCCTTCGTTCTTCTTCGACAGAATGCATCTTCAGTCAAGCGGCTTTTGCGGGTATGACGTCTGGCTGGACAAGAACGAGGACCTAGAATTCTACAGTATGTACAGTAGCGCCGGCAAAGCTTAGAACACTGTCGGGATGTCGCTCATCAGGCCCTAGCGTACTGGTCCCGCTTCACCGTCAAGCAGACGTACGACAAGCTCCAGCCAAAGAGGACGTTCACACCACACATCTCCAACCATCACAACGGCTCCGGTGAGTGGAACGCTGACATCACGATACATGGGCCGCAGAGTGCGCGACACGGATGGGAATGGTACGAGATGGGGTACTTCGCTTGCTGGACGCAGTCGGGGTCGCTCACGCTGCTGTGCTTTGATCTGCCTGCGAAGTCGCAATCGGATATTCAGTCGACGTTCTGTTCGCAGAACGTCTCTCATTCCTGCCCGTACGCCGTGTTTCCGCAGGTCTTGGATGCGCTGCTTCGGCTGTATGATGACTCGGTCTGGGCGATCAGAAACCACATCAGCCAGTGGGAAGCGGTAAGTTTCGTTCGCCGCGCCTGTCGCTAATACCAGTGAGGCTCACCAGCAGCAGAGGAGGTCGCTAGAGACCGACTACTTCCTTTTGCACGAGATTGCCAGACACGGGGTGCACGTCAGCGAGACTCTTAGCGTGGCCATACGGTCCCTTGACGCCATGCAGCATCACCATGAGCGGTTCCGTGCAGACAGCGACCTCGCCCGCAGCAAGAACGGCCGCAGACGCTGGGACAAAGTTGGCAGTCGCTTCGAGTTCCAGCTCGGCCTCCTACAGGGCTTGCTCCAACGGTCTGAGGCGAACAACGCGCGCATCCAGAACGAGATCACTCTTGTAAGCCCAGTCTGCGATAGGCAGTATGTAGTGGTGTCCCGAGCTTACGATATCAGGCTTTCAATGCAGCAGCTCAGAGGGACAGCAAGGTCCAGCTGCAGATTGGAGAAGAAGCGAAGAGAGAAGCGTCGGCGATGAAGGCGATCGCTGTGGTCACGATGACTTTCTTGCCAGCCACCTTTGTTTCTGTGAGTTTTCCGATCTCTTTAAACTGACTCTCATTGTTCATATGTGGCTCACACAACCCGTTGCAGACGATCTTTGGGACCAACTTCTTCTCGTTTCAGCCTGACAGAGACGCTGGGCGATCATCCTTTGCTGTGTCCCGTCAGTTCTGGATATACTGGGCACTTTCTGTCCCGCTGACTGTTTCAACGCTTGCTTTGTGGTTCTGGTGGAGCCGTTGGGCTGAGCACTTGCGGCTCTCCAGGTCAGACATGTCAACAATCCGTCAGTTTCCCGTTAACGGATTGTTCGGCCTGACACGTGATCAGTCCGTTCAATTCAAGCCAGACCACTCAAATTTTGCAGTCCGTTCAAGCTAAGGGTAAAGGCCTGATTGAACGGCCTGAAAGGCCTAATAGTATTAAAGTTTTAGGGTGCCTAATTAGGCTTAACATTTGCTTTAGGAGCTAAAAACTTTTTGTGTTGTAATTTAATTTATAAGCGTCTTTTTGTACCGTGGGAACGCTAACTAGCGCGTCTGTAGATGCGAGCAACCCACAATTTTCCCTCTATTTACTCCCTAACGCCGCCATGACGCACCCTAAGCGTACGATTAAACCTACCGAAAAGGTCAGGCAAGCCCAGCTTGACTTTGCAACGCCGGAAATTCGCCCAACAAAGCGCGCGCGGGTAGCTGCAACGCCAGCGCGTCAAACACCACCTGCATTATCAACGCCTGCGCTAACGCGTCTGTCCTCCCCACGCGCGCTGCTTGCTGCTAGCCAGCAAGGGAGTCAACCGCTATCTAAGGATGACGCGTTCGAGCTTGAGCTGCGTGAATCGCAGCTAGAGGGGGCTATTGTTGCACCTACCGCCGCCTCGCGCGCTCCTACAGTTGCTTCAGCTAATGACAACAGCACAGTAGGGCAGGCGCTGGCGGCAGGGTTTGACACGCGATTTGCTGACAACTTCGATGATATTATCTGGCTAAGGCTGCCTGGTTACAGGGCACCGCTTGTGCCGCAGAAGCATAAGAAAAGCTGGATCTATGCCTATGGTTATCGCATCAACTCTACTGCCCCTCAGTTCAGCAGCAAGGTCTATTTTGTGTGCAAAATCTGCCATCTTAGGTATCACAAAGCCTGCAGCGGCATCTACGACACTACTACCTCGCCGTCGACGGCAGCGCGTCACCTTAACACCACCCACCAGATCTACAACCCTGAAAAACCCGCGGCTCTAGCAGCAATTACAACGGAACACACCCTACGCTCATACTACAAGGCAGGCGGCAAGGTGCCTCAGGATGTACACAACGCCCTTACTGGCTTTGACGTACAGCTGTTTCGCTTTAAGGCGGTCACTTGGCTTGTCGAAGGCAACCACTCACTATCTGAGTTTGAGCGCCCGGAGTTTCGAGCTATGTTGGAGGCAGCCAACCCAGAGGCGGTAACTGCGCTATGGACAAGCCACAACAGTGTCTCGAGGTACGTTATGCGTCTCTACAACTACCTGCAACCCCGTGTTGCTGTTGAGCTGTCCAACGCGCTGAGTAAGATACACATAAGCTTTGACGGATGGACAATGCAAGGAGGCAAGCGAGGCTTCTTAGGCATTGTTGCGCACTTTGTGAGCTCATCAGGCGAGCTTACAGATCTGCCTATTGCGCTTCCTCAGCTTACAGGTGCCCATACAGGCGTAAGGATAGCTGAGGTTGTTGACCAAACGTTGCGGCAGTTTGGTGTTGATAGCGCCAAGTTGGGTTACTTTGTACTTGACAACGCGGCTAACAACGACACCGCTATTGCTGTGGTTGCAGAGATTTACGACTTCTTGCCAGTCCACCGCCGCCTCCGCTGCGGTCCCCATACACTCAACCTTATCGGGCAGACGCTCCTTTGGGGTAACAATCAGCAGGCGTATGACAATGCGCCCGAGGAGCTTAGTGACGAGGTGAGGTTTATGAGAGAGTGGCGTAAAGATGGTCCCCTTGGCGTGCTGCTTGACGTTATTAACTACATCAAAACACCACAGCAGCATGAGCTTTTTATCAATTTTCAACACCGCGCAAACGCTGACTTGTCCGCCAAAGATCGCAAGATTCTTGAGGTTATTAAGCCTGTTGTTACGCGCTGGAACTCATACTTTAGCTGCTTTAAGCGCACAGTTACGCTGCAGTCTGCAGTCAACGCTTACTGTCAACTCCATGTTACCAACACCGCCAACGCGGACGCCTACGCTGCTGCGAGCGGCAACAAAGAGCCTGACGCGCAGCGTTGGATGCGCTCAGGTGGTCTTACTGCGGCTGATTGGCAGACTGTCAACGAGTATCTCGCGATGCTACGACCGCTGAAGTTGGCAACAAAGCGCCTTGAAGGTCGCGGTACCTACAAGCGATTTGGCTCACTTGCTGAGGTGATCCCTGTCTTCGAGACCATCTTATCTAGCTACGAGGAGCGCGTAGAGTCCTACAGCGGCGTCAATTACGACGAACCTGGCGCGCCAGAGGACCACATTGCCATCAACCTCCGCGCTGCTTGGGCGAAGGCGAACGAGTACTTCATTAAGCTTGATGACTCCCCCGCCTACTATGCTGCCACCTCTCTCCATCCAGCGTACAAACACTACTGCGACAACGCGTGGAGGGATAAACCAGAGTGGTTGGTAGCAGCGCAGTCGGCGTTTCAGACGCTTTGGGGCACGTACAAGGACAACCCAGCACCGCCGCCAGCGCCAGCAGCACCACGGGCGCGTGTAAACAACGACCTCAACGACGCTATCGCGTCTATGATGGAGCCTCATCAAGGCGTTAGAGTTTCCAACGATTTGGATGAGTACACGCGCTGGAAACTTGAGCCCTGGGTCCCCTCTGTCGACAATCCAATCACTTATTGGCTCTCACGCCGCCGCGACTACCCCAACCTTACGCGCCTCGCGCTCGACGTCCTCTCTATACCCGCCTCCAGCTGCGACTGTGAGCGTATGTTTAGTGAGCTTGGCGATCTTTTGCGGCCAAAAAGGAGGAAGATCTCATCACAATTGCTAGTAGCAATACAGTCAGTACGCGCTTGGTTGCGGGCTGGCTTTGGTGTTGAAGGAGAGACTGCAGAGTCTCTACTTAGCGACGAGGCAATTGATAGCATGTATAACTTAGGGGATTGGCACAATAGCGAAGTCTAATTTGTATGTAAAAAAGTAATCAGTTTAAATAAGTTACCTGATCAGTTCAGTTCGAGCCTTGCTGGAAGACAGTTCAATCAGTTTGTTAAGATTTTTCGGCCTGCTTCTTGCAGTTCAATTCAAGCCAAGGGTTGCAAACTGACTGAACGGATTGTTGACATGTCTGCTCCAGGTCCAGAACTGATATCTTTCGCGCCAGACAGATTGCGCCATAGGAACAGGTCAACTATAGATACGCAGAATAACATACTGATTTGATTTGATTTGATTTGATTTGATTAGATCCTACACGGTTGCAGCCGCGAAGAGCAGCTATGCCCGGCTGACAGGCTTGGCAGACAGCCGACGCGGTGTGGACGTTGATCCGCGCCGCCCCACTTCATTCCAAAGAACCATCTGTCCCCAGAGGCCTGCCGTTTCCCTCCCACCACTATCTACATTTGCCTGTCCGCTCATCTAGATAATGGCTCTACTAACTGAACACTGTACTTCTAGTCTCGTAGAGGCACGGTTGCCTCGTGTTCTGCGTCTGCAATACCTTCAGTTTCCCCCCAGCGCTCAGCTATCGTCTTCGCGCCTGCGATCCCCATTTTGCCCAAGGATCTGCGTCTGCTCTACATACTCGATGGCTTTGGTGGCTAGCTGTGGCGTGCCTAGGATGGTCCGGATGTTGTCTCGTCCGGACAGGTTGGCGAAGATGCGGTCTCGGAGATGCCTGCGTTTGCTGCAGTGGAGAAGGATATGTGCGACGGTCTGTCGTCTCGCTCCGCAGTCGCAGCGCGCTCTCCCGCTTAGTGAGCCCCTCGTGGAGCCGGAGTACTTTCTTGGTGGGCGTTGGAGTGTGTCTGTAGGTTGCTCGGCCCTTGGTGTCCTTGCACCACTTTGCTATCCATGCCCGTTCGGCTTGTATGCTGCACCATCTTTTCACAGTCGACCTTATAGTGAACAGCTGGGGAGGCGCGTCTGCCGGCAAGCTTCTGCGGCCGTCTTCTCTCCATCCGGTGGCTTCCTTGGCCGCTTTGTCGACGGCCTCGTTTCCGGGTATGCCGACGTGGGCCGGTATCCATCGGACGGTCACTGTCCGTCCGTTGTCCTGGAGCTCCTGGACTTGTCGCGCGATGTCCGCGAGGATGTAGGCGCCTGATCGTCCCTCCGCCTTAGCGATGGACCAGACGGCGGCCTGGTTGTCTGTGTATATGGCGACGTCTCGTCGCGCACCGTTTCGGCTCGCATACTCTTGAGCGATCTGCAGTGCTAAGCTGATGCCTTGTAGTTCTGCTGCATATACCGTCGACTCTGTGTCTGAACCCATGTGTACGGATCGCGCCTGTTGTGTGAGCGGACACAGTGCCGCAGAGCCTATCTCGTCTTCGATGCCGCTGCCATCTGTGTAGATGCTGAGGCTGTCTTCCTTTACGTGTTCTTTGTCGTGTCGCGCCCGCGCTTCCTCAGCGGTCGCATCAATGTAAGTGGTTGGGCCCTGTCTCCAGGGCGGCGTGAGGAAGCACGGGATCTGCTCTTGCCTGTCGAAGTCTTCGGTTCGCATGCTCGTCATGTTGCTGTAAACCTTCTGCCAGGAGCTGGTGTGTCTGCGAGTCTTGTCTGCGACTGTCAGCTGTGCTGTGTTTGCCTGAAATCCTGAGGTGGCTGCGATGTTCTTGCTCGAGAGTAGGCGGACGACAGTGTCTGCGTTGTGCTTCCATATCTGCTGCTCGATGGGAAGGAGAAATGTCTCTACGTCTAGCGCCGCTCTCGATGTAGCTTTGTATGCCTCGCTGATAACCCTGGCTGCTCTTGCTTGTATGCTCTGCAGTGTGTTGAGCATCCTCTTAGTGTAGAGTTTTCCTTTCATGCTAGCGTTTGACCACACTGAGCATGCATACATCATCTGCGGGAGCACTGTGCCTTCGTATATTCGCCGCAGGTCGTGGAGGCTAGCGCCCCAGTTGGATCCTCCCAGGCAGCTGAGCGCATTCACTGTCTTCGTCGCTTTCCGCCTGATCTCCTCGGTGTGTTGCTTCCAGTGCAGTTTCGCGTCCATCGTCAAGCCTAGGTATTTGCATGTTGCTTTGGGCCGTATCTCGCCCCACGCAGTATGAATTAAGGCTTCTGTGTTAATGCGCTTGCGTGACCTTGTAAAGTGGGTGAGCTGGAACTTGTTTGGGGCGAAGACCGATGCGTGTGTGCTAGCCCAACGCTGTGCCTTCTCGAGGATTCTGCTTAGTGTCTCGCATGTCTCAGACGCTCTGTTGTCTTGTCCCACGCGAGGATGCCGACATCGTCGATGTAGCCCGTGGACATGGCGTCTGGCGCTTGGTTGCATTCATCTATTAGATCGGCGTTGTAGAAGAGGTAGAGGATAGGCGATAGTGGCGAGCCCTGGGGTATACCCGTGTTGATCTGGTATGCTGTCGACCGGAAGCCGTCGATTGCGATGCTTGTGTGTCTGTTGCTGAGGAAGCTTGCGATCCACTTTACTGTTTTCTCGTCTACTCGTCTCTTCCGCAGATCGTGAAGCAGGCGTGCGTGTGAGACGTTATCGAAGGCTCCGGAGACATCGAGCAGCAAGAGACTCGCCACCTGTCTAGTGTTGTGGCTCCATGCTTCGTATATCTTATGGGTCACGGCATGAAGAGCGTGCTCAGTCGAGCGCATCTTCCTGCCGCCCATGTGTGTCGGCGGTAGGACGTGATGGGTCTCGGCTAGGTAGCTGAGTCGCCGTGCTATGACTGCGTCCATGATTTTGCCTGTGGTGTTCATCAATGCGATGGGCCTGTACGACTTCGGTGCCGTGTAGTCGTCTTTGCCCGGCTTGCGTAAGACGGCCGTAGTCGACTCGCGAAAGTGGGCCGGGCAGTATCCTAGGTGTAGGCCCTGGTTGAAGATCCTCGTCAGGTGAGATGCAAGCTGGGCTGATCCCGCCTGCAGGGCTTTGTTGATGATGCCATCCGGACCTGGTGCTTTGAGTGGTGACGCTGCCCGTATGGCATCTCCGACCTCTTTCTCTGTCACTGGCGGCATGTCCACTTGATTATCGTAGTGTGCGTTTCTTATGTCCTCCAGATCTGCCTCCGGTGGTACTGGAAAGAAGGTGTCTCGGAAGATGTCTGCTTTCTTGGCCGGATCTGTTATCTCCTGCTGCGTCTCTGGGTGCTGGATGGCAGGTGTGACCACCGGGGCCGGGTTCTCTCTCATCTTCGCCCATTTGACGAGTCTCCACAGTGCTTCTGGCGACTTCGCGGCCTGCTCTACCTGTTCTCTGTGAGCGTTTCTTAGTGCTTTCTTGATCGTTCTCGCTTTGTGGTTTCTTGCCGCACGATATGCCTCCCACGACTCGCCTGTGTGACGCTGGCTGTGTACTCTCTTGAGTCTCTTTGCTTCTGCGAGCACTGCCCTGCACTCTTCCGACCAACCTTCCCTGATGCGGTCTGACGGCCGTGAGTATGGTATTGCTTTGTCAATGGCCCCTTGAATTGCCCCAACGATCTCTTGGACATACGTGTCAAGCGCTGTCTTATTTGCGGGTCTGCGAAGTGGCGGCAGGGCTTGTTTTAGCGCTTTGTTATAGACAGCCTCATCTAATCGTTTCCAGTCTCGCTTTGGTGTTGCATCGAGTTGCTGTATCCTCATATCTATCACAGTGCTGATAGGCAGGTGATCGGAGTCGTGATCGAGGTCCCGGTCGACCTGGCTTCGAACCACCCGATCGACCAGCCCCACGGTCACCAGACAAAGATCAATGGTCGTGCGTGAGGTTCTTTCTTCGTACGTGATGGTTCCAGGTGGTAGTGTGCTACCCAGGTTGAAGTCCTCCATGATCGCCAGTAGGTCTGCAGACTCAGGGTCGATGTGCCTCACGTCTGTGCCTCCCCACATGGGGTGGTGCAGGTTAAAGTCGACGAGCAGGATCTGCTCGCTGGATTGGTTGTCGTGCAGTATTGTGCGGACATCCGCCAGTACGGTACTGTCACTCTCGCTGCGCCTCGCTGGGTTATAGATGTTGTGTATGATCACGTTTTGCTCCTCCTGTTGATCGTCGCCAAACTCTACTGTGAGCGAGCAAATGTCTCTGCTGTGCTCCTTAAACTGCCACTTCTTGTGGTCTAATCTCTTGTTGATGAAAAAGCATACCCGGGCGGGTCCTGCCTCGTTTCCTGCTGGGCAGCAAAGGTGGAAGACGCGTTTCGCTGGACGGTGTGTCGTCGCCGCGAAGGGGTTTCTCCATGGCTCCTGGATGGCCAGAATGTCGTACTCATGGATCCTGGGGTCCCGCAGCATGCTCGCCATCACCATGTTTCTTGATTTGTGCACGTTGTACTGTAGTATGCTTAGTGTGTTGTGCTTATTCATGCATCATCGTCGGAGTCGATCTCCATGTGGTGACTGCTGTTGTTCTGTATCGCCCGGGTGTTGAGTCCAGTCGATTCCAGAGCTCTCCTGCTAGGTATGATCTGTCGATGCGGTCTTTGGCTCGCGCTGCCTTGTGTCGATGAGATCTCCTGATCCATCGAGTCGACATTGGTTCCTGCATTGGTTCTCTTCTGTCCTCTTCCTGTTTGCGATCGGTTCCTGGTAAGCTGCATCGGCTGCGTAGCTGCCACTGGTTGACTAGTCCTTCTCCTTTGAATCGTAGACGTCGGTATATCAATCTGCGCGTTTTGTCCGGCTGTTTGCGAAACGTGGTGGTAGCGCGGTCGCATCTCGTACGCGGTCCTTGCCTTGCCAGGATACATTTATATTGAGATATAATACATCGTAGGAGTCGACCATGTCTGCATACCCAGACCTCCCACCACAGTTTTCCCCCTCACTCTGAAATCTTGTTTCAAAGGCTCTTAGGTTCCATAGCTCGGCTGGGACCGGCAGCCTCGCTACCTGTGTGCACCTGATTTGCTCCATAAGCCTGTCTCAGTGGCACTGCCTTCCACCCTCTCAACAGACCGACACGCGCATCCGTCCTTTCGGGCTATGTAGACAGTGTTGTCGGCAAGGGTGTGATCCTTCTCCTAGTGCCTCTCCTGCCACAGGAGCGTCTCAGCAGCCCTGTGTTGCGCCGACACAGGGCTTCCCTCCTGCAAGGATTGGCGAGTTCGCCAGAGGTCCTCTCCACGCGTGCGCTAATAGCGCAGAGCGAGTGCCCTGGAGCCGTCTATCGCTGCCATTACATACCACGCCCCACAGTCTCTTTCAGACCCAGCAGACTGCTTCGCGTTACCTGTACTCCTCTCGAAATGACAGGCCGTCCGTGTCTTGCAGAGGGGAGTCCTTAGGCAATCCGACGCCGCGCGACTGCCTGCCTCTCCGCCCTCCACTAACCAAGCTTGTGTTCCTCCCTCTTGTCAGCTCTCCTCCCTTGGTGTTCCTGTGACCCTAGCTACCCCAGCCTCGGCGCGTACCGTAGGTTTGTGGCCAGCTTAAAGCGGTTGCGAGCATCACGCTGTTTAAGGCCCTCCTCTTGACCGCCAACTTTAGTCGTGCCTCCTAGCAGTGTTTGTGTGTACGCTTTGCCCAGAATTGCTAGTCTTAACAAGTCTCCGCTGAGAAGGGACTGGAAGTTGGGACTGTTCCTGCCCTCGTCGCAGTGTTTGCTGCGCTCTCAGAGCGGCGCAAGCACAGAGGTGTCCTGTCGTACGCCCAAACTAGGGCAGCAAGTATGGCTACCCTTTAGGGCGCATGTCGGGTGGTTTTTAAGAAAGTTCCTCTGTTTTGTTGTTGTTTCTGCTTTGCGGTGTGAAAACTCTGCCACCGTGGCCCTTGAGGGGTAGAGCTCGCACAAAGAACCTCCTCAAGGTGACACAACGTCGTGCACCGGCCGGTGGACGTGATTTTCGCCATCGTCCTGCTCTTGCGAACAATTCGATACGGGAAGGAACCCCTACTTGACAGTATAGGGCAAATCACGATTTTGGTGTTCCCTGAATTTGATTTGATTTGATTGGGTCCTACACGGTTGCAGCCGCGAAATGCAGCTATGCCCGGCTGGCAGGCTTAGCAGACAGCCGACGCGGTGCGGACGTTGATCCGCGCCGCCCCACTTCACTCCTAAGAACCATCTGTCCCCAGAGGCCTGCCGTTTCCCTCTCATCACTATCTACACGTGGCTGCCAGCCTCATCTAGATAATGACTCTACTAACTGAACACTGTACTTCTAGGCTCGTAGAGGCACGTGTGCCTCGTGTTTTGCGTCTGCAATACCTTCAGTCTTCCCCCAGCGCTCGGCTGTCGTCTTCGCGCCTGCGATCCCCATTTTGCCCAAGGATCTGCGTCTGCTCTACATACTGGATGGCTTTCGTGGCTAGCTGTGGCGTGCTTAGGATGGTCCGGATGTTGTCTCGTCCGGACAGGTTGGCGAAGATGCGGTTCCGGAGGTTCCTGCGCTTGCTGCAGTGGAGAAGGATGTGGGCGACGGTCTGTCGTCTTGCTCCGCAGTCGCAGCGGGGGCTGGTAACATCTGGCACTCTTCGGGCGAAGAGAAAGTCGTTAAAGCCAATCTTCTCGGTCCGTAGCTGCACCAGCAGCGCGCTCTCTCGCTTGGTAAGCCCCTCGTGGAGCCGGAGTACCTTTTTGGTGGGCGTTGGTGTGTGTCTGTAGGTTGCGCGGCCCTTTGTGTCTGTGCGCCACTTCGCTATCCATGCCCGCTCTGCTTGTGTCTTGCACCATCTTTTCACTGTCGACCTTATGGTATATAGGTTGGGAGGCGCGTCTGCCGGTGGGCTTCTGCGCCCGTGTTCCCTCCATCCAGTGGCCTCCTTGGCTGCTTTGTCGACGGCCTCGTTTCCCGGGATGCCCACGTGGGCTGGTATCCATCGGACGGTTACTGTCCGTCCTTTGTCCTGGAGCTCCTGGACCTGTCGTGCGATGTCCGCGAGGATGTAGGCGCCTGATCGTCCCTCAGCCTTAGCTATGGACCAGATGGCGGCCTGGTTGTCTGTGTATATGGCGATGTCTCGTCGCGCGCCGTTTCGGCTTGCATATTCTTGAGCGATCTGCATTGCTAAGCTGATGCCTTGTAGCTCTGCTGCGTATACCGTCGACGCCGTGTCTGGACCCATGTGTACGGATCGTACCTGTTGTGTGAGTGGACACAGTGCTGCAGAGCCTATCTCGCCTTCGATGCCGCTGCCGTCTGTATAGATGCTAAGGCTGTCGTCTTTTGCGTGCTCTCTATCGTGCCGTGCCCGCGCGCTCTCGGCAGTCGCGTTAATATAGGTGGTTGGGCCGTGTCTCCAAGGTGGAGTGAGGAAGCACGGGATCTGTTCTTGTGTCTCGACGCCTTGGATTTGCTTGCTCTTCATATCCTTGTGTACTTTTTCCCAAGAGCTTGTGTGTCTGATGCGGGCCTTGTCCGCGGCTGTCGGCTGTGCTGTGCTTGTCTGGAACCCTGAGGTGCCCGCGATGTCCCTGCTCGAAAGTAGCCGGATAACAGTGTTTGCGTTGTGCTTCCATACCTGCTGCTCGATGGGGAGGAGGAACGACTCTACGTCTAGCGCCGCTCTCGATGTTGCTCTGTAAGCGCCGCTAATGACTCTTGCTGCCCTTGCCTGTATGCTCTGCAGCGTATTGAGCATCCTCCTAGTGTACAGCTTCCCTTTCATGCTGGCGTTTGACCATATCGAGCATGCGTACATCATCTGCGGGAGCACTGTGCCTTCGTAGATTCGCCGCAGATCAAGTAGGCTGGCGCCCCAGTTGGACCCTCCGAGGCAGCTGAGCGCATTTACTGTCTTCGTGGCTTTCCGTCTGATCTCCTCTGTATGTTCCTTCCAGTGCAGCTTCGCATCCATTGTCAGCCCAAGGTATTTGCACGTTGCTTTGGGTCGTATCTCGCCCCATTCAGTTTGAATTGGTGTCTCGATGTTGATACGTTTGCGTGATCTTGTGAAGTGAGTAAGCTGGAACTTGTTTGGGGCAAAGACGGATGCGTGTGTGCTAGCCCAGCGCTGTGCCTTCTCAAGGATTTGTGCCAGTGTCTCGCATGTCTGCTCTGTTGTCTTGCCCCACGCAAGGATGCCGACATCGTCTATGTAGCCCGTGGACATGGCTTCCGGTGTGTTGTTACATTCATCTATCAGGTCCGCGTTGTAGAAGAGGTAGAGGATGGGTGACAGTGGCGATCCTTGGGGAATGCCTGTGTTGATCTGATACGCTGTCGACCGGAAGCCGTCGATTGCGATGCTCGTGTGCCTGTTGCTGAGAAAGCTTGCGATCCACTTTACTGTTTTCTCGTTTACTCGTCTCTTCCGCAGATCGTGAAGCAGGTGTGCGTGTGAGACGTTATCAAAGGCGCCAGAGACATCTAGCAGCAACAGGCTCGCCACCTGACCATTGGTTTGGCTCCATGTTTTGTATATCTTATGGGTGACGGCATGAAGAGCGTGTTCAGTCGAGCGCATCTTCCTGCCGCCTATGTGTGTCGGCGGTAGGACATGATGAGTTTCGGCTAGGTAGCTAAGTCGCCGCGCTATGACTGCATCCATGATTTTGCCTGTAGTGTTCATCAACGCGATAGGTCTGTACGACTTCGGTACTGTGTAGTTGTCTTTGCCGGGCTTGCGTAAGACGATCGTGGTCGACTCGCGAAAGTGGGCTGGGCAGTATCCTAGGTTTAGGCTCTGGTTGAAGATCCTCGTCAGATGGGCTGCGAGCTGGGTTGCTCCCGCTTGTAGGGCCTTGTTGGCAATACCATCCGGGCCAGGTGCCTTGAGTGGCGACGCTGCCCGTATGGCGTCACGGACCTCCTTCTCTGTTATCTGTGGCATGTCTATTTGGTTGTCGTACTGAGCGTCCCGTATGTCCTCCAGATCTGCCTCTGGTGGTGCTGGGAAGAAGGCGTCACGGAACACGTCCGCTTTGGCTTTCGGGTCCACTATCTCTTCCTGTGTCTCTGGGTGTCGTATGGCGGGTGTGACCACAGGGGTCTCATTTCCTCTTGTCTTTGCCCATTTGACGAGTCTCCAAAGTGCTTCTGGTGACTTTGCGGCTTGTTCTACCTGTTCTCTGTGAGCGTCTCTCAGGGCCTTCTTGATCGTTCTTGCTTTGTGGTTCCGTGCTACGCGGTACGCCTCCCACGACTCGTCTGTATGATGTTGGTTGTATGCTCTCTTAAGCCTCTTAGCTTCTGCGAGCACTGCCCTGCACCCGTCTGACCAACCCTCTCTCATTCGGTCCGACGGGCGTGTGTATGGTGTTGCTTGATCGATGGCCTTTTGGATGGCCTTGACGACCTCTTGTACGTATGTGTCAAGCGCTGTCTTGTTTGCAGGTCTGCGAAGTGGCGGTAGGGCCTTTTTGAGCACTTTGTGGTACGTCTCTTCGTCTAATCGTTTCCAGTCTCTTTTTGGCAATGTTTCCAGCTGCTGTACTCTGATGTCTATCACAGTGCTAATGGGAAGATGGTCAGAGTCGTGGTCGAGGTCTCGGTCGACCTGGCTCCTGATCACCCGATCGACCAGACCCATAGTCACCAGGCAAAGGTCGATGGTTGTGCGGGAGGTTCTTTCTTCGTATGTGATGGTTCCAGGAGGCAGCGTGCTATCCAGATTGAAGTCCTCCATAATCACCAGCAGGTCTGCAGACTCAGTGTCGGTGTGTCTTGTGTTTGTGCCTCCCCACATGGGGTGGTGCAGGTTGAAGTCGCCAAGCAGGATCTGCTCATTGGCTTGATTGTTGTGTAGTACTGTGCGAATGTCCGACAGTACGGTGCTGTGGCCCTCACTGCGTCTTGCCGGGTTGTAGATGTTGTGTATGGTAATGTGTCGTCTCTCCAGTTGATCATCACCGAACTCTATTGTGAGCGAGCAGATGTCTCTGCTGTACTCCTTGAATTGCCACTTCTTGTGGTCTAATCTCTTGTTGATGAAGAAGCATACCCGGGCGGGCCCTGCCTCCTCTTCTGCTGGGCTGCAGAGATGGAATACACTTTTTGCTGGGTGGTGTCGTCGCCGCGAAGGGGTTCCTCCACGGTTCCTGGATGGCCAGAATATCGTACTCGTGGACTCGGGGGTCGCGCAGCATGCTCGCCATGACCATGTCTCTTGATTTGTGAACGTTGTACTGTAGTATGCTTAGTGTGGTGTGTCTATTCATGCATCGTTATCGGAGTCGATCTCCATGTGATGGCTGTTGTGGTGCTGCTGCGTTGGTCGAGCGCTGTTTCCAGTCGCCTCCAACGCTCTTCTGCTGGGTATGATCTGCCGATGCGGTCTCTGGCTCGCCCCTGCTTGCGTCGATGGGCTCTCCTGATCCGTCGTGTCGATATTGGTTCCGGCGTTGGTTCTCTTCTGTCCTCGTCCGGTTTGCGATCGGTTCCTGGTGAGCTGCGTCGGTTGCGAAGCCGCAGCCGGTTGACTGGGTCTTGTCCTTCGAATTGTAGACGTCGGTATGTCAAGCTGCGCGTTTTGTCCGGCCGTTTGCGAAACGTGATGGTAGCGCGGCCGCATCTCGTACGCGGCCCTTGCCTTGGCCATCTCGTCCTTCCTTGTGGGGCACTGGCGGCTCCATGCTTCGTGCTCGCCGCGGCAGGCAGCACACTTCCTGGCTGTGGTTTGTCCGGCCCTCGATGGGCAGTCCCGGGTGTCGTGCTCCTGCGCACAGTGGCCACATGCTGTTGCTGCCTTGCACTGGGTTCCTATGTGGCCGTATCTTTGGCACTTGAAGCACTGCTTCACTCGGCACTGCCTCTCGTATCGCTCGCACTGGAAGACCTCGCCATGCCAGATCAGGCCCTCGTCGATGATCTTGTTGGCATCCTCTGGCTTGGTGAACTCGATGGTGATGGTTGATGACGTCTTGGCAGACGCGTCTCTGGTCAGCCAGCCTATGTGTCTTATCTCTGCGCGGGGTATGAACGGTCGGTTGTCCTGCAGGATCTGTGCTCTGATTTCGTCGAGCTTGCTCATGTCCATCGTGCTCGTGCGTATTCCATGAGCCAGGACGCCGAACGTCGGGATCTGCACTGTAGTCCCACTGCCGATGCGGTGGGCCCAGTCGTCCGCGAACTGTCGCAGCGCCTCGACCTCGTTGCTGCTTGCTGTCTTAATGCTCAGGTCTCCGCTCTTCAGCTGGTTAGATGAGACAATCTTCACGCTTGCTATGTTTTCGTTGCCGCTCTGCTCGATAGCACGCTGGACATGAAGTTTGAGGTTACTGGGGTTCATTGCCCTCAGGCTCTGTACGGTGAGCGGGTCTCTGATGTTCATAATGACCTCACGCTGTGTCTGCGCAGATGGTTGTTTGACGCTTTGTGCATTGTATGTAGCTGCTAGTGGGATGCCCCTGGCTGCCGCTGCAGCGTAGCTCATGGGTCCGTTCGCCTGCTCTTGCGATCTCTTGTTTCTGATCTCTCTCGCAACCTCCAGCGTCGCTTTACCCACCTCTGTAGCATCCTTGGCCGCTGCCCTCGCCTCCTCTGCCGTATTGCTATTCTGCTGTATGTTTGCTGCTGACTGCTGAACGATTTCTGCAGTGTTCTTGAGTTCACTCTTGATTACGTCGAGGGCCTGCGCCGTGTGTTCTGCTGTGGCCTTGGCCTCGGTCTGGGCGACGCGGAGGGCGTCGCTGATAGCGCTCAGGTCGGGCGTGTGCTGCATCTTTAGGACGAACGTCAGTGAGCCGCGAATGATGTCGCTGACGATGTCTGTCGGCATGGACTGGCTGCCAGTGCGCTCGATGAGGTGCAGTACGTCGTGGAGAAAAGTGCTGAGGCATGTAGCGTGCTCGCGAATTGGGCTTGGCCATGTCGACCGTCGAGGCCACGGTGTCGCCATGACGCCTCAGAAGCAGTGGGCGCTGCTCTTGAGTGCTGGCTAGTCGGACGGCGTCTCTAGCAGATGTCTACGTGCGATAAATTGCGTTGATTCCAAAAAGTGAAATTCTCGCTGTTGTCGTGTTTTTTCGTGTTCCCTGAATAACATACTGTACTGTTGTGTTAATAGACTAGAGCTTGAACATTGAGGTGCTTTACTGTCAGCTATTACATAAGCCAAGACTACCGGCGTTTCATCACTGATTATATAACCAGAGGATATATATTCGCTCACTTCGATAGATTGATCAATCAACCAACTTCTTCCTCAATCTCCTCTCATATTGTTGACATTTACTAATTGAGCAAGGCTGATTGGAAATTGCGACAAGGCTGAAATGTAGCCAGGTGCTGCTGCCTAAGCGCTTTTCCCACCGCTTACAACCATTGCTCGCTACTATTTACTGCTGCACACTCACACGACCTGCATCGCTTTACGTCTCTAGAAGCTGTCGCAAGAGGCGCCCGCTCACTACCATGGCTAAGAACCACCAGTTTACCATAGGATGGATCTGCCCTCTCCCGCTCGAGAAAGAGGCTGCAAGGCTGGTGCTGGACGAAGAGTACCCACAAGAGGAGGTTCAGTACCAGAACGCATACTATAGGCGTTCTCAAAAGACCAGGTACACCCCGTGATTCCGCGCACGAGCCACAATCCCCGCCAAATAGTCCATTTTAACGTACCTCACAAGCGAGCTGGCCACACAAGCGAGCTGGCCACCTGCGCCAAGACCCCACCAAACATACTATTGCGCATAGTATAATCGCGATGAGCCAACAACCAGACAATCTACTACCTTCAAAAGATGCTCGATTACAGCTTGCTCTTGAGGCTATCAAACGCGACGCGACGCTATCCCAGAGACGTGCTGCAGCTATCTACAACGTCTCTCGAGCAACACTCAGTAATCGCCTTGCTGGAACACCTTATCGACGCGATTGCACGCCCAACTCAATAAATCTCCTTAAGACAGAGGAGGATGTAGTTACTCAGCATACCCTTGACCTCGACGCGCGAGGATTTCCGCCCCGGCTTGCTGCTGTGAAGGATATGGCTGATTCTTTGCTGGCTGAGCGTCACCGTGATCCTGTTGGCCAGAACTGGGCTGCAAACTTTGTCAAACGTCGCCCTGAGCTCAAGGTCAAATTCAATCGCAAATATGACTATAAGAGAGCTCTCTGCGAGGATCCTGAGATTATACAAGGCTGGTTTCGGCTTGTAGAGAACATGAAGGCTAAGTATGGTATCCTTGATGACGACACCTACAACTTTGACGAGGCTGGCTTCATGATGGGCATGATATCAACTGGAGCAGTAGTCACTAGTTCTGAGCGTCGAGGACGGCCAAAGAGCGTTCAGCAGGGCAATTGAGAGTGGACTACAGTGATCCAAGGGATCAATGCGATGGGCTGGTCGATCCCACCCTTCATCATCTTCTAGGGCAAGCACCACCTCTCAAGCGTAGATGGCATAAAAGGAAGCGTATACAGCAACAGGGTATCTTAACGATTGAGGAGGGCGTACGACTGACGACCCTTAAGGAGTTTGAGGCGCGTAGTGATGGGAAGAAGGCAAAGAAGAGAGTGCGCGTTGAGGCAGGTGAGCCTAGCCAACGACGCTGTGGACGCTGCGGCGAGGCAGGGCATAACGCACGTACGTGTAAGCAAGAAGTATTAGTAGATTCTGAGTAGAATAGCCTATTACGATTCTTAATTACTATCCTTGACGGTGCTCTACGGTCGTGTACAGTACTGATTTTGGTAGGGTCTTGGCGCAGGTGGCCAGCTCGCTTGTGAGGTACTGTACTAGGACTTTAGTCTGTTCGCGCGTGTGCACAGACCATTTCAACAACGCGAACTCTAAAGAGGGGTATCTTCTTCAACTACACACGACTACATCAATATGAGAGCTTTTAGCACTAAAATTTCATCAAATCGAGTGCGCGGAGGTGAATTATCAGAAGCCCAACGGATATACTGCTTAGCCCAGGTTGAGGCTGGTGTGTCGACAAGCGAAGTTGCTGACGCGCTGGACTGCTCGCAGCGGTGCGTACAGAAAACAGTACTCCGATGGACAACCAGCTGCAGCACCACAACGCAGCCTCGGACAGGCCGGCCACCTACATTGACTAGTAGAGACCATCGCCGGCTGCTACGGATTGCTCGGAAAAACCCAGGTATTGAGTACCACAAGCTTATGGAGGAGGCTGGACTGTGGGACGCCAATACTACCTACCCCAGCGTTTCTAAGCGTACTGTGCAGCGCGCAATGGCTGACGAGGGATACCGCAAGTTCAGAGCGAGACGTAGGCCAAAAATCAACAAGAACACAGCTGCGGAACGCCTCAATCTTACTAATGAATGGCTGGGGTTTGATTTTGGGAGGCGTACTATCAGGTTCAGTGACAAGTGCAGCGTTGCTCGTGGATCTGGCCACAACACGCCCTGGGTATGGCGACTACCTGAGGATAAATGGTCGCACGAGATGGTTGAGGAGGTCACCACTGCTCGCCAACCTGCTCGTATGGTATGGGGCTCAATATGGATGACTCCAGGTGGCCGAGCAAGGCGTAGTCGTCTAGTAATTATGAATCGCGACACATCAGCCAAACGCAATGGATACACAGCTCAGAGCTACATACGAGCACTTGAGGAAGGTCTCCAGGACAGCTACAGGCCAGGCGAGTGGTTTATGCAGGATAACGCACCTATCCACACTTCCCAGGTCTCGAAGGAGTGGCTAGAGGTTCATGGTGTTGCTACGATCAAATGGCCACCATACTCACCTGACCTTAACCCTATTGAACACATGTGGTGGGCACTTAAAAAGAAGCTCCATGAGCTGCATCCTGAATTTGACTATATGGGAGACTCTCTAGCTGAGTGGGAGGCGTTCGAATTGGGGTTGATTGAGGCATGGGCTGCTATACCTGACGCACTGATCAAACGCCTTATTAGGTCTATGCCACGACGCCTAGACGCTGTGCGACGTGCAAAGGGCTACCAGACTAGATACCAAGCGTAATGCGATTAATTTGCAACCCTAATTGTCTTATTTGGTCTATGTAGTAGAGAGTTATACTGCTTTGAAGTTGGTAATCAAATGTGGTTGTGGTGGTCCATGCGTCAACGCGAACAGACTTTTGGCACCCGATTGTATGCATGCGGAGTGGGGCACTAGCAGGGAAGCCTGTCGCGCGGGATGCACACTTGATGAGGACTAGTCCCAGGGGCCCGCGTCCGGTATGTTGCTAGATTAATTTACCGAACTGCTAGAGCCAGCTACTGGCCATGATGGTGTTGCTACGGTGTGCGCTGAAAGGGAGGCTAGGTGGCACGATCGTGCTGTACGTCAACGTCAGTTGTGACTGTAATATCGTGCTTCGCAAAGCCAGTCTTGCTCAATCGATCGCGCCTACCATGTTGCGCATGCAATCCTTCCACCTGCGATCGTACCTGGCCTTTATTTTGTTGAAACAGCCCTTCTTCAGACTCATTACTCCCACGCCCTCTTTCCAACCTTGTGATGGAGCCAACTGATGCCCTCTTCTTTGTGTCACCTTTCATAGGGGAGAGCCTGTACGGTCTCTGCGAACTTGGGTCTCTACTGCCTGTAGAGCTGAGCCTTCCTCTGACTTGTGTCCACAGAGGCTTCAAAGAAGGCAGGTTCACAGCAACGATAGCACACTGCACCTCAAATGCTGCGACGATGATCATCTTTCCAATGTCAACTGAGGCATCCGTCTTCATAGACGTGACAGAAACGAGGACCGGCAAGCGGACAATTGCGACGGTGACGGATACGAGACCGAAGGCTAGCACGAAAAGAATAGTAACCTTTCGACGAAGCGTCATTTGTAGAACCCAAATCGTAGTGATGGGAATAAAAAGGACGAAGAAATCCATGGCAATATTCTGGTGGAGTAGTTAGTTTATAAACCTACCATTGAATGCAGCGAGAGAAGTTCGGACGTACAAGAATAGGCGGAGTGAGCATGACGGTGCGCGTGTCGATGCACTTGACATCGGGGTGTATCGAGGGGTTGAGAATCTTCTCGAAAGGCATGCATTGCAAAGTTGTCATGAGCCTTTGGATCGTCAGTGGGAAGCATCGGGCATTTATCTCTCCCGGTAGTAAAACTTACAGATTGGAGAGGCACACCGCACAATTCAATGCGAACCCAATGTATACGAATCTTCGAAATGATCGTTCCGGTGAGAGGCGAAGATAAAACAAGAGGAACGTGGTCTTGATCACGAAGTGAGCACCGTAGATGACGATTTCCTCGATAAATGCAGTCTGAAGCCATGATGAGTATACCTGGTGTGTAGACTTGGAGTGATGTCTGCTCACACGAAGGAGGTCGAGGGACTGGAAACTGCACTTGACGTTGCCTACTCTGTTCGCACAACTGGTCAGTATCTTTCGGACAGAGCCTCATTAGCAAATTTGCGGAAACCTACCTGCCATAGCCGAGATTGAGGAACAGTTGAAGCACAACCTGATGTGTGATGTTGACGAGCTATTGTAGCGCTATTAGCCTGCTGTCAAATGTCTTGGGATTCTGCGCTCTCACTAATACTGCGCATGACGCTGTGTCATCCCAGCCCCAGGACTTCACCACCAAAGCGCGCGAGTGACGACAGCACCCCCAATGCGAAGGTGATATACGCAACAGCGTAGGCTAGCTCGTACAAGCCAGAGGTCATGGTTGTAATGTGGGTAGCAAGACTGTAAGAAACCTCGGGAAGAGACCGACTCTCGAGGCACCTGCACTTAGTCGATATACTTTCTGCTGTATATCAAGACCCTTTTCAGAACCCGACAATGCAATCGTTCTGAGCAAAGAAGAACCATGTCGCGACAAGTCTTGGCAGTTTCGTATTGAGCAGAAGAAAGTAAGATCTACGGCCGCCTGAAGCTCAAAAAGGATTGGTTGATATAGCCAGTGCTTGATTGAGCCAGCTACGCAATGAGGCAACCACGCGAAGGATGATTGCGCTCCAATAATCACAGGCATTCTACCGAAGTCCGAGGCTATTCCAGCACAGGATGCATGCTCTGTGCAGGGGGCGGAAGACATGCCACCAAGCCGTGCCGCAGTCGCAGCCATGAAGAATTGCTGTTGAAGTCACCGGATTCTGAAGCTGAATGGTCGAACAACGCGCACCAGACAAAATGCGCGACGGTGAACAAATGAATGGACCAAGGTGTTAGTGTCAAAAGCGCATTTTGATGCTGCCAGAAGACTGTAATTGTGTCGAGCATGTCGAGTAGTCACGCCGCGTGGGACGGCACGAGGGCGGGAAGCCGGCAGGCCAATCCCGTGCGAATCGAGATTTTGGTCCTCGCTAACCCCCAGGCCAACGAAAAGAAAAAGCAAGGCCTGCCAATTAGCAATTTGAAAATCCGCAAGCCATTATCTTTGTGTACTACATACCTAATAGATTCCCGCATTTGTGTCTACAGTATCACATGGCGGGAAACTGCCTTCGGTTATGTAGCCAATCTAGAATCGCCTTGGCGCTTACAGAATCAATCCGTGTTAGCTAGATTCAACCACTCATAGGTCAGCGCGTGACTTGGACGAAGCACGTGACTGTCTATGTAAGCGCCAAGGCCATTTCAGATTGGCTACATAACTGAAGGCAAGTTTCCCGCTATGCAGGGGATAGCCTCAGTCCTTTCTCAGGTCTATGCTAGTCCCAGAAACGACCAGCTCTCAGGTTGGAGGTCGAAAGGCCATAGCCAGTCATCTAATAGCTCTGGTGGGAGCTGGACTTCGCCCTTCCACTGATCAAGAAGCGCGTTTTCGTTCTCAGCACTTGCTCCGTCGATCCTCGATGCTTGCGCACCGCTCTTGCTGCTACCTGTTCCATGCTGGTCCATATCATGGTCTCCGTTTGTTCCCTGCTGCTGCTGCTGTTCCGGCAACGATACGCCTGCAGCATTTATGAATGGGTTATGTCCTATTTGTGAACCCATATGTAGAGGCCGGTATTGAACGCGCATATAGTCATCGATCTGCTCCACCTGTGCACGCAGACCCTTGCTTATGTCGGCTGCGCGAGACAGCCCACTCTCAAGACTCTCGAGCAGGTCCGCAATGGAGAGCAACATACGTCTGACCTGTTGGTAGCCTGCCTCAGAGATCGGACCCTCCATGACGGAGCCGAGAATTGTTCCGATACCTGCCAGGTGGTAGATGAGCGGTGTGCTGATGCCACACAGGTAGGCGGTGGGAATACTTTGAAAGACGGCTAGTAGTTCAGCTGCGACATTGCATTTGAGCTGCACACCTGAGGGGTTGTTGCGTTCATCGTCGGCGCACAGGAAAATTGTGCGCAGCAGCAGCAGCGTCGCTTGTATGTTCGCAGCCTGGAAGCCAAAGATATCGTGGACACGGTCGCCTGTGGGAGGTGCGAACATCTTGAAGTCTGTCGGCAGAGCGTCATAGCGCGCAGTGATGGATGCGAGTACGGCTGCGGAGGAAAAGCTGGGCATGCCGAAGATAGAGACCACATCAAGACGATCATCAATACGAGAATGTCGTGCACGTAAGCGGTTGGACGCGTGTTCCAGCGTTAGATACAGGTCGGTGGTAAAGTTCCAGCCACGTAACCATGATCTAGTTGATTGTAGTGAGGGTAGAGTGGCTGTGGCCGTAATGAGTTCATCTTCGACCTCAGTTGGGTAACGCACACGGGCGTTCGTTCCACAGGAATGTATGCTACCGTTCCACACAATCGAAGCGTAAACATCCAGCGTATAGGTCGACCAATACTAAGGCAAGTGTCAATAATTGCTTCAGCTTGCGAGGATGGTGATCCTACCAAGCGCCGCCTTTCCTCAACCTCAATGTTTGATATGTTCTTTGGCCAACATGTTTCGTCATGAAATCTGTGAATCCCAACCAGGGTAAAATAGTGACCTAGGTATAGTTGCATTGCGGCAATATCACCGTATTGGATGCTAGTAATCGAGAGCAGCGCGCACGCCCTCAGGTAGTCAAACTCCCGAGCGACTGTTAGATCCTTAGGTAGGGTGTCTACTACTGCTGCATAAAACGTTTCCGAGGGAATTGTGACCAGATATGATGCATCGTTGCTGGTGGCGTACAGCGCACCATCTCTTCTTCGAGCTGATGCTAGGGCGCATGCAGCCATTGTAGAAACAAAACAACCCCGATCCCGTAAATAGGCTTGATCGCGCACACTTTGGAGCAAGGTGGGTTGATGAAAGAGCGGAAATCTCGAGGTAGAAGTCAGCACAGCTCAATAACAGTGTCGTAGAGCATATTATTTTGACAGTTAGATGCGACCTTCATGCGTTCTGATCTCAGAAAAAATAAACAAATTCTGCAAACTTACATCGGATAAGCCACTTGGAGATACACGTGAATCAGATACTCAATCGTCCCTGCACTCGCAGCTGCGAATGCTCTCCATGCTTCTCCTGGCCATTCTTTGCTTACCAGCTCCTCTCTTTTCGCTATCTGTCCTCTGTGGGCCACTGGTCTATCGTTAGGACCTGCGGTAGGCGGGGTCACGCTGCCCTGGTCCGTGGTTCCAGGAGCAGCTGCTTCATCGACCTGATTCACAAACTGCAATCCCGTGCGCATTTTTTGCTGACACTGGTCTCGATTCTGATATTGCGAAGCAGTTTGATCCTCCTGAGCAGCTGCGGAAGACTCGGGCGCTCTGGAAGAGGTATATCCCAAGGCGGCGCGTATAGCACGTCCGCGCTTCACGGGGCGGTCGTAGGTACAGGGCACATCAAAATCGGAACAGTTCTGGCATCTTGCTGGATGCGTATTGCTTGGGTGACATTTGATGCTGCGTTTGTGGCAGAAGTCGCCTTACGGGCCAACCTATCAGCAAAAATACTGTGATCAGAAGGAGAGCGGCAAAACAAGCTGAAAGGGAGACATTCAAGTGAAGCAGATGCGTTTTCAGTCTCGTGCACGCTCTTACAATGGCTTCTGGATATGCTGCGTCTGTGTGGCGACAAAGAAAGGCAGTGCATTGGTGAACAAATATCTTGAACAAATATCTTGAATTGTACAGGGCAGGGACTTTCTCACATACAGGCTCTACTTGCTCGTAGGAGTTTCTTTGGCCCCTGCTTAGCCGCCGACATTTCATGGCATGTACGAAGTCCCTTCTTCCAGTACGGACTTCGAGGTTAGAGCAGTTGAGGAATTGTTAACGGAAAGTAGTCGCATCAATATCGACAGAGAGCAGGATCATCGATTGCCAATCGCAGGGTTGAGCAAATTAATCAAAGACTCGAAAGAAGACGTTGCTCAGGAACCCTAGTGAAGTATGGAAGTTGCCTAGTGACGCGCAGGTTTTTGGCGTAGTCGTCCAGACCCGCCCCCGTGTGCTCGGTTCGGTGGGGTGTTTTAGTCACACACTAACTGCCCATCGCCGTTCGCGGGGATGTGAGTTCGGCGAATTCCCGGCTGCCGGGCGATCTCGCCTGGCGAATTGTTCTAGCGGCAATCTCAAGCACTTCACATCACATGTTTCCGAAAGGTACGTATTTATGACTTTGTGACTAGTCTTCGTGAAAATCTTGCACAGTCTTATTGAACAGTGTGCCATAGGTAGAAGCTTGATGAGGAATTTCTCCCAGCCGCACCTAAGCCGGCTTGCTGGTATTGCGACTCCCAATGTTGGTCTATGTCAGGCAGGAGTTTATTGTATACTTATTAGCTGTCGAAGATAGTGATGCTTTTTCTAAGCAGGTACCACCGCTTCACAGAGCCTGTCCTAGGTCTGAGCTTGAAAATCTTGAAGTTTGAAATTGCATTCCTGTAAACATTGCTTAAATACATATAATACGTATCCCTGTCCGAAAAGACACTGTAGTAAAGGACAATAGCCCGTAAAGTTATCAAAAGATCAACAGCATGATATGCAGGCGTGGTTGACCGAAATAACAAATGCACGCTGCCCTTCCCAGCAAACTGAAGTCATCCTCGGCCAAAATGCAGTCTGCCTCCTAATCAATATCACAAAGACATAAGACACTGCTTACACAGACTCCGTCTGGAGCGACTTGTCTTTGTTCAAATCTGTGGAGAGATCCTCGCTAAGATCTCCCTTGCCTTCAACCAAGTCACCCTGATCGCGGTATGACTGTTCCATGATCCTGTTGAAGACGCTTCCTGTGGCGAAGAGTGCTTCAATTGATTCTAAGGAGCGACCGGCCGTCTCTGGGTAGAAAATGTATACCACAGGGATCCAGAGCAAGTTGAGCCCGGCAAAAAGGAAGTATGTTCTGTTTTCCATGTGGCCGAACATGATGGGGTTGACAAGAACTGTCATGCCGACACCAAGCGCCCAACCTGTGATACCGAAGCCGTTTCCTTGTGCGCGCATGCTCGAGCTCCAGATTTCGGTCGGGATCAGGAAGGCGATGGTGCCCCAGGTCGACGCGTAGACAAGGTTGAACAAGAAAAGCATGGTGACGGCGGCGGGCGCGAATTTCGTTGCGTTCTGGGGCTGAGCTCGGGACGCTTCATACAGCGACGCAGCAATCAAGTTGACAGCGAACAGTCCGAAAGATCCCATCATGAGACAGGTGCGGCGACCAAGGCGGTCCACGATCTGGGCGGAGATGATTGTGCCGATAATTCCGACGGTGTTCAGACCGCCAGCAAGGCCGTTCTGTGTAAGAGTGGAATAGCCGGCAGCTCGCAGCAGGGTAGGCGAGTATGCAGTGACGGCTGTGATTCCCGTCCACGAAGCCATGATCTGAAGCAGCAGGCACAACCATGCACGATGACTTAGATGTTGACCAGGCTTGCCGCCCCTGCCAGCAAGAATTTTCGCAAATTCAACGGGAGAGCTGGGCTTGCTGTCTTTAGCCATGGCGGTAATTTCGAGGAATTCCCTCTCGATTTCCGGGGTGTAGCCGCCGCGGACGTGAGTGAGGACCTCGCGGGCATCATCGAAGCGACCAACAGATGCAAGGTAGCGAGGGGAGTCCGGGAGGGCCTTGATACCGATAAGCAGGAGGATGGCGGGGAGACACTGGAAAGCAAGAAGGAATCGCCAGCGGATGTCGGAGTAGCCATTGTTGATGAAGGCCAATCCGAATGAAAGCCAGTACGCCACAGAGATACCAAGATAGTTGGCGATGAAGACGTATCCAAGGTAACCACCACGATGGTCCGCCGTAGAGGTTTCGGAGATAAGTACAGGTGTGATACCGGTAAGTGCACCGGTGCCGAGACCTGTTATAACACGCGCGACGAGAATGAAGTCCGAAGATTGCGTAGCTGCCTGGAGAGCGCCACCAACAAGAGCGAAGATAGCACCGATCCAAAGACTGAAGAAGTCAGCTATACGTTCATGAAATCGTGTCCAAGGCTCAAGGTACTAACCCGTTGATGCGACCAATGCGGTCAGCTAACCAGCCACCAGCGAAACAGCCGAAGATACAACCAAGGTAGTAGATAGAGACGATGCCACCTTCATGGAGAGTATCAGTGATACGCCCATCTGGCCCACCGATGCCGACTTCCTCGATGTAACGAGGCGCGCTGTTGACGCCGCCCATGACACCCTGGTCATAGCCTTCGAAAAAGATAGAGATGACGGAAAAGGCTTGAATAGCGATGTTTAGCTGCGAAGGCGACAGCCTCTTCCATAATGTCGTGTAACCCATTGTTACTGCGCCCAAAGACAAAATGCTTGGGGTTGATGTCTCAGTCTTTGCTCGTGCTCGATGTTGTAGGACCTGTTGAGGGGCGAAAGGTTGGATCGTAATGCAGTCGTGTCAGGGGTGAGGTTCGAAGGCTTATATATACTGCTCCCGGGACCTTGATTTGAGAGAGTCTGCACCTGACGAAGCTACAAGACAGTCAGGATTACAAACGGACATATATCACGCTAAGTGCATGGCAGTTTGTGGACGAGATTCGCCTAGTCCGCATTTCGGTAGTTGCCAGTGGTGTGGTTGCTTCCCCAGTGACCGCCTCCATGGAGAAGTCGAGGCTCGACGCAAGCCACCCGCGGGGATGGTACGCCAGGCTGAGGAATCGATCATGGCTAACAAGGGTAGCTCAGCCTCTGGAATAAACGCAGACAAATGCAATTGGCTGGCGATGGTATTGCCGACGCGGAGCAATTTCGGGGGCGAGCTCAAAGCCCGTTTAACCGCTTAACAGTCCGTGTAGGCGTGTAACCGCTTAACAGCACGCCGATCAGCCCCACGCCGCCTCCGCCATCCCCGGATTTGTACTCCACTATTCACGAAAAGCCATGCTTTGGACATGTCCGACTGGGCCCGACTGGGGCTTTCGACCCATCTTCTTCCTTCCGACATTCGCTTCCGTAAGAGCGAAACGATCGGGCCATAATATCAGTCAGGCGCCGTTTGTACGGACTTGACTAATTCCTAGCCCACCTAGATTGCGGAGCTCGCGTGCCTGGAGTTAGCCAGATTTTTTTTCGCCGCAATCACAAGAAAAGCGCAAATCTGTTATAAGAGTGCCGGGCTAACTGCCATCCTGATTTCAACCGTACTGTCCTTTTTTAATTTACTAATCCACATTTCGTTCCTCTCCAGACCACAATTCTGCCTCCTCAGGACTCTACGAGTTCGCAATCTCCAACAACATGGCCTCTCAAGGGAACCAGTCCCTGGACCTCACGGTCTTGGGCTTGAACTCTGGTACTTCTATGGTACGTTCCTACAAGATGTAGCGACATTTTGTTGTCAACGAATGCTTTGTTACCTACCTCTGAGGCGTCCTGCTGGTATTTGTTTCATGAGACGATATTCTCCTCTTTGGATCTAAACAACAGAGCAGTGCGGTCAGAGATAGCGCGCGCCCGTGATATTTTAGCCTCATGATATGCATTTGTACTGACTAGAACAGGATGGAATTGACTGCACACTGTGCCGCTTCCGCCAGGAATCTCCCGACGCTCCTATGAACTTTGAGCTTCTCAAATACGATGAGGTCCCTCTGCCGCAACCAATCAAGAAGCGCGTCATGGACATTATTCTACACGACCGCACATCCGCTTCTGGACTTTCCGAGGTGAATGTTATTCTCGGAGAGACATTCGCCGATGCTGTTGAGCAGTTCTGGAAGAAGCACGACGTAGACATTTCTACCATTGACGCAATTGGCTCTCACGGCCAGACCATCTGGTTGCTTTCCATGCCCGAGCCCGACCAGATCAGATCCGCGCTCACAATGGCCGAAGGCTGCTTCATCGCTTCAAAGACAGGAATCACAACTGTGACCGACTTCCGCGTGTCGGACCAGGCCGCTGGTCGCCAGGGCGCTCCCTTGATTGCCTTCTTCGATGCGCTGCTCCTCCACCACCCCACTAAGCTGCGTGCTTGCCAGAACATTGGTGGCATTGCCAACGTTTGCTTCATTCCCCCTGACAACAAGGGAGGTGTGTCTGAGACCTACGATTTCGACACAGGCCCAGGCAACGTCTTCATCGATGCCGTCGTTCGCCACTACACCAACGGCGAGCAAGAGTACGACAGGGACGGCGAGATGGGCGCTCGCGGCACGGTGAACCAGACTCTTGTCGACGAGTTCCTGCAGCACAAGTACTTCGGTCTCGACCCACCCAAGACGACCGGCCGCGAGGTTTTCCGCGACACGCTTGCATTCGAGCTTATCGAGAAGGCCGAGAAGCTGGGCATGTCACCAGACGATGTCGTCGCCACCGTTACCCGCATCACGGCCCAGGCCATCGTGGACCACTACCGCCGCTATGCCCCAGCCGACATGGAGATCGAGGAACTGTTCATGTGCGGCGGAGGCGCGTACAACCCCAACATCACCCGGTTCATCCAGGAGGCGTACCCCAGCACCAAGATCATGATGCTGGACGAGGCCGGTGTGCCCGCCGGTGCAAAGGAGAGCATCACATTTGCCTGGCAGGCCATGGAGGCTATTGTCGGCCGCTCAATCCCAGTGCCCACGCGTGTTGAGACGCGCCGCGAGTACGTCCTTGGTAAGGTGTCTCCTGGCGCCAACTACCGCAGCGTTATGGCGCGAGGAATGGCGTTTGGTGCTGGTCGCGACCACTTGACGCCTGTGAAGGAGATGGTGAACTACATTGACGGCAAGGTGTTCAACAACAAGTGGTGAGCGCCAAAGATGCGCGGAGCAGACCTGATGGTTCAAAGAACGCATTTTAGCGTGTGTTAGTCGTGGCTATGAAGAACGTTACTCTGGAGATTGTTTGATACCTTTAGTAAGTGGTGGGTTGGTGGCATCGCAGGTGTTTGGGATGGGGTCAATGGGACGGCGCAATAAGACGGTGGTTTCGAGCAGCATTTACAATAGGAAACAATCACGAATAATAATAATTTAATTTAGAGTGCTACCTGGTTCCCTTTCGGGTCTATAAACACTATGTACTCGTCTCCGTGTACAGGGCCAACATGCTCTAGTCGAGCTAAACACCCCTGCCTCTTCCCTCGCTGCGTTTCTCCGTGCAAGTTCCGCTCCTTCCTCGTCGGTGCTGCCCTGTTGTAGGGGAGCAGAAGGGCTTGTGTGGTTCTTAGCCTATAGCTGCAAACGGGGACCACCCCCGATCACGAATAAAAATATGTATAGACAAAGACTTGACGCGATAGAGTTCGCCAACGTTTAGAATGCGCAAATTTCCCCTCGTACACCCGTTCGTCGAGACTCCTTGTACTTTGCCTTAATCAGTGTTTTCAGAGGTAATAATTGCAACCTCAGAAGCGTTTTACTTAACGAGCAGTTTCCATTGCTTATTCAAAATGTTGATCGACACTGCAATTCGCATTCGCACTCGCAACAAGAACGAGACCCTATCCCGTTCCAAAAGTCACGTGCGACGTGAGTGTAGTATAACGACCCCGATATTTGACTAACTGAAATCGCGACGTGCTTGAGATGGACGCGATAGAGTAAACAAAAGTACCAATCATCAACCCATGTGTATTCAAGACCGGGAGGAGGTCTTCGAATCTCTGGAAGTGCTTATTGAAAATAAACGGAATGCATCTTTCTTGCTACCTTGGGTCCTGACTCATTGAAGGAACTGAGCAATCTTGCTCAACAATGAACCCACATTCCCTCATATCCAAGCGTCTCTTTGACAGGCTGCACGCAATGCTCAGCCACACCTGTCTATTCCGATATTACCAGCCCGACTGCTATAACCAACGCAAGCTTTGACCAACGACGCAGCATCAAGCGTCGGGAAACAACACGCCAACAACCTCATCTATAATCGTAAACACGAGGTGCGTATTCAACCTCTCATTATTCAACATGCCCTCCATCCTCCTTGCGGCAATGACCGCGTTCTGCCTTCCGACAACACTGCTCGCAAGCTCCGGGACCAGTGTCTCGAGTACCGCCTTCGCCTCCCTGCGGCTCTTGTCCTTGTCTTTCTGGGTCCTGGGCTGGGCGTTGGGGTCCGGAACTTTGAGACGGCCATTGGGCCACATGATATCTTTCACCTTGTCGATGTAGGTAGCCATGGAGTTGGCAGACGTGAATGAGGTAAATGACTCTCGGACTTTGCGCTCAATGGTGCCGCCCAGAAGTTGATGCAGAACGACTACTACAGCGCGGCCACGTAGCCAGTTGTTCTGCGCGTTTAGGCTGAACACTTCAAGGAAGAGGTCGCATATTGGTTTTACAAACGGTTCGAGTTCTTTATTTTCAAATGCAAGCAGCTCGGCTTCAGCCTCTGCATCCCCGATGCCGAGACCTGCTTCGAAGCCGGGCGGGGCGTTTGCGGAGGTGGGAGGGGAGGTGGTGGCAGCGAGTTGCGTGGTCGCTGCGGAGATGAGGTTTTGTCCGGCGACAGAGAGTTGGTCAAGGACTGGAATGTTGCCGAGAAATTCCTCCATGCCATCTGCAACTGAAGAGTAGATGCGGGAGACAAAGTCGCTTGACTCAGCGGCGTTCTTGAGAGTGTCGGCAGGGTTTATGGCAGAGGCAGACAGGAAAGCGCGAAGCTCACGGCTGCGGCAGACTGTGGGAATCTGGAGAAGCTCCTTCACCGGTGTCAGTAAAGCGTAGACAATTCAAGAGGTAAGTAAACATACGCGGAGATATTTCTCAAGACCTAATCGTCGCTTGTGCAAGAAGTCTTTCTGGAGCTTGAGCATCATTTGCCGCCGTGGAAATTCTAGATTCCTGATTTGGGGAAATTTCGAACGAAGGTTCTTGTGCAACTCGTGGAACTCGCTATAGCGACGAGAAATGACCCAGGTTGCAGCTGGCATATGATCGCCTGCTTTGCGCTTGACCTCAATGACATCTGTATCGAAGTCAGTCATGATTCGTCATGATTTGGGAGTTGGGATGTCCTTACACATAGCATATTCCTTCCCATCCTCCTCAGTGCCAACCATGATAGATTGGATGAACACCGTAGCGCGTCCATACAGACTGTTGTCGCTCTCTTGAACAATGTACTGCTGGCGCTGCAATTCCTTTCTTTGGATCTCTCTTTGCAAACTGGCTTTGCTCTTGCGCAGGATTCTGAGTTCAGCAGCGTTGTTCGTGAGCTCTGCTTTCGATGTCAACGAGTCTACAATAGATTCCTGCGTCACCAAACGCTCAATGTCTGCAGTCAGTGCATCGATGGCTTCCGCGAGTCCCAAGTCTCCGGGGGCGGCTTCGTGGATATCCTCATCGTCGGTCTTGTTGCGGGTAACAGGGTCATCCACCTCATCCTCGAGGAACTTTTGCTCGTCACCAAAAAGATCGTCGTTGAAGACTCCACGCGTTCGGGGTACACCGACGAGCCCCAGTGACGCTATGCTCGGTTTTTCACTTTCTTTCCTGTTCTGCATCATAGGTCTGGGAGACACAGCTGTTGGTAAGTCCACGGAGCCCTTTCGAGAGTCAGCGTCTTGAGGAGACTTCAGAGTCGGGTCATAGAAGATCGATCCCTCGGGTTCATCCATGATATCCGTCAATGCAGCGTGCATAGCATCAACTACCTGACTATCGTTCCCGTTTGGAGGGTTGTGGCCAAAGTCGGAGTCCAGGCTAGCGGTCGACTGCGCCATAGTATCTGTGTCGTAATCATCGTCAAATAGCGGCGATCGCAGAGTAACAGGCGACTGCACATCCAGGGATCGCCTGAGGGGCGGCTCAAATTCCTTGATTACGCCTTGACTTTTGAGATCGGAAGACGAAGCAACGGCACGGCGAAGATCTCCTGCAGGCAACTTCAGCATAGATCTCTGCGTTGACTGGGATTTCGTCATTGCAGGGGCAGCAACGGAGGGGTCGTCCAAGGTCTGCGCGATTGACTGGGTTCCAATGTTTCTGCTAGGATTCGCCGCCTCGTCCATTGCGAGCCACTTATAGTAAAGGTTGGATCTCTTGAACCGTCTAAAGTATGGTTCCTGCAGTTGGTCGTAAGCATCAGTCTGAGCTTGTAGCAGGGCACGCCGTGCATCGTGATATTGCTGTGGAGTGGCATTTCGCCCTGCTTTAAGGAATGTCGCAACTGCTTGCCGGGCATCTGGCAAGATCTTGAGTTCGGGCTTTGACAGGTATGCGTCGTGGATCTGCGCAATGTCCGCACGATCAGATTCAGTCCACAATGGCAACGGGCCGTTGTGCCCAGGAGGCTCCTCGTCCATCTCGTCCTCGAGTGGGTTTCGGAACCCATCGACCACTATCCAAAACTGTACGAGACGCATCAGGTCCGCTTGGTCCATGAATTCCATGAAACAAGAAAGTCCAGAAGCGTCGTAAAGTACGTCTCGGAGAGAGGCATTTGCAAATCTGGAAGCGGTGCGCCTATGCTTAGGTTTCTCTTTGGCGGCCACTTTCGCACGGACTGATCCACCAGCACTGAGGTTCGTGACCTTCTGGTCCAGTATACTGCGTGCTGTCTCCAAGCGCCGTAGATACGCCGCATCCTGGCCTTCGACCTGCGAGTCCTTCCGCAACTGACTTGAGATCTCGCTGCGAAAGCGACGAGCGTCGGCGAGTGTGTTTGTCTGTCTGATCGCTCGTATGAACTTCTCGAAGCGTCGTTCACTGTCGCCCGGTGCGAGCTTGGGGAATTGGACGTTCTTGGGCGTCTTGGGCCAGGCAGGCGTCTGCTGGTCGAGCGCAGCTCGGAGCTTGCGAACTGTCTTGCGCTCTTGTAGGAGAGTGCGCCCCTAGACGTGGACGAATGAGCGGCTGTTGTGTCATGGTATTTCTTACATTTGACTTACATAAGCCTCCATCAGCTGGTTCCACATGTCTGGGTCAGCAACTAGCTGCATAATGGGCGACAGAACAGCGCATGCCACCAGCTCTTTGATCAGCACATTGACCGCCGGGCTGGTCATCATGCTGGGCGGCATGATCGTGGGTAGCAGGCGTGCGACGAGACTGCGCAGGTGCTGTTGCTGGATGGGCTTGGTATTCGAGTAGCCAAGGGACGCAGCCGGGTGCAGGCGGCCATCCTTGTACTTTGCGGCGATGGCGAGGTCCAGCTCTTCGCTATCAGTAACATTACGCATCAGCTTGCGCCCGCGCACAATCTGCTCGGCCTCGTACGATGCGCGCAGATGGTCGGTGACTATGGGTATCAGGCGCGACACAACCGTCTCGACCATGTCCACAGCGAGGATACGATCGCGTATCTCGCCCAGCGCTGCGCGCATCGCTCGGTCGACCTCGTTGACGAATGTTGGGCTCTTGCTGATGCTGCCATACCAGCTCTTTACGAAGTCGCGCAACACAAGCCCGACCAGCACGTCCAGGCTATCTGACACAACAAAGGACGCGGGGTATACGGGCTCCATCATGTACTCGTTGCGCTTGGTCAGCGCTTCCACCTCGGCCGCCCACCGCTGCGGCCTGACAAACGCGGCATGGCGAGCTCCATAGTCGGTTTTGCTGTAGCGTTGTTCCTCATTCCAGGCGGTGGTGAAAGCCAGCCAAGCTCCAAGGCCCAGGGTAGCGAGTGCGCCGGCGACGAAGGCATAGGGCAGGTAGTGCAGCTTCGGCTGCCAGTGGGTGACGTAGCCCCAGGCGATAAAGATGGCAATGGCGGCGAGGACTACATCTCTGCACTTCAGGGCCATAGTCTCTTCTTGGCTCGGCGCATCTTGCGTGGGGTCTGGCGAGAGTGCGAAGACGGTGAGAGTTGACGTCGGCAAGCAAGGGCCGCGGCAGTGGCTAGCGCGTTCCAAGCCTAGGTTGCGGACCACCAGGCTGGATACGGTATACGACGTGTTCAAGAGCAAATCGTCACTGTGATATGTGCGTATTCTACAGCTGACTGAATCTAAACCAATGGTATCTCATTTTGAACGCCCCAACACCCTACAATGCACATGCAATGCCACTCATCTCCCCGAAACACGATGCTCAGAACTTCTGCCTGCCCAACGTTGGCTGCCAGTCGAGTGGGTGCGTCTCTTCTGTCGCATTGTCGTCCTGCTTCCAGATCTGTATCGACTTATCTGAGCCACCGACAATCAACCTCAGGCCGGTCCTGTCATATGTCGAGCACATGATGCCAGCCTCTGCGTCCAATGAACCGGGCTGCGCGATCTGCGCCGTGTGCTGAAATCGGTGACCTGTCTTCCAGTCCCAAAAAGACATGGAGCCATCGTCGCCGCCGGAGAACATTATATTGTCTTCGTTGACGGAAAGTGTGTTGACAATGCTGTTGGCAGGCTGGAAGTTGAGCATGAAGTCACCCCGGGGACACATCCACTGCTTGATCGATTGAGACGAGCCGGATGCGAAGGTAAACTCTTTCGGGTGGAGTGCCAGTGCGCGGACCGACTTCTTGTGGTGCGTCAATACTGTCTGTGTCTTGCCGGCTGCCAAATCCCACAGTCGAATGGTCGAGTCCATGGAACCTGTGATGACCTGAGGGTCGGCTTCCTGCGCCTTGATGCTCGAAATCGTGCCTTTGTGTCCACTAAGCACGTGTACATTTGTCCTCGTCCGCATGTCCCAGACCCTGGCTACGCCATCTCGGCCGCCAGTGATCAGTACGTCCAGCGTTGGATGCAGCGCGAGAGTGTAGACACCACTGAGATGTCCGTGGTAGTGGCGGATGACTTTGTTCGTTTCCAGATCCCAGCATTTGACCATCTTGTCCTCGCCACAAGAAAAGAGATATGGGTGTCGCGGCGAAATCTCTAGTCCACGAACAGCGCTGATGTGGCCCGTCAGTGTAAGCTTAAGCTGTCCACTCGCGAGATCCCAAAGCTTGACTAGGTAGCGCATTAGCAGATAGACCTCGGACATGGACGATGATTGACTTACTTGTTCTGTCTGCTGCACCACTTGCGAAGAATCTGTTGTCGGGGTCTACAGCCAGCGACCGCACCCAGCCCATGTGGCCTGCCATGACCCTCGACACCTTCCACGGCTGGTGCCATTCGGGCTTCGTCTGCCTGACTGTATCCTTGCGCACCAGCGAGCTAGATGTCGCATTTCTCTCTGGTGTGGGACCGTTTGCATTTGGAGCTGTACCCTTTCCTCCAGCCCTCAGCGCCAACGCCATTGACTGCGCATCCTTAGCCTTATCTGCCTTTTCAGATGCGCCAGCGATCATCTTGCGCATCTTGGGGTCAGATGCTTGCTCCTCTGCATTCTGGCTCTTGATCTTCTTGCGTCGCTCCGCTGCTGTGGAGGCTGCCGCCGCCATCTTAGCAGCCAAGGCCGGGGGCAGTTCGCGCACATGTTCGTACTCGTTCCGTATGCGCGCAGCAACGTTGACCTGGGCGGCGGCTGTCGAAGGCGCCGGGGTAGTGGCAGTGATGGAGAAGGCTGGGTTGAGCGCATGCTCGAGGGCGCCTGACGATGCGAAGTCTGCCGCGAATATTTCTCTTGTACGTTTGGCTGACGCGCGCACGAGCTGCTCAGTCGAGCTTGAGACAGGCGCCGTTGTTGCCATGTCGTGGGCGTACTGTTGTACAATGCGGGGTATGTAGAATTGGACTGGAAGAGACAGGGTGACAGCTGGGTCGAGCTGCGTAGTAGCTGGGCGGCGTCCGTTATGTCGTTGCTGCTGTCGACCGCGGCATGGAGCTCAAAGTGACGATTTCACTAGCGCGACGCAGATGTCTTGGCGTTTCTTATCGATTAACGTGTTCCACCACCGAGTGCACGGCCCCACCGAATGCACGAACTTGGCACCCACGCCCACCACAAATATGAGGCTGTACAGCCACCCACAATAGCTATTATCACAGGATTTTGTAGTGTTGAGTTTCTGTAATATAGAGGAGTATATTCGGAGCTTTATATTACATAAGGAGCTTTGTGGGTGGCCTGATTGGCCGGCCGCGTCGGGTGAGCTGGGGAGCAGCCTCATTAACAACATGAGCAATCTCATCTACTACAACGATCTCCGTAGCTTTAGCAGGCTTGAGACTTTGCCTCTTGCCCTTTTGGGATAATTTGATATCGCTTTGGAGTTGTTTGTGAAGCTGCTTAGCCATCTTATCTTCCTCGCGCTGAAGGGCTTTCTCAGCAGCCAAGCGCTCTCTCTCCTCCTTCGCTGCAACTCGTTTCAGACGACGTTCTTCAAGAAGCTGAGCTTTGGCAAGCTTCTGCTGCTCACGAAGCTTGTTTGCCTCACTTTTTTGGTGTTGTAGCTCCTGCTCTTTAAGGTCCTTTTGCTCCTGGCGGTGACGCGCTTCTGCTACCTTATTCGGCGACCACAATATTGCTCCTCCATCATATTGAGTGGGCGGCTCGAGTAATAGCGCTTTGCCCCGCTGCCTACGCTTCTTCTCATTGGCCAGGGCGTCTCTGAGGTTGTTGTTCTCGTGTTGTAGCAGCTGGTTTTTGGCTGAGATCGTGTGGATCGTTCGGCTGAGCTTCTTGGAGTTGTGATCGTAAATATCATCCACTGCCTGCCGCAGCAATCGCTCAATTTTTCGCCAATCGCTAGCGCTCAATACTGAGCTTGTAGAGCCGCTCGAGTTTGGCCTAGAGTTGTCTATTTGCGTTGTTTTGAATCGCTCTAAGATGACGCTCGGATTGCATGGGGAGATGCCTGTTGCTTCGAAAGACTTCAGGATAAGCTTTTCTGTGAACGAGGAGTGCCACGCGGCATTAAATAACCGGAAAAAGTCGCGTTTGGTGATGCTCGTGAGGCCCTGGGCTTGATCGAGAAAGTGAGCGAGCTCAGCTTTGTACGCAGCTGCGAGCGGGGCAAACATGACGACGTCGAGCGGCTGAAGCGTGTGAGTACTATGAGGCGGATAGATCATTAGCAAGATCTTATTGGCATGGCAATACTCAATAAAATCCATAGTAACGTGTGAGCCATGGCCATCTAGGATGAGCAGCCGCCATGACGTGCGCGCCTTCTTCTTTGTCTCGCGATCAAACACCTGCTCGAGCCAGGCAAGCCCAATATCGTGACTTGTCCATCCTGAAGGTGAGCTTGTAAAGAAAGCGCGGTGTTGTTCTGGGTTGAAGTCCTGCAACCAGGTATCCTGGATGGCTCCAGATTGAGCCTGGTAGATGAGCGCAGGCGTGAGCAACGTGCCATCAGCACAGATGCAAGCTATAGTGGTAATCCACTCACGATTGCCATCCTGTACGATGTGCCGCAGCTTCCCTTCCTCAAAAGCGCTCTTGGAGAACACCCGCTTCATCTTTGAGAGCATGCCGATAAGGAAACCCTTCTGATCCATATTGTATATATGCCGGTTTTCAACGCCGTATTGCTCGATTTTTCGTTTGAGAAGCTCGAAGTATAGCGAATACTTCAAAGCTGAGTCAGCTTTGAAGCGGTTGCGATCAAGGCCGGATGCCCAGTGAGAGATGAGATCGATCTCGTGTCGGCGCACAAAGCGGTCGGCCCAGTTTTTCCCCACATCTTTCTGAGCAATCTGGCTCGCGAAATTACGTATCATTTACTTGGATGGAGGCAGCCCGCGGTTCACAAGGGTGTGTATATATCGTACAAGCTCCGATTCTTGCGTGGTGTTGAGCAATCGGCCATTTGGGAGCTGGGTTGCACGCGCTCGTGTGACCCCTCGGTGGCGTCGCGATAAAGTAGATCGGTCGCAATTATACTTTGCAGCTATTTCTGAATATTTAAAATCATCGTTAAGGCTCAGCGATTCCAATTCTGCAAGCGCAGCCTCGATACCTGCCATAGTGGTTGAGATATATTTGATTGAAAACCATGGGAAAAACGGTGTTGCGTGCATTCGGTGGGGCCGTGCACTCGGTGGTGGAACACGTTACAGTCCTGCGCAATGGCGCAAGACACGAAGCTGAGCTCGACATGATCCCCCGTAGAGTACAAGAGGTGGCCACATCTGCTATCTACCCTATGCCTCCTTTTCAGTATTGATGGAACCTTGCTCTGTCATGGAACGCACCCACACCGACACCCAAACACGACGCTGCCCATGCCCAGTAGAACTCGTCTCTCGTCGTAACCCATCTTACAAGGCATATACCGCTGTCAGTGGCATCAATCATGATGAGACTCCGGTCAGAGACCCTCAGTGGATACATTGATATCCGTGGCTGATCGCGCAGCCATTAACCTTGCGCAGAATAACTTCCCTGGCCTTCCATCTCTCAGAACGACATCGAGAGTATCTATTGGTCAAGATCAGGACTGCACGTTGGTCACCTTGAGGCAGTGTTGTTGAGCCTGCACCAAAGATGTTTCTCATTCTGACCGGCCCTTCAAAGTTCGTGTTGAACTCATTAATGAAGACCGTCGAGATGTCGATCTCAGGAGGCCTGACCAGAGCATCTAGTCCGTTTCCAAACCACAAGTGCGGTGAAATCGCAACGAGACTTGGATTCGCTCTCAGGCTTCTCTTCCAGACTGGCCGATACGAGCAGTCACATCACAAAACTTTACCTTGAATCCTTCCAAGAAAGGATGACCTGCTGCACCCGTTTTGGCTAAAGCCAACAATCCGGGCCTTCCATTTGGATCCAACTCATTACGTCAAACTACACAGTAACCATACTTCTCGCTCTTGGTTTGCACTGACAATGCAGACACACCTGAATATCCCTAAAAAAAACATGGAACTGAGGCCTGGGATTTTAAGAACCTGCTCTGCTGGGATCAAATTGCCGACAAGAACGTCCGGGGGCCCCATGTTTTCCCCGGATTTGTTTATCCTTGAGTTTAGGATGGGCGCGTGCACATGCTGCCGAGGAACTTCACACGACACCGAGCCGTCAGACCCGCGATTGTGGAACACATTTGGATCGACAAAGACACGTCGTAATCTCCCTTCGCTTCCCTATTGATTCTTATGTCAACAGAGATTCTCGTCGCGATGTTTTCTCGCGTTCCTCTTTGGCAGAGGGTTTAATGGCGTGCACGAGGCTGCAGACGCAGGTACGGCTTAAACGCAGAGGACAATTCGCTGGATTCACCGGACAAAACACCTCAAGTCACTCACTACACCCCTGTACCTCTTAGTCTAGGCTCCCAGGTGTAACGTTCAGGCGTGCGGCCCGGGCATGTCATCCCGTCTGCGACTGGTCCAGTTTCTGCGCGCATACTTGCCACCTCGGGAGACTGGACGAAAAGGGAGACACGGGGCGGAAATTTGCGTGCCAAACCACACGATGGATCGCTAAATATTGGAACACCATTCTCGGCTTCTCATGTCTGAACGATCAATCTCACAATTTGCGCAGAGTCCATTCTTCATCTGTGCTTCAGATGCAGCGCAAGTCGTTGGGATTGAGTGGGTGTGAGCTTGTGAACGACCAAGCCACCCCGGATTTTGTGCATCACGCCTGCCAAAACTAGCTCCCGCCACGATCACCGTCCGCGGACCACTTATGGAACCACACCCAGTTGAGTAAGACTTTTAGTGTCTGGGGCACGGGTCTTGGTGTCTTAACAAGACCTCACTCCCGTCAAAGCTCCAACATGCTACCGCCGCAAGAGCCCTGGACGTAACAGCGCATCGACCACAGCCAATCAACAACTGATCCATGCTCGCTTTGCGCCGAAGCAATAAAAGGGTTTGCATGCGGCTACCCCAGAAAGTTTGTAGACTTGTTCGTTGCAGGTAATTGCTCCTCTGTGATCTCCGATCTCATTTGCGGAGAGTGGTAGTCGCTTCGCCGAGCAGGCTTTCCCCTCGATCCAGCCCCAAACAAGTCGCTGAGGATCTCCACAACACGTCAAGGGATCCAGAGATTCTGGATGCGTACAGCGCCGCATGTGACGATGATGGTGAGCGGATCTTCTGGACACGGACTGTGCCTTGTTAAGGGCCAATGCGGCCAATTGTGGATATAAAGTGCTGCATGCTCCTTTCCTTTAAGCACTACCGTCGTTTACACACTCGAGCCCAGGACCTTCGTTCAACAGTCAATCCACAAACACCAACAAAACGCCAGTCAAAATGAAGACCTTCGCTGTTGCCTCCATCATCGCCCTGGCCACTGTTGCCTCCGCCCAGCTCGACAACATTCCGTCCTGCGCCGTATGTCATCCCCACGCGACTGTCTCTAGATTTCTCAACTAACGTACAACAGTTGAACTGCTTCATCAGCCCCCTTACCAGCGATGGCTGCTCCAGCTTGACCGACTTCGCCTGTCACTGCAAGAAGGGCACCGAGCTCCTCGCCACCGTCCAGCCCTGCGTCAAGGGCGCTTGCTCCGCTGATGACCAGGCCACCACCATCACCGCCGTCGAGAAGACCTGCCAAGACGCTGGCGTGCCCCTTGAGATCCCCGACACCTCTTCCGCTGCCTCGTCGGCTGCTAGCTCGGCTACTTCTGCCGCCTCATCGGCTGCTTCATCCGCTGCTACCTCGGCTATTTCCGCCGCCTCATCGGCTGCTTCATCCGCTTCCTCTGTCGTCTCTGAGGCCTCGTCGGCTCTTGAGTCGGCTGCGAGCAGCATGAGCAGCGCTCTCAGCAGCGTCATGTCCAGCGCCGCTGCATCTTCCACCGGCGCTAGTAGCAACTCTGCTTCCACCACTCTTTCTGCTTCCCCCAGCCAATTCACTGGCGCTGCTGCGCAGGCCACACAGGCCGCTGGCCTCCTCGGTGCTGCTGCCCTTGCTCTCTTCGCCTTGTAAATACCCATGTGAAAGTGTTATGAAGGATGAACAGCGATGGATGATGCAATGAGGTGGTAATGTGGTGTTTGGCTTGTATAGTAATAGCAAAACAATCAAAACCCTAATGCTGTAACGAAATCTACCTAAACACTTCCACTGTCTTGCGAGCCGTTGCTTTGAGATTGTGTCACTTCCACTGCCATCACTCCGGGAGGTGGGTGCCTTCGCTAATCGCAGACGATAGTCTGGTGCAGTTCACATCGTCTTTTGATGCTCTAAAGAAAATCTGAGAGGTTTTTTTTATAGAGTAGATTAAGAGCTCTTATTCCAGCTATCAAACAGCTAATTTGGACCACAGGTGGTAGAGATATAGGGGGCTGAAATAGAAACGTTGCTCGTGATTTTTCAAAAACGTATTTGCACGAAATTGGTTACCAGTCCACGGTAGTTATTGGATTTTCTTGAATTGTGGAGTCGAGTTGATTGATGGCATGCGTAAGAAAAAGCATGTGCCGTTTGCTGCGACGGTGGTTCGCTTGGATGATGTGTTGAAGGATGAAGCTACGTAGTAGGTTGCAGTCAGTATTTCCTCTTGATCGCTTCTTGCTAGAGCATGCATTATAATCTAATGGCTAAAACTAGGCCGATGTGGTACATTTGTAGCTTTCACATCTGGCAATATGGTTTAAACACGAACATTGCCTGAAAGTACATGCAATGGAGGATGGTATATGTGACACATTGTCGCCGCTTGATCACAGTCCACGTTCACAACTCTGTGGATATTGAGCTAGATAAAAACAAAGCACAGTCGATACCTAGTTACGATGTTTACAAGATGCTACTAAGAGCGCAGGAACATCCGACATCGCCGCGGCCTCCGTGGTTTACTGATGGTGCCGGATAATTCCACCTCGGTACAAATAACCTGACCACCGGTACCTTCTTTCTTTTTTTCCCAACACCTCTCACGAGGTATCTATAACATCCCTCGTTGTCCCAGACTTCCCGTCAATTCCACGAGATCTAGTCATTTACGTCGATCAAAATTCTCGACCTGATTTCACTCGATTCGTAACGAAGTTCAGAACTCCTGTCTCCAACCTAGGGATAACCGCTGGTACAAGAATCGTAGGACGGCAGCTACAACACCCGTGGAAAAACTCCACAGCGATACCGAGTACTACATAGGCTCCAAAAAAGTCTGGGTTTCCCCGTGCATCTACACGCGAGCATAGTTGTGTCGGTAGAAAGGTCGACTGGAACACGCCATGGCATCAACACCGAAGAGCCTCAACCTTGGAAAGATTGATTCAAGTGTTACTCCTGGAAGTGGCATCGGCAAAACTCCTGTCAGGGTGCACCTGTCCGATAAACAATCTTCTGGAAAGTCTTGCTGATGAAGCCGCAATGAGTTGAGTCACTGCCTGGACGGTGATTACATGAAGTATGCAGATTCATTGTTCACGAAGATGACTTTGTGGGTTGCGCTTGCGAGCAACAATGGGAATTGACCGACCACTTGGTATGTTCTGATCCTCAGCCTGACCTTCAGTCTGTTGCAAAACCACCAGTAGCGCTTTCGATCGCAAACAGCGACATGTGCTCGCAATAATGGATCTCATCACGAGCATTGCGTCAACGTTAGGCCTCAGAGCCAATCAGGCAAGCTCGGCCCCATCATGTCCTGACCGCCGGCATGGCGGCGTGAACTTCGAAAGGTGGTGCAATGCAGCGTCAGCTCTCTACCGTTACAGCTGACCTGGCAAATTGTGAGACTCTCATCTCGCAAACTTGACCAGAATCGACTCCTTTACTAGCACTCGACATCGGAGCTCTTGTGCAAACCGACCTCCAGCCTCGGCCGACTCTGATCCTCCGTTGATAGCCTCCGGCGCGGCTACCTCTCCGAAAAAGGCGTTAGCGAATCAGCACCCTTGCACCTGTCAACACCGACCGAGGCATCGTTCAAGCAGCTATCAAACTTCGGTGTACGCGACGTGATTTGCGAGAGCTGCGGTGCGTGTAGTGCGTCATCCTTGGTGCCGTTTCATGCGTGGACGAAAAAAGTTGTCTCCGACGTAACACAGGGGAAGCACAACGGTGTATAACAAGCACTCTTCGCTAGACAGCGCAGTGCATTCAGTTCGTTTATTCTTTAAACCAGATTTTCTCATCCACAGTCATGAGTTCAGACACAGCGACAATTCCTGGTCCTACAGGACTTCCTTTCATTGGCAACATCTCCGACATCGATGCCGAAAACCCGATACAATCTCTCTGCAACCTCACAGATACATACGGTACACCATTCGTGAACACTGGAGAAAGGCAAGACTAACAGAAGCAGGCCCAATATGGAAATTCAACCTCGCGGGTCACGAACGTATTGTGATTGGTTCACAGGCTTTGATGGATGAGATTTGCGACGAGGAACGCTTCTCAAAGATCATCGCAGCTGCACTCGAACAAGTTAGAAATGGCGTACACGATGGGTTGTTCACAGCACGCGGTCCGCAAGAAGAGAACTGGGGAATCGCACATCGTGTACTACTTCCCCAGCTCGGCCCATTGGCCATCCGCAATATGTTCCCTGAGATGCACGACATTGCTTCCCAGCTTGTCATGAAGTGGGCGCGTCATGGCCCGAATCATACGATTATGGTCACGGACGACTTTACAAGGCTCACACTGGATACTATTGCGCTTTGTGCGATGGACTATCGCTTCAACTCGTACTACTCAGAAAGTATGCATCCTATGATACAGGCAATGGCAGACTTCTTGAAGGTCAGTGGAGACCGTGCGCGTAGAGACATGGTCACCCAGATGTTCTACCGCGCGGAGAGCCAGAAATACCAAGACAATATTGAGCTGCTCCGGAAGACAAGTTTCGAGGTCGTCAACACGCGCAAGCAGAATCCTACAGACAAAAAGGATCTGCTCAACGGGATGTTGAAGGGTGTAGATCCAAAGACCGGAAAGATAATGACGGTAAGCGGTGTAAATGGGATTCATAACAATGTGTGACTGACCGAGACAGGATGAAAGCGTAGTCGACAATATGATCACGTTTCTTATTGCTGGACATGAGACAACGTCTGGTCTCCTCTCATTTACGTGGTATTACCTTTTGAAGAACGCAGCAGCATATGAAGCTGCACAGCAAGAAGTCGACAATGTAATTGGCAAGAATCCAATCACAGTCGACCACCTCACAAAACTACCCTATCTGAACGCAGTACTTCGCGAGTCGCTACGCCTGTCGCCGACAGCACCATCAATCGGGATTACGGCAAAGGAGGATACTATAATTGGTGGTAAATACCCAGTAAAGGCCAACGTACCACTTGCCGCGCTCTTCCCCAAGATCCATCGAGACCCTGCGGTGTATGGAGAGGATGCGGAGGAGTTCCGACCAGAACGTATGCTGGACAAGGAGTTCAACCGCCGTAACGAAGAGTACCCGAACTGTTGGAAGCCGTTCGGAAACGGTATGAGAGGCTGCATTGGTCGACCATTTGCTTGGCAAGAAGCCCTATTGGTGATGGCTATGCTCCTGCAGAATTTCAACTTCTCTATGGATGACCCATCTTACCAGCTCCAGATCAAGCAAACACTTACCATTAAGCCGAAGGACTTCTACATGCGCGCACAGTTGCGTAGTGGCGTGAGTGCCACAGCCTTAGAGCGCTCGCTTGCTTCAGCCACACTGAACGACCCACCACCTGCGAATAGTGCACCTCAGGTACGGAAGGAAACTCTAGCAAAGGGAAAGCCGATGTCTATATACTATGGTTCGAACAGTGGTACCTGTGAGGCGCTTGCCAACAGACTAGCCAGTGACGCTGCAAACCACGGATTCCGGGCTGACGTTGTCGACACCCTCGACACGGCGAAGGATGCTTTGCCTACGGACAGGCCTGTGGCCATAATTACAGCATCATATGAGGGACAGCCAGCCGACAACGCAACACACTTTGTACAGTGGGTAGGAACGCTGAAGGAGAACGAGCTGAAGGACGTGTCATATGCCGTGTTCGGCTGCGGTCATCGCGATTGGGCAAAGACATTCCACAAGATTCCGAAGTACCTCAATCAGAAGCTTGAGAAAGCGGGCGGTACGCGTCTCGTGGAAATGGGTACTGCCGATGCCGCTCAAGGCGACATCTTCACCGAGTTCGAGACCTGGGAGGACCAGGTTTTCTGGCCTGCTGTACGCGAGAAGTATGGTTCATCCGAAGCGGAAGGTGAAGGCTCCTTGGAGGCCACCCTCGACGTGGAAATATCAACACCTCGATCGTCGACCTTACGCCAAGACGTGCGAGAAGCACGCGTCGAGGATGCGCAAATTCTTTCTGGCTCGGGAGTTTCCGAGAAGAGACACATCGAGATCAGTCTGCCTTCCGACATGACCTACTCAGCTGGCGACTATCTTGCCATTCTCCCACTGAATCCCAAAGAGAACATCCATCGTGCCATGAGGTATTTCGGCTTGTCATGGAATAGTATGCTGACTCTCTCATCCGCTGGGCCCACCACCTTGCCGGTCGACCAGCCCATCAGTGCAATCGATGTCTTCGGTGCCTACGTTGAGCTTGCGCAGCCAGCCAGCAAGCGTAACGTGCACGCCCTGGCGGATGCGACTCGCGATGAAGCAACTAAGAAGGAGCTGTCGCGCCTTGCTGAAGAAGATTTCTCCGAGGAGATCACAGCGAAGCGAGTCTCGGTACTAGACTTGCTCGAACGATTCCCTTCGGTCCAATTACCGCTCGGTGTTTTCCTGAAAATGCAACCACCCATGCGAGTCCGCCAGTACTCCATATCGTCCTCACCACTTTGGAACCAAAACAACGTCACTCTGACATACGCCGTTGTTGATCAGCCAGCACTAAGCGGTCAAGGTCGCTTTGTTGGCGTCGCATCAAACTACTTGTCGAATCTTGCAACTGGGGATAAGCTGCATGTCAGCGTGAGATCGAGCCATCAGGCTTTCCATCTGCCCAAGGACTCGAAGAACGTGCCGGTCATTATGATCGCCGCTGGAACAGGTATAACTTGTCCGTAAATTCCACGGACCGTAACTAACGACCTCTAGGTCTCGCACCTTTCCGCGGCTTCGTCCAAGAGCGCGCCGCTCAGCTTGCTGCTGGTCGAGAACTCGCACCAGCACTACTTTTCTACGGCTGTCATGGCCCGGATAGCGACCTGCTATACTCCGATCTTCTCAAACGCTGGGAGCAGCTGGGCGCAGTGTCTCTCCGCTTCGCCTTCTCTCGCGCCTCTGATAAGTCTGAAGGGTGCAAGTACGTACAAGATCGTCTCTACCATGACAGGGAAGATATTGTGCAGCTTTTTGAAGCTGGTGCGAAGCTCTTCGTGTGCGGTAGTCGGGATGTAGGGGATGGCGCACAGGAGACATTGATCAAGATTGCAAAGGAAACGAAAATGAAGCAGGACGGTAAGGAGGTGGATGATCAAAAGGCACGAAACTGGTTTGAAAGACTGAGGAATGAAAGGTCAGTCTTGATCATACGTAAATAATCCGAGAGCTAACACAGCACAGGTTTGCGACAGATGTTTTCGCGTAATCACAATCTCCCGTTGTTACTGCTCGAAGCAGAAGAGTTTCTTGGGTTTTAGACACGACCTCTACAACTCCGATTTAAAAGTCAATTCTTCCAAGGCGAGGTCCCTACGACTTTGTTGCTCGTTCTAGCTTTGCCTGACATCACGAAGACAACAGTGCCAGTATTCTGACATTCAATCCAGCGACTCTTTCGTAGGCTCAAATACCTGTACTGGACGACGCATTATGTAACAATTGCGGGCTAAGAACGTCTTACAGCTCACCGATTTCAGATTAACGTATGATAAGGCAGACGACCCCCAGTTTCGATTTCAGCCTTCAGCAGCAAATATTTTCAGCCTCCACTTCCTGCATGGTTGCAAGCCATGCTCCATCTGGCAAATGCATGACATCTGGTGATTGTAGCTTTGCGACGCCGGTGTACATGAGTGGGTAAGGCGTTACTCAGGCAGGCTTAATCTACGGCTGACCAGTTTTGGCACCGCAATGGTTCCCCGCTCAGGCTGTGATTTGCTATGTGCGCGACAACATGTAGTAACACGTGGCAGAACCATCGTGAATTAGGCGTAAGACGGGCTTCGAAGAAGCGCCATTCTCCCGATCTCCCCGCGTTTCTCAGGTGAGCATATGTAGAGATAGGAGCTGTTATAAGTCCTTCATAATAGTCTTCGTCGCCCAGCCTTAATCAAAGAGGAACACTTCACACTCAAAGACCTTTTCTGCCTGGTTATGGCACAGAACTTATCAGCCTGATCTTACCCCGCGGTGCAACGGAGAGTCACGTGTGCCACCACAACGCAAGATGAACCAGCCTCAGACGACCAGCGAAGCGGATAAAGAACCACCAAAGACTGTTACGGGCCTAAAAGAGCTATCAATTCGTCCAATCGACCCGAATGATGCATCCTATTGGAAGCTTGACCGAGCGTTATGTTAACAATGCGGCAAGATCATGGCCAAAGTTTTGGCAGAGTGCCAGTCAAAGACCTGTGATTCAGAATCAAACAATGCCCCGACTCTCCATTTACTGAGGATCCCAATAGAACCGTTGGGTCAGCACTACGATATCTGGATGGTCCGTGTCCACTCTGCGCCTTGATAGCATGCGAACTGCGCCACCTGCCAGAGATATCTCGATACTGGCTCTACTTTCGGGACTCACATCGAGGTTTTATGTTCATTAGCTTCGAACAGCAGTCTGACTCCAGAGATCTTGCTTGCATTGCGCTCCTACAAGGTGTGTGGCCGCCTCTGTGCCCATCACTTGACTCGAACACCATGGAAGATTTCGATGATATCAGGTATACGTGGGAACTATCCCAGCATAGTGTTGAATACGAGAAAGATACTTCTCTGATCCTAGACCGACTCAAGATCATTTTTCCTGGTCGTCTGCGCTCGTCCGAGGAGTTTTTCAAAGCGCAAAAGCTGTCAAAAACATGCGCCGGCAAACACAGAAAATGCTCAGTGGATCAGTCGCTTCAAATTCTCCCGAAAAGACTACTGGATTTTTCGCGAGAAGATGGCTACATATCTCTGTATATTTCCAAGAACGAGGCAGTACAATAAGCAACACTCAGCTATCGTTGGCGCCAAAGTCTGCCGCTCAAAACGATGTCCACGAACATTGCCGAACATGGCCGAACATTGCAAGGGGATTCCACTAGACTCGTTCCCGCAAACACTCAAAGACGGCATCAAAGTCGCCAAAGCTTTCAGGTTCAGATACTTGTGGGTAGATGCGCTTTGCATTATTCAAGACGATGATCAGGATTGGGCGGAACAAGCAGCTGCAATGACAGACATATACCACGGATGCAGTCTGAATATCTCTGCTGCACACTCCCAGGACTGCAACAGCGGCTTGAGACGCAAACTGCACGATTACGCGTGCGTTGTGGCTTCTACTGGTGAACAAGAATCACAACTTGTGGCGCTCAGTGCACCGATGAGTACGCGCGGAGGATTGATTACGGTGGGCCCGCTCGATCAGAGAGGCTGGGTCTTCCAGGAATCACTCGTTTCCCCAGCCAGTTTGCGGTACAACATGAGTGGGATTGGATGGGATTGTCGCACCGGCGTCTTCAACAGCGAGGGGATAATGTCGGAGTCCGGCACCATTCATCCTTTCGTGGAGCAGAACACTAAGCAAGGCTGGAACGAATTTCTGTCGGCTGGCAAAGCTTCAATCAATCGTAGCTTACAGCTAATCACCCCTGAGCAGCGAATGGTGTATACGGGGCACGATTTCGTCTCGGATTACTCCTCCAAGGTTCTCACAGTGAAGCAAGACAAGCTTCCGGCCGTGGCAGGAATCGCAGCACATTTCGAACGCTATCAACACTAGAACTACATCGCCAGCCTCTAGAAAAAGCATTTCTAGACTGGGCTCACGTATGACTCGGTATGAGAATCTGATTTGGCGCGAGGGCAGCGCCCCGTCTTGGAGCTGAGCGTCGGTGGACGGTTCCGTACAATACCATCGAGTCTTCTCGGCTAACAATGTCCGGTCCGCTACTTACTACTTTTATGAAGAGCCGGATCTTTGCGTCATCGATTATGGGGTCAAGGAGGCAAAGCCAGGGAGTTTTGGAGAGGTTCTGCCTGGAAAGCTTGTAATATCTGGCTTCATTCATCAGATCACTGTTCAAGAGAAGCTTTTGTTGGGTAGCCTTCCATTCCCTGAAGAGAAAAGATTCTACAGCATCATCTTCGATGTGGAAACCGATGTCAGTGAGCCACAGGAGGTGTCCATCATACGTATTGTGAAGCACCAGGAGTGGAAGTACCATGGAGCCGGCTGTCTGAACTTTTTCCTTATGCTGAGTCCGACAACGCCGGAAAAGGACGAGTTTAGGAGGTTTGGGGTAATCATTTGTGACTTCGGCGAGCTGAAGATGGAGCACGGAAAGAAAGCGGAGGCTAAGAAAGGTTATCAAGCCGCTCTGGACAAGGCTCTGCGGACCCAGCCCTCGAGGATCGCAATTGTCTGAAACAAAAGGGGATCAGGAAAAAAGACTACAATCACATTGAGTAGCGGCGTCAGACTGGAGATGAGTTTGTTGCAATCACGCTATATCACTCATTACCTTGGGAGCAGCTCTTTTTCTTGCGCAGGATCACATTCATTTTAGTTTTACTGTCAAATAGATGCGCTTTCTTATATCTCCTGAAAAGCCTTAGTAGGCAGAGGAACTGAAGTTACTAAAAAAGATCCCCTAGTTTCTGACAGAAGCAGATACAATATAGCCTTGCATGGACATACGCGATGCCTACGAACCGCTGGACCCTGAGTAGCCAACTTCAATGTACCACTAGCCCTGCCTTGAACACTGTCAGTTTAAAAGTCTAGTCTTGCAGTCTCAAGTCCACAATGAACATCTGACCTGTCTCAGTAGCAAGCTCACATCGTGTCATCGACCTGAATGTACATAACTGCTAAGGACCGTGCAAAAGTCACAGTAGTACACTCCCCTTCGCCAACAATTTCTTCAAAGTTGACTTGAACACACCCAGCTGGCTGATCAAATATTGCAGCTACAACTCCGCCCTGAACATCAACATCACCTCCCTCAACAGCAAGCTCACGTCATGTCATCGACCTGGATGTACACAAATCCTAAAACCCCTGCAACAGTCACAACACTACACCCCCCTTCGCCAGCAATCTTTAGAAGTCGCCTTGACCACACTTAGCTAGATGATCTAATCTTGCAGCTACAACTCCGCCCTGAACATCAACATCATCCCTCTCAGTGGCAAGCTCATATCAAGTCATCCATCGATCTGGAAACACACAAATCCTGAAACCCATGCAAAAGTCACGGCACCACTCTCCCCATCTCCAGCAACCTCTCCAAACTCCACCACAACCCAACAACCCGTGATCAACCAACAAAGCACCACAACCGCAACCCTCCTCCCATCTCTTCCCACCACCGTACCTCCCTACCCAACCCTCTGTTTCCTCCGCACCCACACCTCCCCCCCATCCCCATCCCCACCCTCCCCCTTCCTAACCTGCGCCTCCCAAACCGCCAACCGATAACTCCCGCGATCGCTCCTCCCCGTAAACAAGTCAAAACTCCAATCATGCTTCGGACACGAGATGCCCGCGCTCAGCTTAACGCCAAAGTCTTCGATATCAAAGGGCGAGCCGTTTGAGAGCGGGTACGAGGCGTGTGGACATTCCTTTTGGAGTCAGAGGGCGCGTGGGTGGGTGGGGGTAGGTGTAGGTGTAGGTGTTGAATTTGGCCAGGGAAGAAGAAGGATTAATTCATACATGATTAACAGCAACAAAAGTGCCATTGTATTGAAAAATCATGACCTGGTCTTTCGTATCTGCTTCGCCGTCTTTCCACTCATCGATTGCGATTTGCGATGCGAGCGTTGCGTCGTCTTTGGGGACGTGGAAGACTTTACACCCCGGCACGTGCGTCTCGTTGCAGAGATGCTGCTGTGCTAGGCGGCCGTGGGAGCTGGAGAGGTTGGGGTACGACGAGACGGGGCCGGCGTTGAACCATGCTGCTCCGCCGCGAGGAGCGCGGGAGAAGGGGTTGAACATGAAGGAACGGAGAATGGGGGAGGTGTTGGGTGTCGAGTTTGGGTTAGCGTTATCGATATCGGGCATGGGCGCTAGCAAGTCATGGTTGAGTGTTTCGTAGAGTTTTCTAGAGATTCTGAACGCTAAGTATATTTATTCCGAGCGTAGACTATGTTTGTCTTTAATCTCGTTATCCTCGATGGAACAAATCGCTGCCGTAAAACGCCGTGCATGCAATCATGTCCTCGCACGTCCGAAGACATGCTCATATCCCGTTTTCGTCGAGCAAGTATCCACACGAAAGCAAACCCATTATCATCCGTCTCTTTCTCATAACAGCTGCCCAGCCACGCCCAAAGCCACGCCCATCCCCACCGCGAGCCCCGCACATCCCCTCGTCGGCGCTGCATTCCCACTCCCGTCGAATGCCTGGCACGCCGCAACCTGCAGCCCATAGCACGCCTCTTGGCTCAAACTGCTGCACACCTGACTCGCACTGGCCTGCCCCAAGCTCGGCACCGCGGTGATGGTCGCACCGCCGTTGGGGGCGCTAATGGTAACGCCCTGTGCGCCGCCCATCAGCGCATTCGTACAGCTTGCAGCATTGGTTTGACAAGCCGTATAAGCGCTGGAGCATGCAGCTGCGTTGGTGTAAGTGGTGGCGATGTATGGGAAGGGGTAGAATTCGTTGGATACCGTTGATGCGCCTGAGCCCGCGTTAGCGGTCGTGGCCTGAACGAACGGGCCTGAGGTTGTCGAGGCTATGATGAAGGAGCCGGTGGTGCTCGCGGGGGTGGCGCCAGTCGAGGACGTGCCCAGGGCGCCGGTGCAGACTGCGCCTTGCGGACAGCAGGCGACTACGTTGTTGCGGTCGGCGGAGCAGACGGCGGTGCGCGGGCAGCAGAGCCCCGCGGCATTCAAGTTGGTGCACGCATAGTAGTTGGTTGCGCAATTGCTGCCCTGGCGCTTGAGGAGCTCTGCGATGCCTTCGGCGGGTGTGGTGTCGTTGTTCGATGTTGGGAGCTGTTCGAGCTGCTCAAGCGCCGATTCGAAGGCCGCAAGGGTATCGGGTGTCGCAAAGGCCAGCGGCGCGAGGAGAAGGGGCGCGAGGATGGTTCGCATGGTGGGCGCGTGTCTCAATTGAGTTTTGGAGAGCGTAGGTGTGGAATGTGGGTGCGGCCGTGGAATGCTCAGCTGATACCAAGGCCCAGGTGCAGTGAAGGTGTGGGGTAAACAATCACCAGCGACAGTATCGATGGCAGTGATGGAATTGGTGCGTATGGATTGAGGTGGTACCAATTGCTCAATGCTGCGGCAGGGTCTCTCACTCAAAGTGTCGACGTCAATCACCTCACTGCGCCTGAGCCGGTGTTGTTGCCATGCCCAGCCCATCGTGCGTTGGCAGGGCAGCCGCTAGAATCGCTCCTGCATGACGTCGTCCGATTGGGCCGCGCTAGGACGCTAGACATGTGAACATGGGTTCTCGCAACCACAACACCACTTCAATATGCTATACATCGTACCAACTGTATTTTGGAGGGAACTACTGACATATTCGTCACCTATCAGGAAATTAATAGTCAAATTTAGAGCTCTAAAGACAAACAAGCTATGGTCTACCACAGATAACTTTACCTCGAGTACTCAGCCGACTTATAAACCTGATCTGAAAGCAAGGCATGTATTCAATGCCTGCTTCACACAACTTGTAAGAATACCCCACTTGTGGCTTGAATGCATCATGAGCTCCCAACCCCAGGATCCTAGCCCTCCAAACCTGGAACCTGTCAGCCTTCACGACGAGCTTTTGCGCAATCGCTCGACATTGAAATTCGGTCTGTAGTTAGTATGTCTGTAGGTATCTCAATCAGCGACCACTGTGCCAGAAAGCCGGGTCCAGTCAGCACAAGCAGATCGAGTCTCTGAAGACGCATAGCAGGTCAAATCGCTGCGCTCTTCCTATTCGGGGCAAATACTATTTCAGCAGTGATAAACTCGCCATGTCATCGCAGCGGGCATAACCAAGGGGTTATAGCTTTTAGCGACCAGTCAGGATACTTCTTTTGTAGACGCGATTGCGCGAATGATTGGATTTGAGCTCTTATAACGAGATCGCTCCAGCGTGAGAAAGATCGGGAAGTACAGACGGCTTTGCGGATACAGAGGTGTTTCGAGGAAGCTCAGAACTTCAGGGCAGGTGGGAGTTGCTCTATATTAGTACTCGCCTTCGCGATTCTTGGAAAACAATTACGGTACAAGGGCGAAAACAGCCCCAACTTCGTATTCAGACAATAATGATGTCCTGATACTCTTCCTCGAAGGAGAAATCGTCCCGGAGTTCAATCCAGCCAGTTCTACGGTAAATATTCTTTGCCTCATCAACTGGAGATATGACCATAGCACCTGTTGCTCGATGACCAGAAGGATGATGAAATCGCAACCATTGGAGACACTTGACATGTCCGCCTTCCTCAGGAAGCGTTTCTGCAAGGGTGTCGAACACCAGGGTCCCCATCACTCTGGTGGCCCTGAATGTGCGCGGAGAAGCAGAGTAGGAACGATAGCCATACTCAGAAGCAAAGTCCAACTTTTGCACGTGTAATCTTCCCAATCGGCCGAGAACTCGAAGTTGACATCCACTTAGAGAAACTATTGCAGCTAGACCTTCGACCTCCTTAGAATGAAAACCAGGATCAGGATGGAAGATCAGCTTTTCGCTTGTCGATGCCCATGACCACGAGGGTGTTCCTGGTAATCGATTTGGCTGTGGATCCACCAGAGGTTGCTCACGGCCCATGTATGACATGTAAACTGCTTGCCAAGCGAGTTCTTTCACTACGTTGTCCTTGAACATACCCATCTCGTACTTTCTTCCAGAAAGTCTGGCAAACTCACTTCCCACTCCTTGAATAGCCGGCAGTCTGTCCGTGGCGACAGTAAGCGCTTTCCCAGAATACCATTGGACAATCCTCATCCAAGTCCTCTCATCATAAGGCTCGATCCTACCCCGAACCAGGTCGTCCAGAGTTGTAACCTTACATTCCGAGAGCCTGATTTTTGCCTTGAATTCCGAGGCAGCCAGCTCCTTACAGCACCAGAAAAAGCCATTATCAGTACAAAATAGTGTACGTAAGGAGAGCATGCGTTCTTGTAATGCCCAGCCGCGCTTTTCAAGTGCAGAGTGCTCGACTGAAGCACGCCATTCTGGAGGAGTCGCTTTAAAAGGCAGGGGGTTTCTTGGTCCAGGCGCTCTGTTCTTGTCGATGAGTTGATAATTTTGCACCGGCCAAAGGGCAGCTTCTCTGCGGTAGAAACACCCGTCACTGCTGCTTTTCGCACCACTCGCTGCAATAGTGAATAGAGAATGCCTGTAGACCTTGCCTACACTAGGAAACTCACGTATCCAATCTTCATTTTTTTCCCCTTTGTCCTGTATGATGCAGAGAGCGTCAACCCACAAGTACCGCACGCCGACGGCGCGCGTTATTGTAATAGCGTCTTGTATTGTTCTGGGCAATAAGCTCACCGTGATTGTGTGCAGCCTCTCGTCCAGGTTTTGCTGTGTAGTACAGGCTGCATCATTTGCTTTTCCCCAGCAGTAACTAAGCGTTACGTAGTCAAGAATGCCTATATTTGGCAGGTCTTTCGAATGAACAAGTTGGATATTCTGCTGCCCTGGTAGTCCTACAACCAAGAGTCTTGTTGGCAGGTAGATTGGTTCCGTCTTAGCCTGGTCCGCACATCTCTTATGCTCAGCACGGCAAGTCAAAAGCCAACTCCGAGACAGCTCCAGGAGTGTATCTATGGAAGGGCATTCTTCTCGCGGTCGAAGGGCTGGCATTCCTGACTGAAAGTTGGTTTCACTTGAAAACCCGTATTTGTGTCCAAGAAAGAATTGCCATCGAAGTGTACGGTTTTTTCCATAGGAATAAACCTGGACTCTGACTCTACTATGAGTATCTGTAAATACTTCGTTGCTGAACCTGTACGGTCCCGCAGATTCTTCCTCTGCGTATGCAGACTCGTCTGTGAGGTAGTGAAACTCGCGTCGAATGAACTTGCACAGATCACAGCAAGTATCTGCACATCTTGACAGCTCGGCAAAGCTCTCATGTATAACAGTCTCCTGGATCTGACTGGATTCTAAAGCTGCTCCAAACCAGATTTTTTTGAAATCCTGACAACCTCTACACAAGTCCGCGTCGGAAAGCTCTTTGAAATCCGGGTACGGGCCAAGATCGTCTGCATGTTCTGCTCCAGAGGTATCCATGGCCGATGAGACAGAATCACGAGTTTGTTGACTGGCGAGAAAAACTCGTGGGGCTGTCAAGAGAAGAGAGGCTGTTGTAAGACAGTTTAGTCCCCTTAGATTGCGATGAGGGTTCCCCGGAGGCACGACCGAGAGCGAGATTCGATGGGACGAGATCGAAGCACGTAGACAGATGTGGAATTGAAGAGCGGCACTTCTATCATGGGAAACGCTTCCCAAGGGCATAGCCGAGAGCGAGATTCGATCGGGCGATGTTTCGAAGCGCGTAGACAGATGTGAAGCTGGAGAGCGACACTTCTATCATGAGAAGGGTTTCCCGGAGGCACAGCCGAGAGCGAAAATCAATCTGGCGAGATTTTGAAGCGCGTAGACAAACACGAAGTTGGCGAGCGACAAGCGTGTTATCTAGGTGGAAGTGTTGTTGCCTTCAGTGACTGCTCAGCCTTGTCACCTAACGCCAGCGCACCGGTGAAAACACGACCGTCCTCTGTGATAGGTTAACTTCCGTCCCGCGGCTTGCGTCGCGGTGGCTATGAAAACGAACGATATCGAGAAGTTTAAGAAGTTGAGAAATGTAAGAGTCATCGTCCTGAATATGGAGAGGGAAAGCGGGGTGCTGTGCTACGCCCTGCCACGGTGCATGGAAGGATCGAACCACAGCCACATTGGGAACCCAATTGCACCTCATACCGATAACGACTCTCTTCCGACACTGCTAGCAAAACCACTCACTCCACCAGAACTACAGAATGTGCCACCCCTCGTGACTCTCTTCCACGGCCGGTGTACACACAATCCCTGCAGCCTCTCACGCAACCACTGCCATATGGGTCCTTTGCAAAATACCTGTGGCATCTGGTTAGCGTGCGGGGCAGGGCTCGGGATGACGACTGGATCTTCTGCTCACCAAAACCTCATACAAATAAGATACTGAGGCTATTATCAGCCTTCTGAATCGTTCTAATCAATATTAAGGCTTCAATTTTGGCCTATCGTGGCTTTTTTCGGTGTTGTGATGCCTCTGACGCGCTCAAAGAAGACCTCCGCTGATGCGGCAGCCACACAGGAGCCAGCTGCTCCACCATCTACACAAGATACTAGTAAACGGAAGCGGAAGCGTCCTACACCGTTCGAACGAGGGGAGAATCCTTCACCGTCTACAGCTCGTAATAAGCGACCGAAGAAGCGCGTGCGCTTCGAACCCGAGCCTCTGGAGGCAGCAGAAGCGAGCCAGTTTGCCGCTGAGGCACAGGCGGGCGATATAGTGTTTAGGGAGGAGGTGATAACTGGTCAAGGCGTAGAGGATGAGGACAACGACCTCGAAGAATTGGTTGACCCGTGCCCGGAGGATGAGGAAGCTGTCGCCGCCGTCGCTGGTGCTGTCGGCGATGAAGGAGTCTCTTGGGAAGAGTTTGAAGCTGTTGCAAGTGTAAGGTACCGCGCTTGCCTTGGTGATCTCACCAGGCACCCGCTGGTGGCTTCTGACAGCTTTATGGGTGTCAAAGTTGACGAGATGGTGCTGCTAGATGTGTGGGGGTGGGTAGATGATGTGGTGATAGATTTGGCTCCAAGAAAGATCAGCGTTACAAGCCTGACTGTAGTAGTGTACCCAAATAAACAGGCAAAAAGTGAGCGACGGCAGAAAACGATAAAGCGCGATGGGTACCTAGCCTGGGGTGAATTCAAGCAGCTAGCCAAGCAGTTGGACTTCGAATCGAGCGAAGCCCTCAACGTCGACTTTGACCTGGTGTTGAGTGAGCAGAAAGAGCAGGTACAGCAGGTACAGCCGTCGCGCGTTCGAGCAGCCACTGCGACGATGCTGCAGGAGAGAGCTCTGCCTGGTGTTGTAGCGACAGAGCAAGCCGCTAGTCCAATGGTACTCGCCATCATCGACAGATGGCGCTGTGATAATAGGCACTGTCATAACTACTTAAAGACGTGCTGGGTACCACAGCTGAGTACTCCGCCGCGCTTCGATAGTCATCATCCAGTGCTGAGTCGGCAGCTGTCGAACTGGGCGGAAGATGTTGCAGAAGGTCGCTGTACTATCAACGAGCCGAGCGATCGCGTCAGGCTTGCTCTAATGACATACAAAAGAGAGCGAGATAGCGTAGAAGAGAAGGCTAGTAGGCCTCTATCTGTGGTTGAACAGATCCAACAGATGCAGCAGATGGTGTTAATGCAGCAGTTGCAGCAGATGCAAGCTTCTTCACAGCAGTCGCCTACTCAGTTGTCACCAACTACAACTCGATCGGCGGAGTCAACACCTTCAAGGCCGCGTCGGCAAGCTGTTACTATTGCAGCTAGAGTACCTGAGGTAGTTGAGAAGGAGCCGATGGTGTGGCATCCGATCGAGTGCGAGCATTGGCTTGAGTTACACTACCATACTCGCAACTTCCTCCGCCACTTCAAGCAGGTTTGGCGAGAGGATATAGTTGACGAGATAAAAGAGAAGGTAGTTATGCAAGCTCGGATGGATGTCAATATGTTGATGGAGAGTGAGGGAGAGAACGGGCTCGGCATGGGAGTATGGGTACATCACTTCAAGCTCCAACCTGGTGACCTTCTGCGATTGCGACAAGAAGTACTAGTATGGCAGGGGTATTACACCGGCCTTCACAAGAAGCAACAGGATCACGTTGATCGACTTGTAGCTGCAGCGAGGCTTCGGAGAGAGCGCGCGGAGGAGGAGGATGCATCTGATGATGGTGTTTTAACGGAACTTTGACGAGGTTCGTCCATCCGTCCAATATTTCCAGCTCTATTGATCAACACCACAACACAACGCCACAATAAAAAATTAATTCTAGCTTAGAAAAAACTAACAAGCATATACAGGAGCTTCTGCCAAATTTTTAGAACTTTAAAATCGCGATTTGTTGTTGCGCGATCGAATTCCGCCATAGAGGATTCCCATCGGCCGTCTAGCTCATCCCCAGTTCAAGCCGTACCCAGCTATTGCAAACCAGCTACGGCCATCAACTCCGAAGCAGCTCTGTTCTACAGCAAACTGTAGGAAGTAGCTAAAGTCTTCAAACAACTCAGCGATCATCCAGAATCGTTTTATCCAGCTCTTCAGTACTTTGAAACTCTTCTCGATCGGGTTGAAGTCGGGTGAGTATGGAGGCAAGTACTCCAGCTCAACACCTGCTTCACGACAGATGTCTGCAACGCGAGGTGATCGATGGATAGAGGCGTTATCCATGACAACCACTGACCATCCAGGCGTGCAGTATGGCAGCACTTTGTACACCAGAAAGTGCTCAAATAAGTCTGCAGTAACGGCGCCTTGAAACATGAGGTAGTCGAGGTAGCCGTTGACTGTCATCGCGGGTAGAATACTCCATCGCTCGCTGCGCTTCATGCTGTAAATCAGCTCACATGGCTCTCCGATAGGTGACCAGCCGTACTTGCGATCGCCAGTACGTTCATTGCAAGCAGTTTCGTCAACCGCGACTACCTGCTCAGCCTTGTATAAGTAACCAACTCGGGCGCGGAATACTCGTCGAAGTGGCTCACTCTGCTCTCGGGCTCGCTTTGTTGCTATCTTCCGGCTCCAGTTTGCACGCTGGAGAGTGCGGCAAATAGTGCTCAACGACACTACAACGCAGTGCTCTTCAAGTAAATACTCCTTCATCTCCTCCAGGAGCGCTTGTGGGTACCCATTGAGCCATGCGATGAGGTCGTCGATGTGGGACTGCCGCAGTTTGACAGGTCTTCCGAGCTTGACAGAGGCGGGCGAGTATGGCGCTCCCCACCACCTCAGGCTCTGCCTCATCTTTGCAACACAGTTACGATTGACTGTAGTTGCTTTGGCGATAGTCTTATTCGATTCGCCGGCATCTATATGGTCTGTAATATACTGCGTGACTGTGGGCTCGAGGCGGTGGCCAGTACCCCCCATGGCGATAGGAGGCGTGGCCGCAACAACAACACCAGAAAAGCGATTGCGATAGCTCAATTGAGCTCTAGAAAGCGACCCATAAGTGCTACAAGGTCGTCAGAATCGCTGTTGCACAGCTCTATATAGTAAACTTGTATGAGAATCAATGACGGCTGAGGTGCAGCTTACCCCTCGCACTAACCCATCGCGGGTGGTGCCACAGGTATTTTGCAAAACATTATATCTCAGCTAGCGCCGGAATACAGCAAAACCACACGACAGCGCAACTGACCCACGAACTGCTTACTCATTGCAATTTAATGCTGAAACACTGGGTCCACAGCTCTACACATCTAAACAGCCCCTGGGGAACCAGAATCCGTACCATCCACTCCCAGCAACATTGAATACTTCAATCAACCAATTAATCTCACTTAACCACTTCCAATTCCCTACCAGCGCCAGAAGACAACAAAACCACACAATAGCGCAACCAACCACGAACCTTTTACCAAGGCAGTGCTACAACCTATAAATCCCCAACTCTGCTCATCCAAACCCCCCCTGTAGACCCAGAATCCGTATCACCCACTCCTAGCGCCATTGACCAATCCAACCAATTAAATAACCCCACACAACCACTCACCACAGTCCGTGCATTACATTAGGCCCTAAGACATGTCGCTGCGCCTACTTCTGACGTCCTAGGGATATGGCAATACAAGTACAGTTCCAGCCAACACTGTTAGAGTGACTTGTGATGCTGTCTAGTAGTACCTTAAGGCTTGTATAACTTAGTAGGCTGCTAGGTTTTGATGGTTAGGAAGTATTAGTATACTCTGCCTATCTAAACCCCCCCTGTAGAGCTAGAATCCGTATCACCCACTCCTAGCGCTATTAACGTATTCTATCAGCGAGTGGCGCGCATCAGCGAGTGTCGCAGAATCTCTTGGCAGTACCAACTCATTCTACTACTCTTCAATTTCATCACTATCAACCTAGAGCTCTGTGCATATAGAGCTCAACTCTGATTCAAAATTCTCTTCTGTATCCTTTTTGCACGTGCAAGCGTTGTGCCCAGTCCCACCACAGTTTCCACAGCGCCGTAGAGCTGGTTGGGCTGTTCCTTGATCACCACGACCACGAGCCTTCTTCGATCGGCTAGCCGTTATAGAAGCCTCTCCAGCTACCTGAGATGCTGCCTGACCATACTCTATAGTACCACCCTGCTGGATATACTTCCGTTTGCGAGTTTTTCTTTTAGTGATTACTGCTAACGTAGTTCACATGCGAGCCGTCCAACCTAAGCGAGCCGTCCAGTTTTCAAAAGCCTGTCTATTATACTACACCTTCTGCAACACCACTACAATTTATTACAATATACAGAACGTAGAAATACTATTCAGACTTGTCGCTATTAGTTAGATCAACAATATCTACTGCGCAGGTGCGAGTGTTGTGGCCAGGCTCGCTACAACGTCCACAGTGCCTCTGCGTACGCATCCTCTTTAAGGACTCTCTACCCTCTTTTAACCCACCACCATCTTTTTCAGCTATCAAGTCAGCTATCTCCCCTACTGTAAGGGTCTCCTCTGTCCGAATATACTTTCTCTTTCGACTCTTTACCTCTGTTGCTATCTCTACTGCCTTTCGAAGCCCTGCCACTTCCTGTCGCATTAACACTGATTCATGCCCTATTAGCGCAACACCCTTATTAAGCTGCTCAACAGCTCTAAGCAGCGGAGAAACTGGAGAGTCTCTGTGCAGTCGTATGCGCTCACGAACTAGCGTTGATTGAGCCTCTACCTCACGGAGGTTGCTTGGTGTTTTTGATTCCCATGGGGTGTCCTCTGGCTTAGGCGGAGTTGGCGTACGAAGGACCACATCAAGCTTCGATATCACTGCCTCTGGGTTGTGTGGGACCAGTCCAGCACCTCTAAAGCCTGCGCAGATATTCTCCTTTGTAATTGCCTTCTCAAAAGCCGCTTTAAAGGCTGGTAGGAAGGCCTCCTTCCTGATCTGCTTGGTGCCGTATCGTGCCAAGCTACTGATCTCATCACCATACGCCCGCTTCAAGGGCGAAAAACAACCCACATCAAGTGGCTGCAGCAGGTGCGATGAGTGAGAAGGCATGCAGAGGACAATAATCTTCTCTGCCTCACAGTATTTATGGAACTTATGTGAGCTGTGGCTCTCGTGGCCATCCACAATCAGCAGCCTGTAGGCACCCACACTACGCGGCTTAGTATGGGTATTAAAGTGCTTTAACCAGGCAAGACCAAGCTCATTTGTTGTCCAGCCGTTAGGGCTCACTTCAATTACCCAGTCTCGTGGTAGGTTGTGAAACCAGGACGTAATTAGGACCTTGCCTGGGAAGATAAGAAAGGGTGGTAGAGCCCACCCTTTGGCGCTGACTCCCTGGATATCTGTAACCCACCCACGGTTGCCAGGCTGTACCCTCTTTGGACTGCCGCGTTTCTCAGACCCTGTAAAGACCATCTGACCTTGTATAACCCCCATCATGAAGCCTGTCTCGTCGAAGTTGTATGTATCGTCATCAGCGATACCATACTTGGCCTTGGTGTTGGCAACCAGCTCAAACCAGGGCGTTATAACGCGTGCATCTTCGTTCAGAGCTCGCTGACGATCGTATGGACGGCTCCTCTTGAGCTTGATCTCTGGCGTACGCGTCTTCAAGTTGTCTACCCAGTGCTTGCCAACAGGCTTTCCACCACGCTCAGCAAGCAGATCGTTGGCCATATCTTGCACCATAGCCCTTGTCGCGCCTATGCCTCGCTTGTCAAGGTCAAGTATACGTTGGACCAGCGCCTCCTCTTCTAGCTTGGTCAGCTTCTTTGAGTTGGGCTCGCGATCGCGTCGAGGGAGGGCCCCAGCACGTCGGTCTCGAAGCGTGCTTCTTGGAACGGTAAAGGCTGCAATAACGCGTCGTTCGCTCTCATCGCGATCTTCAATTGTAGCTTGGATAGCAACCTGTAATGTGCTTTCAGTATAAGATAATTGCGCGTTGCGTTGTGATGGCATTGTACTGCGAGTTGATGGTGGGCTGCATTTAGTGAGGTTGGACGGCTCGCTTAGGTTGGACGGCTCGCATGTGAACTACGCTAATTGTTCTTCAAGCTCTTTGTTCCGAGCAGCCAGAAGCGCGTTTTGGTGAAGCATCAGCTCAGCACCCTTTACAAGCTGGGAGAAGCCAGCCTGAGCTGTAATAGGTGACTGAGTGAAGTAGTTGCTTACTAGCTTTGACTGGGATCTAAACTCGTGCGTATTGCTTGGTGTCTTTGATTGCCATAGTGTTTCTTGTAGTAGAGGTGGAGGTGGGGTACGCAGCCGCACTTCAAGGCGATCCAACACTATCTGCGCGTTGATAGGGACTGATCCAGATGCCTCAAAAGTCTTTCGACAGTTCTTCTCTGTAAACACGTCGAAAAACGCGTCTTTAAAGGCTGGTAAGAAGCCTTCTTTGTTGATATGGAAGACGCGTCGACATGCCAAGATTCTAACGCGTTCAGAGTATCTTCTCTTTAACGGTGAGAAGCAGACCACATCGAGTGGCTGGAGGATGTGCGATGAGTGAGGTGGCATGCAGAGAGTAAGGATCTTGTGTTCAAGGCAGTAGTTCTTGAAATCCTGATTGAGATGGCTCTCATGGCCATCTAGAATGAGTAGCCTGTACACCCCCACCTTGCGCGTCTTTGTATGCGCGTTAAAATGCCTCAACCACTCTAGACCAAGAGCGTTGTTAGTCCAGCCATTCTCAGAGACTGAGACCTTCCAATTACGCGGGATATCTGCCTCCTCATACCAGGCAGAGATGTGGACGCGCCCTTTATAGATGATGAAAGGTGGGGTTGCATACCCAGCAGCGCAGATACTCTGGATGACTGTAACCCACTCGCGATCGCCTAGCTGAATAAGATTTGGTCGAGCACGTCTCTCTGCGGCTGTAACCACTTTCATTGAGCCAATAACGCCCATCTGAAAGCCTGTCTCATCGAAGTTGTGCACGTCATCGTCGTGGATGCCGTACTTGGCTTTGGTGTCCTCCACCAGCTTAAACCACGCGCTAATTATCTCTGGGTCCTCCTGGAGTATTCTCTGGTGATCCTTTGCTCGATTGAACTCCATCTTGAGCTCATCTGATCGCGTTACGAATCTCTCAGCCCAGCATTTGCCAACTGGCTCACCACCACGTACACCCAGTAGTTTATCAGCTATATCTGCTACCTCGCACAGCCGGGGCGCAAATCCTCGTGAGTCAAGGTCGAGGATATATCGGACAATCGTCTTCTCTTCAGTCGCAGTAAGCTTTTGGTTGTTGGGGGTGCAATCGCGTCGTGCAGAAATTCCTTGTACGCGTCGGTTGAGGGTCCTTGGGCGAACGTTGAAGGCGTCAGCAGCAGCTTTTTGCGTTCGGAATTGGCCAGATTGGAAAGCTGCAAGTGCAAGTTCAACTGCACCTTCATGATAGACTGAGTTCACGTTGTTTGATGAAGACATGTTGTGTTGAAGGTAGATGGTGGTTGCCAAGAGAATTCTGCGACACTCGCTGATGCGCGCCACTCGCTGATGGAATACGTTAACTAATCTAACTAATTAAATAACCCTACACAACTACTTACTACAGTCCGTGCATTACATTAGGCCCTAAGACACGTTGCTGCGCCTACCTCTAATATATTAGGCATAACGAGCGGGCCACCCCACCGAGTGGGCCAGCAAACCACACCAAAGCACCTACGCAGCGACGTAGCGCAACACCACAACAAATTACTGTACTGTACATAATAGCGTAATATTATTCAGAAGCGTCGCTATCATCTACGTCCTCTATTTCTACCTTGCAGGTGCGGGAGTTATGCCCAACCTCGCTGCAACGGCCGCAGCGTCTCTCTGCGCGCACCCTCTTCGCAGGCGTCTCGCCCTCACGACTACCACCCTCCTTTTCAGCAATCAGGTCAGATACCTCACCAACTGTAAGAGTCTCCTCTGCGCGTATATACCGCCTTTTACGGGTTTTGCGCTTTGTAAGCGTATCAACAGCGTCTTAAAGGCGGCCTATTTCCTCCTGCACCAACACCATATTATAAGCTATCTGCTAAGCGCCTTTACTTAGCTGCTTAACCTGCTCATCTAATAAACTTGCTAGAGACCCCTGATAGTTTTGTATGCGATTTCGAATTAGCGTAGATTGCGCCTCTATCTCGCGGGCGTTGCGCGGTGTTTGCGCCTCCCAGGCGACAGTGCCTGGTGTAGGTGGCGTTGGCGTACGTAGCTGCACATCCAGCTTCAATAACACAACGTCAGGGTCATACGGGGCTAGCCCAGCGCCTCGAAACCCTGCGCGAATATTCTCTGGTGTAAATGTCTTCTTAAAAGCTGCTTTAAATGCTGGTAGGAAGGTTTCTTTGTCGATATGGTGGATGCGGCTGCGTGCCAAGAGCGAGATCCTGTCGCCGTAGTGGCGCTTCAACAGCGAGTAGGGGACAACGTCAAGAGGCTGCAGGAGGTGCGATGAGTGTGGTGGCATACAGAGGGTAATAATCTTGTTCTCCTTGCAGTAGTCCCGGAATTCGATTGAGCAGTGGCTGTCATGGCCGTCAATAATGAGCAGCCTGTATGCCCCAGCAGAGGACGCCTTCGTATGGGCGTCGAAGTGCTTGAGCCACGCCAGTGCGACGTCGTTGTTGGTCCAGCCAGTAGGAGAGACTGTGACAACCCAGTTGCGAGGTAGACCAGTGAACCAGGAGGAGATAAGGACCTTGCCTGCAAAGATGAGGAAGGGTGGGATAATGCGCCCCGTCGCAGCGACGCCTTGGACCAGGGTAACCCACTCGCGATCGCCAGGCTGTAGTTTCTTCTGTTTCCCAGGTTTCTCTAAGCCTGTAACAACAAGCTAAGAGGATATCTTGCCCATCATGAAGCCAGACTCATCAAAGTTCTAGGTGTCCTCATCTACGATACCATACTTCGCCTTCATCGATTGAACCAGGCTGAACCAGGGCCGGATAACCGCTGGGTCTTCGCAGGCAGCTCGCTGGCGATGGTACAGACGACTCCATCGCGTGCGCAGCTCAGGTGTACGCGCGATAAACCTATCAACCCAGTTCTTGCCTGTAGGCTTCCCGCCACGCTCTCGCAGCAGTCTATCAGCCATAGCTCGTACGTGTAGCTTCGAGGGCGGTACGCCATGTAGACTCTCGTCAAGTATCCGCTGTATAATCACCTCCTCTTCTAGCTTTGTAAGGCGCTTTGAATTCGGCTCGCAATCGCGTCGATAGCGTTTCCCGTCACGTTGGTGTTGCACAGTTGTTCGAGGGACATTGTAGATAGCTGCAGCGCGTCTTTCACTTTGGAACTGGTTTGATTGGATATCAGAGATAGCAAGCTGTATATCAGCTTCAGTATAGGTTCTGGGAGCTTTGCGTTGTTGCGACATTACGTGTTGTTGTCGCGAAGGCGCTTTGGTGGGGTTTGCTGGCCCACTCGGTGGGGTGGCCCGCTCGCTGGTGAACCACGTTATAGCTGTTGAAGTCGTACTTTAGTCAAAGACCGTAAGCACTGGTTCTATTGGTTCTCGGGGATGAGTACGGTATCTGGAACGGTAGGGTTATCACCTAAGCAAAGCTCGTGATGATAGGGTTTGCACTGAGTAGTATAGAGGGTACTATCTGGCTCGAGGGCAGGTTGAGATTCCAAAGACAAACTTGATTGACGAGGTTGAACACGAACTGTGAGAGTTGTGTTCCTACAGATTATATACCTAAGAGATTGATCCAACGATCAGTAGTGTTGTATGGGGGATCAGTAACACTGATCACACTGATCGCTTCAGCCCTGCCAAGACTGATCACTTGTAGCCACGTGATCTTTTGGTGGTCCGTTCCTCCCGTGCCGCAGCAAGAGTGAGCTAACCAGTAATTGTCCTTGACTTGTTTTGGTTGCTGTGCCGCAACTAGCTGCAATACCTAGAGTAGGGGTGTTGTGCTTCTATGTTCGTAACAATAGCAATGTAAGTAACGTGCACGGTCACCGTAACGTGCCCGTGCGCAGTGTGCCCGGATTCACACTGTGCCCCGCAGAACACCAACGCGCGTCTCAACACCACAACTCCAACGCGCGATAACTCCACGACCATGGCTCCGATTGATGAGGCGATCGAGGATCTAAAATTGCGAGGTTCAGAAGAACAATTTACATTGAAGGAAATTGCTGAAAAGCATGGCGTTGACCGGTCAACTCTGGGGCGGCGATGGAGAGGCGTGACAGGGCCTAGGGATGCTGGGCATGCCAGCAGGCAAGCTCTCAACCCAGAACAGGAGTTAGAGCTTGTACGATATATCACTAAGCTTACTAAGCAAGGTCTACCTCCTACGAGGGAGATGATCAGGAATTTCTCATCAGAAGTAGCCCGTCAGCAGCTCAGCGAGAGCTGGGTTACTCGCTTCATCAACCGGCACGAGATCCATCTCATCTCAAAGTGGACCACCGCCATGGATCGTACGCGCCACCTGGCTGATTCTGAGTCAAAATACCGTCTCTACTTGGAGCTACTGCATCAAAAGATCACTGAATATCACCTTGAGGCTCGAGATATATACAATATGGATGAGAAGGGCTTCTTGATTGGCTTGATAGGCAGAAGCAAGAGAATATTCAGCAGGCGTCAATGGGAGAAGAAAGAGGTTCGAGCATCTCTCCAGGATGGATCACGCGAGTTTCTGACACTCCTAGCCTGCTGTTGCGCCGATGGGAGCTCGCTGCCTCCAAGCCTCATATACGCAGCTGCAAAAGGAGCTATACAATCAAGTTGGGTAGAGGAGATCAAGGCAGGAGAACATGAGGTATTTGTCTCATCATCTCCAACAGGCCGGTCAAACGATAACATAGGCCTAGCTTGGCTTGAGCAGGTGTTTGATCGCTGTACAAAGCAACGATCAGGTAGATGGAGATTACTTATCCTTGATGGCCATGGATCTCATGTCACGATGGAGTTTATCGACTACTGTGATCGCCACAGGATCCTTCTCATGGTCCTTCCACCCCATTCAACTCACACGCTCCAGCCGCTCGATGTAGTGCTGTTCAAGCCACTCTCTCAAGCCTACTCCAACAAGCTCACCAACCATCTCCAAAAGGCTCAAGGCCTTATTCTAATCAAGAAAGGGGACTTTTTCCCACTCTTCTAGAGCGCCTGGATGTCCTCCTTCACGGAGAGCCTTGTATTAAAGGCCTTCGAAGCTACTAGGATCTGGCCGATGGATGCCAACGTTATCCTTCGTAGATTTGCCAGCACGCCAGAAGCTGAGAGAAGCTCATCATCAGGGCTCTCTGACAATGATTGGAGAAAGATGGATCGATTGGTTCGAGCTGTTGTAAAGGATACCGAACAGACTGAGTCAAAAAAGCTGCGTTCAAGCGTTCACCATCTCTCTGTGCAGAATGAGCTTTTAAAGCATGCGAATGAGGGCTTAAAGGAGGCTCTTCAACACAAAAAGAAGCACAAGAAGAAGGGCAAAGCTCTTGACCTTCAACAGCGCCAGGAGTATCACGGTAGCGCGGTCCATTGGTCTCCTCGCAAGCTGCGTGAAGCTCGAGCTAGAGAAGTAGTACGGGAGCGAGATGAGATGGAGGAGAAACTCCAAAAAGCACGGGCCAAAAAGCAGCGCGAGGAGGGTCAACTGCAGTGTCAAGTTGAGCTCGAGGAGAAGCGTGTGGAAAGGCAGAGGCTCAAGGACGTCAGGGAGCAGGAGAGAGCTGAGAAAGCAGCTGAACGCGCGCGCAAAGTTGAAGCTCAACACCAAAAAAAATCTATCCAACAAGCTCAACAACGCAAGCGTAAAGCCTCACGAGTAGTCTTACCAAGTAACAAGCGTCAAAAACGCGCTGGCGCTGCTCACGCTGGTGTTCAAGCTGGAGATGAGCTATCTGCTACTCCAGCCAAAGTCACATCACGTGGCGGCAACGTCAATCTCCCACAAAAATATAGATAGTACAAGTTGATCGCAAGCATCTAATTACTACAAAACTATATTTCTATCAATATTAAGCTATTGCGTGGCGCTGTACAGCCTCATTTTGAGATTGGCATGTGGTGTTCTGCGGGGCACACTGTGAATCCGGGCACACTGCGCACGGGCACGTTACAGCCTAAGCTACACGCTTAGTTGTTACATACTCGTGCCTTTGTAGCTTGCTGGGCGTAGTAAGGTAGGATAGAACCTTGGAAGAGAGCAGAGGGCTAGTAAGTAGTATATAGAGAGAGAGTAGACTATAGAGGGGTTTTAGTGTACGGGGTAGATTAAGGAGGGGGGGGGGTGTAGTAGGTAGAATAGCTGTTTAAGTGTAGTCTACTATTTAAGTATATCCTATTACCAAACCACCCTACTATCTCTTCGTACCGATGATTCAACTACACCAGCATTCCAGCCAACTAACTACACCCATCCAACCAACCCCACCCAACGCAGCCAGCTAACAAGCCCTAGAAACCCACCACGTCCCACTGCCCACACCCAACCTACCCCCCTACACAAACCCAACATCCAACCCACTCAACCCACCCAGCCACCTATCCCCTTCCCACCCCAACGACCAAGCCCCACAGCACCGCATACCTCGTCACTCCCCAGCAACACAATGCGAGACTGCGAGCTGCGGGCTCGTCTGCTGCGTGAGCTCGATAGAAGGGATTGAGCGGGGGGTAGTCGTTCTGTGTTGAGTTAGGAAGGTGGGAGTGTGGGTGTAGGGTGGGTATGCAGGGTAATGAGGTGGGATGGGGATGGGGATGGGGATGGGGACGTAGTGTGCAGCAAAGATAGTAAACAAGGCCAAGTGCTAAGCCTTTAGCCTCCTCTCCTCACACGCGACACACACAGGCCTCTCCTCGCCTCTTAGAAAAAACCTCCCATCCGCAAACGGGCCATGACACTCCTGTATCTTATTAGCATTTTCCACCCACACACACCCACAGTCCCACCAAGAACCAGCACTCACCACACAACAAAAGCACTCCGCATGCCACTCCCCGCCGAGCGCCTTCACCACCCTATCCACCACGGGTTTCCGACACCCCCTACACCTGGCACTAAACCGATTCACATGACACCCGACACACCACGCGAACCCCTCCTTCTCGACAAAGGGCGTGTCAGACTGAAACGGATCGCCGCACTGTGCGCAGAAGAAATGGCCCGGGTGCCAGGTGGCGCCGCAGGCGACGACGACTTCGCCCTCAATGGGGGTGGTGCAGGATTTGCAGCGGGGGGAGAAGGATTCGTGGAAGTCGAGGTGGCAATAGAATCTCGGAGATTCATCTTCGCCATCTTGTTGTGCGAGTTGGTTGATTTTGTCGGGGGACTCCCAGCCGGGGAGCGGGGGAATCTGAGCGCCGGCTGCGCGCGCGCGAATGCGGTCGCAGCGGGCGGCGTGTTTGGGGGCGGGTTCCGGGTAGAAGGCGACGCATTCGAGTTTCTCGCCGCACTGGTAGCACGCGAAGCAGTCGGGGTGGAAGCGGCAGCCGGCGGCGCTGACGATGCGGCCGGCGATGGGGAGCGCGCATTGTGTGCACTGTGCGCCGGTGCGGACGGTGGTCGGGGTCCAGTGGGTGCGGGCGTTGCTGGGGAGGGGGCGGCTGGGGGAGGGCTTGGTGGGGGAGGGCGCGGAGGGCCCTCTGGCGTAGGTTCGCGGGTCGGGGAGGGGTCGTGTCAATGGCGAGTCGTTGACATTGATGGATGGGACTGACGGGGTCACTGAGATGGAGGGCGCATTAATAGTCGGGAGAGCTCGCGGTGTCGGCGACTCGTTGACAGAAATCGCCGGAATCTCAGATGGCAGACTAACCACCGGCGCATTAAAGCTGTGCCCTCTAGTCAAAGAAGGCGCCTCATTAACAGCGATAGTAGGAACAGCCTGCGTCGTCGCCACTCTATTAAACCGCCCTCGCGCAGGCGCCGTAGCTGGGGCGCTCGTAGAGATGGCGGGCGAAGCGCTCACAGAAACAGCAGGCACAGTTGGCGCGCCACCAATCTCCGGAATACTACCACTCCGGGCATGGCCAGAGGCTGGTGTCTCGCAGACGAAGATGGTAGGAAGAGTCGATACGGACTGCGGTCTGCTGAAGCGCCCTCTACTGGCGGGACGGGTTTCACTGACTGATATACTTGGTGTGGGTGGCTGCGGACGAGATGACGATGGAAGTGCATATGGATCGGCAGGTACTGGTTTTGAAGATACGTCCGGGAGTGCATATGGATCCGCGGGGACTGGAGCATCTCCGCCACCACTCTTTGCAGCCGTCGTCGAAGGCGTATTCACTCTACTCAGAGGACTCCTGTTGGCAAACGGACCCTTTGGTGTACCCGGCCGACCACTCAATGGGGCCGGCGAGCTGGACGGACCTCCCTCCTTCAGCGGCGCTGGCGAAGCAGCTCCAGACCGACTGGCCGGTCTCTCAAAGCCACTTGGCGCAGCCCCCGCTCTACTCGACGGTCTCTCAAAAACACTCTTCCTAGTCGGCACCAGCGGCTCCGTCGCCGACTTCTGCAGCGCTTTCGGCGGCCCACCCTCAGACACAGAATCTGCCGGAAACACCGACTTCTCCTCCCTGAGCTCAACCACGCCATAATTTTTCTGGAACGACACAATCGGGCGCCCCGGCGCATCAGACACCATACTTGGCGTGGGCAGCTTGGGGCTGCGATCCCGCAAACTGAAACCCGTAGCAGCACGCAGCTCATCACTGCGGATCTCTTTGCCGTGCTTCATCTTGATCTGCGACGCGTTTTCCGCGTCCGCTGTGGGCTCGGCCGGCTTGGATGTGTTCGTGTTGAGCGTGTAGGCGGCGTTGCGCGACTGGGTTGGCTCGTTCTTGTGGATCTCGTAGCGGTCGAAGCGCCGCATGCTTACAATGGGATCCGTGTTGCTTCGAGCCATGGCGTTGCCCTTGATTGATTGGAATCGTGTGAAGGGGTTCCGCCGCATGCCCAGGGGTAAAGGAGCAGGCTGTGGGGGCTCGGCCGCGAGGGGGGTCGGTGCGGGAGCAGGGGGTGCTTCCTCCTCGGGCTCTTCGTAGATTTGGTCGTTGGGATTCTGGAAGAGGCTGCCACTTGGTTTTCGGTGCGAGCCGCTGCTTTTGCGCTGCTGCGGCAGGTCGGAGGATGCCTTGGCGATCTTGAGGTCGAAGGCAGAAGACGCGCCTCCCAGTGCCTCGCCTACCACGGGACCCTCCTGTGCGCTGCTACTCCTGCTGCCCGTCTGGCTACCTGCCTGGCTACCAATCGAGTGTCTCTTCCTTTGCTTCAAGATGCCGCGCTGCCCGTCGTCGCCGTCCGCGTCGGGCCCCACACTGCGACTCCGCGTGCGCTGCAGCTTCGGGCGCTGCAGGTTCTTGCGTTCGGGCCCAGGGTAGGCGTAGGGAGCGTGGGGGCTGTTCTCGGGCGCATTCGGGTTGCGGTGCTTCCAGACAATCTCAGCGGCCTCGTCGCGCGCCGACTCGTACAGCTTCTCCTCGGCCTGCAGGTCCAGCTGCGCCATGGCGGCCCGCACTTCGCTGGACTCTCTGCGCTCCGCCTTCCGCCGGGCGTCCTCGCGGTACTGCAGACTCGGTGTGCGCTCGCGGGAAGCTGCGGCGTCTCGGCCCCGCGGCAGCTGGACCAGCGCCTTGCCTGCGCTCTCCACGGCCTGGTCAAGGCTCGCATTCAACGTCCCGCGGTGGTGCAGTTGTGGTGTTGGCGCGGCGAACTGCGTTGCATTATCCTTCCCGTCGTTCTCCTTCGCGGCGGCGTGCAGTGCGGCAAAGGTCGGAATCGAGTTCTCCCTGCTCGACCACGTCTTGAAGTGTGCCGGCGGCGGACGGGAGCCCGTCGGTCGCGCTGGGCGGTTGGTGCGAAGGTCCTGCAGATAGCTCTCTGTCGCCACGTGAGCCCCAGCACGCACTGCGAGACTGATCAATGTCATACTCATCTGCTGCGGCGTGTAGTAAGCTCCCTGGCCGGGCGAGCTCGCCCCTTCCCTTTCCACCTGCGGCCGCTGCATGGGAACAGGTGTCGCGACCAGACGGAGCTATCAGGTGCCGTGTTTACTCGTGTTTACGCGCCGCAGACACGAAAGTGAACAAGCGAAAAACGCGTCAAGAAAATATATGGAAAGTATCTCGGTAGCACACGATCAACGACTGCGCGACCTCCAGCTGCTCACGGCGTGCAGGGTGGCTTTGTCTGCGTCGAGCGTCGACGAAGCGGAGCCCCCGTTGCCCATCGCAACCGGTGTTGTGACGTTGAGACGGCCAGACCGCCTTGTCCGCCACCCCTGCATGCAGGATGAAATCCCCAGACGATCTTCAAGAATGCAGGATACCCCGACCACGATATCGATAGCTCGCCGTCTGTATAGTAGGTATCTGTGTGTGATTCGTGAGCATGGTGCTGGCAGGATTGGCGTGGAGTCGGTAATTACGTGCCATGGGAAAGGGCCGTGCGTGAGCGAGGCTGTCCGGGTTGGCAGCACCGCGAACTTGACCATGGACGGCGGTTTACGAACAACGAAATCACGTCTACACGTTTTGATCGATTAGTTTGCAGATCCCATCAAGAAACTCATGTGCTTCGTGTGCAATCACACAACATCATCTACTGCAGCCGTAACAGACCGTATGCTCATTGTACTTAAGTGGCGAGTCAACTCATTCCCCAACGCCCCAAGCAGTACACAGTATCTGCAAAACGAGTGGGTATCCAACAACACAAACACGTGTGATCCAAAAACCCAGCATCAGCAACTCACTCAATTCTTCAAACCCACCATCCGCCCTAATTCCTCGCCGCCCCAGACACATCCCCATCCCCCCCGCCCTGCACCCCCATCGCATCCCATCCCATACTCGCACTCCCCATCACGCTCTCGAGCATCGAATTCCACGCTCCAGGCGTCAACCCCGCCTCCAAATCCTGCGGGAGGCCCATCTCGGGACCCATCCCGCCACTCATCGCCGCAAACTCCCAGTCGTAGCTGTTATCGAACTGGCCGTTGTTGATGGCCTTGTCGGGGAAGGCCGTCATGGGCACATCGGCGGCGGCGTAGGACAACGAGGCGAGAGGCGGCGGCGCGGTGCTGCTGCTTTGGTGCAGGGTGGGCGGCATGGATGAGGTGAAGCGCGGGGAGGCGCGGTAGGGGAGGTGCAGGTCTGTTTGTTGGCCGGGCGAGTACGAGGATCGCGAGGTTGAGCCGCCGCGGGATTGCGAGTTGATGGTCGAGGGACTGGGTTGGTCGCCGGAGAGGTCCATGTCGTTTGGGTTGCTGTCGAAAATAAAGGTGGTAGCGCCTGGCACTGCGCCCCTGTGTGGTGAGAAATCTTGAGATACGTCTTGCAGGTTTCGTATCGGCGCAAAGGGCGCAGGTTGGGGCGCGATCTCGATGCCGTTGCCGTTTGAGGAGCCGAATGCTGGGGGTTGTTGGCCGCCGTCTTGCGAGAAGCGCGGTGCTGCATTGGACGAGCTGGTTCTGCTGTTGGCAAATTGATTAATCGGCGCGTTCTGCGCTTGCGTTTCGCGGATTTCGTAGATCGAACTGCATCCGACTGGGTCCGTGTTGACAGGAACGACACAATTCCGCTTGTCAACAGGCATGTATGGCTTCTGAATTCCAGCGCCTTCTAAGTCGAGATCTAGCTGAACCAGGAATGACTCAGTCAATGGGTTCTTGCGGCGCAGTGCCTGCATGGCCTGTAGGAGAAATTGCAACGATGAGTTCATTTGCTGGTTCTTAGGTCGTGTCTTGAGGTACTGGACAAACACCCGTGCTGCTACGTAGACGCAGAAGGATATGAAGGGGTTCATCTAGCTACGTCAGAATTTGACATCTTCTGTACAGGGTAGATTAGACTTACTGCTCCTAGGTCCATATGAGCGATCATGCGCATGATGGACGCTATCTCCGAAGCTGCCGTCACGCATCGGACCTTGCTCTCATTACTAAGGCTCACAGGCAGCTGGTACTTGTCGGCTTTGAAGATGGCTGCTTGGTGCAAGCAGATGGCCGAGGTGTGGATGCACATGTTTGCAAATACCACATTAGGGTCGTTGAGTGCGGCTGGTAAGCGTAGGTGCTCTGGCAGACCAAGTGACGTCTGGAGAAGGATTTGCTCAATCTGCCGATGCCGAGTCCAGAATCCGCTATTGATATCGCTTTCGTTGTCATCCGGTGATGGTCGGTGCAAATGCAGCAGATTACGACCCAACATCGCCGCTGTCACGATAATCCCTCCAAGGGATTCGAGGCTTCCCGCGCCCAAGGGATTTAAGGCTTGTTCGAGGGACCCTGTCGCCACAGCTTTGCTTCTGTCGAACGCATCTTCGCTTGCAGGCAGGTTCGTCATTATCTATTGATGTGTCAGAATTTTGAAGTCTTCGCAAAATTGAAACGTACGTCTCGTTCATCGATAATCATCGGCCAGCCAGTGCCAATGCTGGCATAGCGATCGAGAGCGAAGCACATCCAGAAAGTTCGCCTCCGCTCTTCTCTCTCAGTCCAATCCTTCGGTGGTGGTAAACATTGCTTCACGTCTAGACCAGCTCCGTCTAGGCGGTGCAGCTGCATCATCTGCGCCAGCCTTACCGCACGCCCTGATGAGAGCCAAGCCCTGGGGAAATACATGTTCTTGAACTCATAACTGCAGATCAGCGCCCACGTCTGGCAATGCGCCAGTGTAATGGTCGACTCGCCAAGCCCTCTCATCTCGTCCAACTGTGCGTATTTCCTAGCGCGGTGGTAGAAATGTTGCTGGAGTCCATCGTACTTGTCTGTGACAGACGCTGCCATGGTCCACATGCTGTATCGCAAGCATACTGGCGGTCGCATGTGAGGCGCAAGGTTTAGCGCAGCCATGAATCGGGGTCGGTGGATGAGGGGAAGCGAGGGGTGTATCTTTGCGAAGTAAATCTGATACCTGCATGAATGGTCAGACTTGCGCTCGTTTCTTATCACACGGCTGAGGCTTACAATTCATCTATGACATCTTGAGGCGGCAGTGGCTCCTCTAATCCCAAGCCAATCATTTCCCAGGGATAGTCTGGCTCCTCGCCGTTTGTGTTCGATGTCTCATTCTGATATGTGGGTGCTGATGCGTTCCTTGCATCTAGCAAGTTTTCGAGTGATTGGTCGAATGGATTCGAGGATTGTGTTCTCGTTGTAGGTGCCGCTTGCTGCAGGGTATTCGCGACGTAGGCGGTCGCTGTGTCCTGGCGGGCTGCGTCTTTGTTCGAATCGGTCGAGTCCTGATTCTTGAGCAGCGTCTCAACTTGTTCTGTCGATCCATCGTAAGCAGCTTCACATCACCTGGAGGGTACATCGACTTACGTAGTCGCTGTTCCAGCAGCTTTACATATCCTCTCTTCGGCCCGCTCTTCTTGCGCACTTCGTCGTACGCGCAGTCATGCGACAAGCGTTTGCATGTGCTGCAGGTTGGTCGGGAGCCGTCGCATCGGAGCTTTCTCTTGCGACACAAGACGCAAGCCATCCTCTTCTGCTTCGCTGCATTGTCGTTCTGTGCATCCTGGCTGGTGGTTCGAGTTGGCGATGGCCTGCCGCCATTGGTTTCTGGCGTTTGCTGGGTCAAATCGTTGAAGTAGGTCTCTTCTGGCGACTCGGAATCTGGCGAAGGCATCCTGCGCTCGTTGTATTTGGTCGTTGCCTGGAAATTGAGGTACCCGGTCTGCGCTGATGCCCCGCGTAAGCAGCACGGGACAAAGAAATCTTGAGATGTTCAGGAGCCTCCAAGACCTCAGGCAGATACAGCAGTTTGGATGGAATATACGAACCAAGCTTGGGTCGGTTAGGGAGCTCTATGGGGTTTGACACTGAGAGAGCCCTTTCACCGCAGGGCGATCAGGCATCACACGGTCGGTACAGGGGTGTTCTACGCACAAGCAGCGGAAGCTGTACGTGTCAGTGGACGGTAAGCGGCGCGAAGCTGAAGCAGCGCCCGTTGGCGAGGTGGCATTCTGCGCCGCATCCGCCAGGCGTCCATCAGCGCGTGTCATCGAAGCCATCCTGGACAAATAATCGCGGACGCCGTTTGCGACCCCAACCGGGGTCGTCTCAGCTCTCGGCACCCGGGCCGCATTCGAGCAACGGCAGGCATCTGCTCGCCATAAATGCCTTTTCAATTCCCTTTGAAGCTGCGAAGAAGCATCTATTCACTGGACCTTGTGTTTTCGTAACGTTAACACCGACCTCCGATGACACGAGCGGGGTCTTTCTAGTCTGTCCAGAAGGAGCTAGCCATGCGACGCTGACAGGGTCCTATCGCTTTGTCCATGACTTCCGTTCAACATGCTCATGCAGTGGTAAGTATGTCGAGTGGTAGGTATGCCTCTCCTTGGCTGGAGTTCATGACGACATTTCGCGTTGCGATCATGCTGCGCCTGGCTGTTTTCGGTTTATTTGTGCACAAAGTCAAAATAGACTTCTCTCGGTCAGTGTGCAAGACACATTCAATATGGCTGATTCCACAGAGAAGAGAACCACGAAGTGTTAAATATCAGATGGCGGTGATAAATTGTATTTTCAAGGGCAGCTTGCAGTGCAGTCTGCAATATATGATACATGTTCGTTCGACAAATATTGGTACACGACACGCTCAGCTGACTTATCTTGGCCTGCGCTTGCCCTGGTTCCTTGGTCGGTCTTGGACCAAGAATGTGTGCTTGTTCCTCTTGTATCGTGTCTTGTAGCCTCCCTTGGCCGGAGTGCCCCATGGACTGACAGGGTGGACTCTACCCTTGGATTTACCGCGACCTCCTCCATGGGGATGATCAGCTGCGTTGCGTTAGCATTGACTATCTCGGAACAGACACTCGAGTACTGACCTGCGTTCATGGCGACACCACGAACCTCCGGTCGCTTTCCTAGCCATCGAGCACGTCCGGCTTTGCCGAGCTGCTCGAAGTGTCGCTGAATGTTGCTGGCTACTCCAATCGTGCAGCACGCGTCTGGAGAAACCTTGCGGATCTCGCCACTCTGCAGACGGATGATGACACTCTTCGTCTCTGTTCCTTTGGCCTTCTCCACTTCCTCCTTGTTGACGATGATCGCGTATGTGCCTGCGCTGCGGCAGAAGACGCCTCCACCCTGTGTCTTGGAGCCCACATTGAACACCTGCGAACCGAGCGGCACCATGTGGATGGGCAGGCAGTTTCCTCGCGCTGCTGTCTTTGCGGCAAGCATACCGGGATCGATGGTTCCACCCATGCTGGCAATCAACTCCTTCGGGATGCCGGTCCTGTAGCTTTCCACCTCGTCTCCTGCACGCATGCCGTCTGCGGCGACGATATAAGACTTCTCGCCCGTCTCGACTCTTGTGACGAGTGCAAGATGCGCGCTTCGGTTGGGGTCGTACTCTATCCTGTCCACGATGTGCTTGCCGGGCAGGTACCGCTTGTAGTCGACGATGCGTATGCGGCGCTTGTGGCCTCCGCCCCTGTGTCGCACCGTGACTCGTCCGGTGTTGTTCCTTCCTCCCAGATGCTGTCCCTTTCGTGCAATGGTGAGCTTCAGGAACGGCCGCCCCTTCCACAGGTGGTCGTTCACGGCGCGCTTCAGATGACGTAGACCGGGTGTGCGTGGCTTGTAGGTGCGCAGGGGGACGAATTTCTCCTTCCGTGGGCCCTCGGTGGTGAGCGCGCCGCCGTCAGCAGATGCGGTGGGCGCAAAGGACGCGGGTTTGATGAGCTGCTCGAAGCCCTGCGAGTAGTTGCGGGCGGTCAGCAGCGAGCGGCCCAGGCGCGAGGGCTGGAACCGACATATCCGTGGCTGCAGCATAGTGTCGAGGTGTGCCCGGGGCGTGACGATGGGCGCGGCGGTGCAATGGGCTGCCGTGGGCGGATTCAATGGCGTGTCGTCGCAGGAGAGCTGCTCGCAAGAAAATCAGACAGCGCCAGATGCGTGCTAGCGCGAAATGGCCCGGGCTCCCGGTTACCTAGTAGACCACATCAGCATCACACATCAGAGCAATAATCATGTGCATAGCCTGAACGAATGATGGAAGGGTGCCAATTCGATCGATACGATTCTTACTTCGACGACACGGATAGAGAAATGAAGTTCAAAGCCGTCACCCGCATCCTTCCAAAACTGCTCCGTCTTGCCAGCCTACAACTAGTTTCACCACTACCAGACGTGACCAACACCGAGCATGTAAAGCTGACTATGTATTAAAAAAATTATCTAAACATTAATTGCGGATCTTGGGCTGTTTTCTTCTTGGTTTAAGGCTCCACAAACTTCCAGTCTATGCTACGCAGCCACTCGATCCGCCTGGCAGCATCATGCTTTCGCCAAAAGAATTTCAGTAGTTTTCCACATATCTATTTTGACAATTCTGCAGGTGTAAAATTCAGGAAGAGTCTATTCTTTTGACGACAGTGCAACAAATTGCGGGTATGGAGATGACCTCACACCCAGGTGCAGGTGCTTATAATGCTCTTACTAACATGAGCACAGGTCCATTACGAAGAGATGTTGGGCATCTTGATCGGAAACTCTATAGAGACTCAACCAGACCAGTAGTCGACCTGACATGAACCCTCTCTGTGATCTTCTCACAGGTGATCTGATTTCCAGCGGATTGAACCTTAACCTTATCGAGTTATCAAGAGCGAAGGAAGCACATTAGCCAGATGTGCATAAACTCGAAAAGTCCAATAAGATACAGAAACTATCATTATCGCAGCATGTTGGTCAAGCAACGGGTCGAGACTTCAGTTCCCTCGAACAGTTTGTTCCGGACAGATCTGGTGTTATCCACGCGCAAAGAAATGCACTCAATTGGATCATTCAACGGGAAGCATGGTGGCAGAAGCCATCAAGCTATGGAATTGTGAGCAATCTAGCTAGTTCTTCAAGGTTTGCGCAGATTCCGGACGCCAGGGAGCCCATCTGGAGATGTTTTATCTCTATACTCATGCAGAGGACCTCTTGGTGCGGATTGACTGTCACTGGTAATTCTTCTGAGAGACTGGCGTTAACCCGAATACAGCGGCTGGAAGCACGTATGGCTGCAACAATGGCGAGAGAGCTCACCGTACAAAGGCGACTGTGTTTTCGTAACTTTGAATTTCGCAGTGCTCGTGTTTCAGCCAGGCCATCTTCCTGGACGATTCGACTTGGCCTACTGGCGCTTCTTCGATGAGCAGTCCTTTGTGAGAGTTTACCAAGATGCACAGTTGAATGCCCTCGTGGGGTCAGTGAGAGACAATGCGCGCCTACGTGAAGTCTGAAAAAATCAACAGTTGTCGAAGCAATATGCAGACATAAGACAGGTCTTAGATCTTACACAGCCTAGACCTAGCGCCTCAAATCTCTCCAGTCCATTCTTGGTGGCTATGTGTATAGAATTACTGGTTGCTTTTCGTGACGGCAGGTATGCAGAGGCCAATTGGAGCGGGTGAGTTGCCCTGCCCAGCCGTCCGCGTTGGCAGGACAGCCGCTAGGCCAGGAGCGGCCAGTCGCGCCGTCCGTGCTGCTCCCTCCCGAAACTGCCCTTCGACGCTCTCACCTGGCATCGCAGTGCATCTGCAGTCGCGCGGCCACTTCTTCTGCGCACCTCCTCGAATCGCTCTACACCGCGCCAGCTCGCTCATCTTGTCGCCAGACATCTATTACGCGTTGGTTCTGGGCGCATCCGCAGGTAAGAGACCCCTACGCGTGCTGGTGTTCGCGTGGGGCCCGCACTGGGCACACGCCAGCCTCAGAGTTCACGTCTCCCGCGCGTTGTTGGCGCAAGAACTGAACACGTGACTTACCGCACACCAAAACAAACCAGCTGCTACATCTCTTCCATCAACACACACCTTGGAGCAGCCCCGACTCTTGACCTCACCACCTCCCCCCCGCAAGCACCCCGTACCTGTACACATTGGAGCTGGACTTCTCTCGCGTCCGTCTACCACCACAGGCGCTGCCATCTAAGGGTTCGTCGCGCTCATCCCACGTCACATCGCTGCCGCCCGCCATATCCTGTGTTTGGTCTGCCAATACTTGCACACGTCGACGAGGAGCGTGTTCAGCACGCTCTCTTACCCGTCTCCCAGCGTGTCTGGTGCTCTTGCAGTGTTGTCAGCCTTCACCGTCGACGCGTCTGTTGTTTGCTATTGCCTGGAACTCGAAGCTAATGCGCCCAAACAGTGCATCACAACACGACCTTACTCGACACTCCGCCCTACGACACACTCAGTCTTCTTCAACACCACTCTAGCCTTGATCAACATATCTAGTATTGCTCGCAATGCCTCCCGCAGTACGTTGCTGTCGTTGTCCACCTAGTCGTTCCATCCCAGAACGTCGTAGTGGGGACCCACCACTCGCGCGTCCAGGCTTACTAACACGTCGTTTCAGGTCAGATCAACACGGCAGCGTGCTGTCACTAATGAGAACGATGAGAACGCCGGCCCTACGCGTATGACGCGTGCAAAGGCCGCCGGCCTGGGCGCGACTGAGCACGCTGGTGACGTGCCTAAGAAGACTCTAGCCACCAAGAAGTCCACAGCTACACTAAATGGCGCTACACGGACACGAACAACGCGTGCCGCTCTCGGGGATGTCAGCAACACCATCAAGGTTGAGGGCCTCGGTGCCGCCGCCAAGGACGGCAAGAAGCCAGCTGCTACCAAGGGCGCCGTCGCCAAGGCAGCGCGTCCTACCGGAGTTCAGAAGGCATCTCAAGCTGAGAAGGCACGTCCTGCTCTTTCAGCGAAGCCTACCAACAAACGCATCGCCACCTCCGACGCCAACAAGCAGGCCGTGAAGAAGGTGAAGGCACCCCCACAGGAGCAGGACACAGAGGAAGAGGAGGAGAACATTGTCCCCAAGGAGGAAGAGAAGCCCGCCAAAGTGAAGAAAGAGGTTACCAAGGTCGAGCCCGTCGAGAAGGAGCCTATTGTCGAGGTCTTTGACGAGCCCCTCGACCTGGACAAGGAGGACAACGATGACCCATTGATGGTGTCCGAGTACGTCGTGGAGATCTTCGAGTACTTAAAGGAGCTTGAGATTGCCACCATGGCCAACCCCGACTACATGGAAAGCCAGAACGAGCTTGAGTGGAAGATGCGCGGTATTCTGGTCGACTGGCTGCTCGAAGTGCACACTCGCTTCCGTCTGCTACCCGAGACTCTCTTCCTCGCCGTCAACATCATCGACCGCTTCCTCTCTTCCAAGATTGTTCAGCTGGACCGCCTGCAGCTGGTTGGTGTCACGGCCATGTTCATTGCGTCCAAGTACGAGGAGGTCCTTTCGCCCCATGTGCAGAACTTCCGTCACGTCGCCGATGATGGTTTCACAGAGGAAGAGATCCTCAGTGCGGAACGCTTCGTGCTCACGGCCCTGAACTACGACTTGAGCTACCCCAACCCCATGAACTTCCTCCGCAGGATATCCAAGGCCGACAACTACGACATCCAGACTCGCACACTCGGCAAGTACCTGCTCGAGATTGGCTGCCTCGACCACCGCTTCCTCGCCCACCCCCCAAGCCAGGTTGCTGCCGCTGCAATGTACCTCGCCCGCATGGTCCTTGAGCGCGGCCCCTGGGACTCGACGCTCGTACATTACTCGGGCTACAGCGAGGAGGAGGTCCAGCCCGTCATCAACCTGATGATCGACTATCTCTCCGGCCCAGTCCTGCACGAGGCGTTCTTCAAGAAGTACGCCAGCAAGAAGTTCCTGAAGGGTATGCGCACTGCTGTCACTGTCAAAATCGATACATAACTAACTCTCCACAGCATCCATCGTCCTGCGCAAGTGGGCCAAGGAATACGTTGTCAATTATGGTAATCCCCTGCATGAAGCGTCCTCGTAGCCCCATAACAAGTGCTAAGAGTTCTTCTTCTCAGGCAACCCTGGTCTTGTCCCCAGCATCCGCAGCCACTACCGTCTTGACGGGCCCGTGTGGACGGCGCGTTGAGGGTATCACCAGCAAGCCGCCATTCTTGCTTGCATCTCGGCTCCCAGGCCATTCGACGGCGTTAATAAAAGGCGTGCTGTTGGTTCTATCATCTTTCTTGGCTTATGTTGCAGCGGAGTCACGGCGTCATCTCATTGAGGCATTCAGCACTTATCATCATTTCTTTGATAGCGACTCTGGATACTCGCTCATAGCACTAGCGACTGGTATACCATGATGGTGTGATACGGGGGCTATCCTTGTGGAACTTGCGGCGTGTGGGCACATTGACTGGACGAGATATCACCGCGGCTGTATGATTAGCGTTGTACGCCGCACGGCGCAATTGAGGTTTCTAACGATCGTCTACTGCCTTGCTGTGACGGTGTATATCGTGCGTTGAGACTTGAACGCGTTTGCACGTACAGTCGTAGGACACGCACGTCATACGTCGCGTAGAGTCGCGTGCATTTGACAGCACGACCGCGTCCGCGTTCGCGCCTGTCACAGCATCCCGCGCGCCAGCCATCGTTGCGACCTCGGCTGGCCATCGCCGCGCCAACGCTAGCCGTCTTGGTCGACGACATCAACCTCCCTCCGCTAGCCGCGCAGCACCACCGCATACAGAATCCCAATAAAGCATTGAGCATTGCATTTCATCGCACGCGATAGCAAGTTTCCGTGAAAAGAGATAAAAACAGGACCCCAGCATCATATCCGAATGCAGGCCGCCGACGCCCACTACCCGGCCGAGGCGTGTCCGTTCTGCGCCATTGCTGCGGCGTATCCGCATCCTGGGGCCCCGGGGGAGCCGCAGCTGTGGCGGAGGGAGAGCGCGGCGGAGAGCCTGGCGTACGCAGTGCCCGGGGAAGAGGAGTGTGGGGGGGGGAAGACGAGTCCTGAGAGCTTTGTCGTGGTGAGGAGTAGGGATGTTGTGGCGTTTTTGGATGTTATGCCTATGACGGGGGGTGAGTGTGCTTTTTTTGAGGGGGATTTGGGGGGGGGGGTGAGATGGGTGGTTGTTGTTTTGATTTGGGGGCGGTGAAGGGGAGTGTATGAGAACGCATGTCAATAACTAACCTTCCATCCAGGCCACCTGCTCGTAGCAACCCGCTCCCACGTCGTCAAAATCGCCGACATGGCCACCCAAGAGAGTCGCGAAATGGGTAAGTCGCACACACATCCCACCTCCCCTCCCATCTAACCCCCTTAGGCTTCTGGCTACCCCTCCTCGCGCGCACCGTCGCCAAAGCCACCGGCGTCGCCGACTACAACATTGTCCAGAACAACGGCGCGCGCGCAGCCCAGGTGGTCCCGCACGTGCACTTCCACATCATCCCGCGCCCGGAGTCGCTGCCGCGCGTCCCGGGGAAGAGCTGGGCGATGTTTGGCCGCGGGCTGCGCGATGATCTGGATGAGGAGGAGGGGGGGAGGGTGGCGCGCGAGATGCGGAGGGTGCTTAGGGCGGAGGTGGAGGGGCTGGGGAGGGAGGGGGTGGGGGCGAAGTTGTAGTGGGGCGTGTGAGGGGAAGGGGCGGGTGGGTGGTGTTGGGTGTGATGGTAGCATGGTTGTGCGGGCTGTGAGGATCACGGATGTGGTTTTGTTGGTGGGTGTCGTGGCTGTGGGTGTGGAAGTACGCTTTTGTCTTGTATGTTTTGTCGAGGAAACAGTCCATCTTGCACATAATTCAGACGCATCCACAAATCCCCCACCCATGCCTGGCCAACACCGCGCCTCAAAACTATAACGCTTCGCACACTGGGCTCTACAATGATTCACGACGACCAACCAGCGCCGCCAGAGCGCCACACTGTGCTTCTCAACCCCCTATGCTGCGCCTCCCCTCCCTAGCCCCATCCTCCCTCTCGACCTGAGTGAAGCAAATCACCCATCCCCTTCCCCCGATCACACCCGTCGTGCCTCGTCAACCCGATCCATCCATCTACCGCGCGATGAGGATAACCTTCCACCACCAGACGTGGTTTAGGCAGTTGTGCAACACAGACTCATACACTTACTCACTCACACACACACTCATACACTCACTCACTTACACACACATACCCACAGCCCAATTCTCACGCTCTACCATCCTATCCACAAACCTTCTAGTTGTATACACCAGCAGTACAGTAGTCCATCCACCACGCCCACACCCGTATACGGACCGTTGTACCCACACCGTAGTCTCCGAACAGGCAAGTTAGAAGCTCAAGACGTTAAAAGGTTAAACAGAAGTTCGGGTACAGATACTCAGGATAGGGAAGTTTAGGTGAGTAGAGACGTGGGAAGGACTTGGGATGGGGAGGTTGAGATGGTTGGGAGGTTGAGATGGTTGGGAGGTTGAGATGGTTGGGAGGTTGAGATGGTTAGGAGGTTGAGATGGTTAGGAGTGTGAGATGGGATCTGCAGGGGTTGGGTTGTGGGTTGTGGATGGGGATGGTTGGAGATGGAGAGACGGGTGGGTGGTTCGGAATGGGCGGAATTGGATGGGTGAGCATAGTTGGTAATATAAAGGAACATAGAGGTCTATTACTTTGTTCGTAGTAGATAAGTAGATTTTTGAAAATTCTCAAGATATTTCGAGATGTGCCAAAAGTCTCGGATATTTGGAACGTTAGGGATGTGTAGAGATTTTAAAATGCTTAACGTAATCTACCATCGAGTGAAACAAAAAGACTTGGTACGACCAACTCTACAACTTCAAACCTCAATATCATCACTATTAAAAAGTAAACCTACATACTCTGTACTTGCATTAGATTCAGAATATGTTTCTGTATCCTTTTTACGTGTTCGCGCGTTATGTCCAGTCCCACCACAGTTCCCACAGCGCCGGACACCTGGTTGCACTCTTTCTTGATAACTACTAACGTGGTTCACCACCGAGTCGCCAACCCCACCGAGTCGTCAGCTCTCCCCCACCAACACGCCTGCGCGGCAACAACGCGTAATGTCTCAACAATGCAACGTGCAAAAGTCCTATAATGAAGGAGACATTTACCTTGCTATCTCTGATATTAAATTAAAGCAAATTCTAAGCGAAAATCGCGCTGCAGAGATCTACAACGTCCCCCGAACAACAATCCGAGACCGACGCGCTGGACGACGCGCCCGACGCGACTGCGAGCCAAACTGCAAGAGCCTGACAAAGCTAGAGGAGGAGGTGGTTATACAGCGTATACTTGACGAGAGTCTACGTGGTGTACCACTCTCGAAGGCACACATACGAGATATGGCGGATAGACTGCTGGGAGAGCGCGGAGGCAACCCTACTGGCAAGAACTGGGTTGATAGGTTTATTAAGCGTACTCCTGAGCTGCGAACGCGATGGAGCCGTCCGTACGATCGCCAGCGAGCTGCCTGCGAAGACCCAGCGGTTATCGAGCCCTGGTTCAGCCTGGTTCAATCGGTGAAGGCAAAGTACGGTATCCTTGATGAGGACACCTGGAACTTTGATGAATCAGGCTTCTTAATGGGCAAGATCACGTCTCAGCTTGTAGTGACAGGCTCAGATAAGCCTGGGAAAGCAAAGAAACTACAGCCTGGCGATCGCGAATGGACTACCCTGATACAAGCTGTCGGCGCGACAGGGAAGCGCATCCCACCCTTCATCATCTTCGCTGGCAAGGTCCTAATCTCTACCTGGTTTGAGCTGGGTATACCACGCGACTGGGTTATCCAAGTTAGTCCAAATGGCTGGACAAGCAACGATCTAGGGGTTGACTGGCTTAAACACTTTAATACGCATGCAAAGTCTGTAGGAGCGTACAGGCTGCTCATTATTGACGGCCACGAAAGCCATTGCTCGCTTGCTTTCCAGGACTACTGCAAGGAGAACAAGATTATCGCTCTCTGCATGCCATCTCACTCATCGCACTTGCTGCAGCCTCTTGACGTCGCCTGCTTTGCGCCGTTGAAGCGCTCTTATGGCGACAGCATCTCAGCCTTGGCGCGCAACCACATCCACCACATCAGCAAGGAAACCTTCCTACCAGCCTTTAAAGCTGCCTACGACCTGACATTTACTGAGGAGAACGCTCGCGCAGGGTTTAGAGGCGCTGGATTAGTTCCATTTAACCCAGATGCAGTGTTGTCGAAGCTTGATGTGAGATTGCGCACGCCAACTCCACCACAGCGCGACGACGCCGCGTGGGAGGCGAAGACGCCGCGCAACGCCAAAGAGCTAGAAGCTCAGACTACGCTCATTCAACAGAGGATGCAAAGGCGCTCAGGTTCCTTAGCGAGCTCCCTTGATGAGCAGGTACGACAGCTGAGTAAAGGCGCGCAGCAGATAGCGCATAATATGGTGTTGCTGCAGGAGGAACAGGCGCGTATGCGAAGCGCAATTGAAGAGCTTACAAAGCGCAAGGGCCGGAAAAGGCGGTATGTACGGGTAGAAGAGACCTTAACAGTTGGCGAGGTATCAGACTTAATTGCTGAGAGGGAGGGTAGTAGTCGTAAGGACGGCGAAACGCCTGCAAAGAGGGTGCGCGCTGAGAGGCACTGCGGCCGTTGCGGCGAGGTTGGGCACAATTCCCGCACCTGTAGGGTAGAAATAGAGGATGCAGATGATAGCGAAGAATCTGAAGTATAATCTACTGTAGTGTATAGTAAAAAAGATTGTTGTGGTGTTGCGCAGCGTTGCCGCGCAGGCGTGTTGGTGGGGGAGAGCTGACGACTCGGTGGGGTTGGCGACTCGGTGGTGAACCACGTTACTGCTATTAACCAAACAAGTCAAACTTCTCAAGTATCTGGCGATGACAATACTTGTTTGTTCGATAAATCTGAGTACCCATTCTTGTTCTTCTTTCCTTGGGTGGCGTTAATTCGTATAGTGGTTGTAGGCTCCCATTCCATCATTTCTTCTCTTGATATAACCTCTCCAGATGTTCGCGTGGTTGCTTGTTGTACAACGTCGCCTCTGTTAATATTGTTGCGTGTGTCATTCTTCCATTGTCCGAATAGTTCCATCTGGTTGCTAACTTCTTCGCATTTTGTGGCAAAAGCAACGTAAGACGCGAGGTCCCTGCTTGAGATTCCAATCAAGTGGCTTCTGAGCTTTGGGTGTATAGCATTCCTCAAATAAGAGATTTTTGAGGACTCATCCCAAGATTCTGCCTCTGCGTTTGCAATCTCTTTTTCGAAACGTCGGTAGAAGGACGTGAAGGGTTCATTGTCTCGTTGTCGAATAGTGTGGAGTGCATGAATAGCCATCTCCTTACGGTTACGTTCACCGTAAAGAGTCTGCGCTGTGGTCGAGACGACTGCAAGGTCGAACGTTGCCCCTTAGCAGCTGCCATCCCACCACCAGCAAGAGTAAAGACAAGTACTGTTGCTGCCTCTCGAGCAAAGGTTACGGTAGCAGCTGTGGAAGATATAGAAGATGAAGGAGAGACTAGTTCCTCTAACCAATAGGAAGACGCGGGAGCCGCAGCAGACTAGAGACGTTTTGAAGCTAAGATGGATCAACCTGGCATCTATGTGAATTTCGGCATCAATGGAATTCATTTTATAAGAGCAATGTTTGACAACGGTTGCCACAGCTATATGGCTATATCAGATCGTCTTCAAAGAAAGTTGCAGCTCCCAACCTTGCCTATTAGGCCACGAACGCTAGAACAAGTTGCTGGAGTCGACTAACATGCAGATCGGTGTGGCGCTCGGCTCGGCGTAACGCTCGAAACACCAGAATTTGCCCACCCACATCACTGAATTGAATCGCCACATTTAGTCGCTGCACTCTTGTAAAAATAAAGGAGGTAATTAAGAAAGGCAATGCAATAAATCTGTTCTATCTAAATTTGCTAGGAAGCGTGACGTTGCGACCGCGTAAAGTAATTTTGGTTAGGGGTGATAGGGCAGCCTCTGGGGCAGCATCCTTTGATGCACCGCCCCTAGATTGTTTCTGACGCTTGTTCTTTACATAGGGTACTTGGGGAGCTTTTCTCTTCCATTGTTGGGTGTTTTGACTCGCTTTGGCAGCCTCTTTCTCTGCTTTTTTGCGTTGTTGTTCAGCCTGCTTCTTAGCCTTCTCCTTCTCCCTCTCCTTCTTGAGTCTCTCTCTCTTATCACGCCTCTGTTCAAGCTCAAGTTGCTTCTGAATCCTCGCATCCTCCTGGTCTTGTTTCCTCTTAGCCTTGTCCAGTTTCTCCTGCGCTGCTTGCTGCTCCATGACTGTCCTTCTCACTCTTGCTTCTCTGCCCTTCCTTGGGGACCACATCACAGCTCCACCATGATACTCTTGACGCTGTTGAAGGTCAAGAGGTACGCCCTTCTTCTTGTGTTTCTTCTTGCTCTGAACTGCCTCTCTTAGGCCTTCATTCTCTTGAGAAATAAGCTCATTGTTGGCTTGAAGATGGTGGAAGACTTGGGTGAGAGTTTTGGCCTCTTTCTTAGCCCCATCCTTCACAGACTCATTAATGAGCTTTCTTATCTTTCTCCAATCAGTCTCAAGAGGAGCTGCAGGGTTGTTTGTAACCTCAGCTTTATTAGTGGTTGTATGGTGGAATCTTTTGAGAACTGCTTCACTGTTCTTTGGCCAGATCCCAGTGGTTGAAAAGGACTTCAAGATGCGATCCTTGATGAAGGAGGCCTTCCAGGCCTTCCAGAATAACAAGAAGAAGTCTCCTTTATTAATGCGGGCATAGCCTTGGCTCCTTTGGGTAAGGTCTGTGAGTTCTCTTGTATATCCAGATGAAAGAGACTTGAACATAACCACATCAAGTGGCTGAAGCGTGTGGGTTGAATGGGGAGGTAAGATCAACAAGAGGATCTTGTTCTGATAGCAATACTCGATGAAATCCAGCATGACATGAGATCCATGGCCATCAATAATAAGAAGGCGCCAAGATCTTCTTGCTTTAACCTTGGTATAGCGGTCAAATACCTGTTCAAGCCAGGCTAATCCAACGTCATTGTTAGACCAGCCTGATGGAGCTAAAGTGTAGAAGACTTGGTGTTTATCTAGGTCAATATCTTGCACCCAATCTGACTGAATGTTGCCATTTAAACCCTGGAAAATGAGGCCAGGAGGAAGAGCATCTCCACCAGCTCCCACACAAGCCAGGACAGTAATCCATTCACGTGAGCCATCTTGAAGGACTTCAGTCTTCCTTTTCTTCTCCCAAGTCTCTCTGCTAAAGACTCTCTTAGTCCTTCCCACCTGTCCAATCATGAAGCCTTTCTCATCCATATTGTATGTATTTCCAGGCAGAACTCCGTACTCTTCAATCTTGCTGTGGACCAGATCAAAGTATAGCTTGTATCTTGCTTCTGAATCAGCCTGGTGGCGTGTGTAGTCCATCCCAGATGTCCAGCGTGAGACAAGTTTGTCATGGTGTTTGTTGATAAAGCGCGTCACCCACCCCTTTCCCACATGCCCCTGAGCTATCCCTGATGCAAATCTTCTTATCATCTCTCTTGTGGGCGCAAGGCCTCTCTCTGTGAGCCTCTCAATATGCTGTATGAGCTCTTGTTCTTGTTGTGGGTTGAGGCGTTGTTGGTTGATTGCCTTGGCTTGCATTGGAGCTTGGGTGCCTTTGCATCTTCTGGCTAGTGTGTGTCTGCTCACATTGTATTTTTCAGCAAATTTTGTATATGAGAGTTGTTCTCCTTCACCCTGCGTTTCCATCGCTTTAACTGCCAGGTCAATTGGGTCCATATTAGTTGAGTTGTCGCGTGTTGAAGTTGGCGTCACTTTGGTGTTCTGGTGTTTGGCCGAGCGTTACGCCGGGCCGAGCGGCACACCGATCTGCATGTTACAACGCTATCGACCAAGTTGCCTTCTTTGATATTATCACGGTTCGCCAAAGAGGCTATTAGGGAGCAGAATTGATAGGAACACTGATGTTGAATTGAAGTGAGTCTATGTGTTTATATACCGGAATGTTCGTAAGTCAGCGGAGTTATGGTGGAGCTCTGTTAACATAGGTCCGAACATTACCGGTCCGAACATTATTGGTCCAAGCAAACTGCACGTAGACTGCGACACCCCCCCCAGGTCTGGCGGTAATAACTGAGCAAAATGAGGGTGGTCAGGCGAAGTTGAGTCGCAAGAGCTGTAACTGAACGTTGTTGTAACGTGTAATAGGCACTGGAAAGATATGCTAATACTGGTGCGGGAATAGGACGTGCGGGTCCTTAGTAGTGTTGGAATGTTGCTTCAGGTCTTTCAGTTCCTTCTTGATGTCGACAAGGCTGCACTGTTTGACAAAGGTGTCAAATTTCTGTCGGGGCAATGCCTTCGTGAGGCCATCAGCAGGCATGTAGTTAGTAGAGATCCATTTGACGTCGAGTCAGCCGGCTGATACTTCCTGTCGAACCCATAGCTGGTGTATATCGACATGTTTCACCTTAGTGTGAAGTCGATCTTCTCTTTTTGTAACAATACCCACTGTCTGCTGGTTGTCACACAGTATTATTGGTTTGGAATCGAGGCGGAGGGATATACCCTTGAAAAATCTTATCCACTCGATCATCTGGGAACCAGCAAGAGACAATGAAAGTAGTTCAGACTCAGTAGTTGATTTGGTGACGGTGCGCTGGACTGTTGACTTCCAGTCAACCATAAGTCCTCCAAAGAAAAATGCGTAACCCTGTGAGCTGCGCCTAGTCTCTGGTTCGTCGGCATACAAAGCGTCTGAAGCTCCGTAGAAGAGTGGTAGGTGAGTAGTTGGCTCATCTGTGTGATATTCTCGCATTCCGAAGCTTGCAGAGCATATGTTTTGGTACCAAGTAGGTATTGCCACACCTTCTTAGCCTTGGCGACGTGTTTTTGGCCCGGATTGATGAGATGAGAAGCCAGTATTACATGTGCTCGGGCGACGTCGGGTCTGCCCCATACGGCAATATAGGCGAGCGAGCCAACAAGCTGTTGATACCATGCAAGTTCTCCCATTTTCTTGAGATTGTATACGTCAGTGAGACGTTGTTCGAAGCGTTGATGGAGAGAGGTATTAGAATCGTGAAAAGCCATCACAATATCGTCGACGAATACGAACAGAATAAGCCATCGGTTAGTGTACAGGCATGGGAATCCTTCGACTGGCTTAAGACCGAGCTTGATGAGTTGTTTTCGGCATTCATTGAACCAAAGTAATGGAGACTCCTTGAGTCCGTATAGAGCTCGGAGAACCAGAAGGAGCTCGTCTAGTCCTGATTCAACTTCGTCTACACCTTCCGGTGTATGGACGTAGAGCTTTCGGTTCATCTTTGCGTTGAGAAATGCCACTGGAACGTCGTATTGATGGAGCTCAAGGTCAAAGTAGTTGGCGATAGCGATAAGGGCGCGGAAGTTTCGAACTGCAAGCGTAGCAGCGTACGTATCGTCAAGCGGAGACTGTAGATCCCCACGGACAACCAATCGAGCTTTGAAACGAGTGATATACCCGTCTTCGTCGGTTTTGTAGGTAAATACCCACATGAGAGGAAGAACCTCACTGTCCGCTGTCGCCTGAGTTTTTTCCGTGCGCTGGACACACCCCTTCAATCGGATGTTCCTCCATTCAATGGACATGTCTGCTTTGAACTCGTTCCTGAACATGTGATTCTGCAGTTCCTTCACGTTCCGAGGTGCGGCTGGAACCTGGTTGATGTGATATCGAGTACCACTATTGAGTTGTTGTTTGAGTACCTGAGCTGTAAAGGCACTGAAGTAATGAGCTCTTGATTCTTCACTAAGATTGGCTGCAAATGAAGCCATTGTGAAGTAAGCGCCTGGTGGTCGCCTCGTTCGTCTTCCTTTGACGATGGCGGACTTATCGATGGAGCTGCTGATATTTCGTGGAGCTGCTTCGCCGTATCGTTGATAGCCTTCTGGTGGAGCTTCATCACGACTTTGAGCAGGAAGGCTCATTGGTCCTCCCAAGCCTCTTGATCCTCGTGGGCGTCTTGTTCCGCCTTGTCCGGATCGGCTGGCCGATGATCCGTGAGGTAATTGAGATGATAGGTCGTCGTCGTCGTCAGTGACGTCTTGTTCGACTGATTGCTGAATATCAGGATAAAGGATGTTGCCTTGGTTTGTTGGAGTTGTGAACTCCTCATCATCAGACTGTTGTGGGGTAACTTCGTCAGGCAATGGGACCATGTGTGCTTCGTTATCATCCTCGGCCAAAGCGGATGGTGATGGTGTAAGTAGCTGGTTATTTAGTGTACCAAAGGAATCTTCTTGAGCACATTGTAGAGGCGTTCGGGGGGATTGTACACCCCCCAGCTGCGTAGCGTTTGGTGAAGCCAAAGGGTTTGCAGCTGAATCCACAGGTAATTGGTGTTGCTGTTGAACCAGTTGTAGCTTCTCAATTGTGTATTCCTCATTTGAATGTGTTGGTATAGTGATTGTTGTGACGATCTCCTGCAAGTGCTCCTTTGTCACATAGCCTTCATAACCATCAAAGAACTGAGTTGGTTCAAAGACAACATCGCGCGTGACAAGGATCTCGTCAGTGGCTGGCAGCCAGATGCGAAATATGTTGGTGCCTACGTAGCCAACGAGGTGTCCGATGAGAGCTCTAGATTCGAGCTTGTCTGCATTTTTGAGCTCTGTATTGAGAGCGTAAGCTCGACAGCCGATGGGTTGCATGTGAGAGACGAGAGGTGAGCGACCGTATACTGCTTCATATGGAGTCTTCCAACCAAGAGCTTCCGTGGGTGTTCGATTGAGGATGTATGCAGCGGTCTGGTATAGTTCTCCAGCAAGGTGTTTGGGTAGGTTGGCATGAATTCTCATTGCTCGAGCACGTATCGTGAGTACTCCTCCAGCTCGTTCAGGCAAGCCAGCAGGCTCTTTTGTGTGCTTAGGAGCCTTCTCATAGATAAGGCCTAGGTTGTTGACAAGTTCTGAGAACTCATTGCCAAAGCCTCGTTCTCCATCCATCCTGATGTAGATGAGTACTCCTCTGTAGACGCGCTGAATGCGGGCGATAAGGCCTTTGAGCCATCGCATGAGCGTTGGTTGAGACTTGTTTGTACAGTGACCGTGCACGCCGTGCACACCTTCGCGCCGTGCACACCTTGGCACCCTCCTGCACACCCGAAAAATGAGGCTGCAGAGCCACATACAATAGATATTATTGCGAGGTTTTTCGTTATAACAGTCTACTAGGTCCTACAATGCATGCCCTGCTCCCATTTCTTATTTGGCCTTGTTGCGCGGCCGCTGCGCGTGGTAACTGGTGGAGGTGCTGGGGACGGCGACGCTTCAACTACAACGCGAGTTGCACCACGCTTACGCTGTTTTTTGGCTGCAGGCTCTGTACAAGGCTTACTTAAAGCCTTGCGCTTGCCTCTTGAGGGCAATTGGATAGCTTTGGCAGCGTCGCTCTCTTGTTTCTTTTGTTGTTTCTCAGCCTTCTTAGCAGCCTCCCTGTAGGCTTTCTCTTCCCTCACCCTCTCTCGTTCTGCCTTCCTCTGCTGCTTGTCCTGCTCATCTTGAAGCTTCTTCTGGGCCTGAAGCTTCTTCTGATGAGCCTTATCTACCTTCTTCTGCAGCTCTTGCTCCTTGTTGGCTTTATAGCGATCCTCGGCTTGGCGGATCTTGTGAGGGCTCCAAAGAACAGCTGCACTACAGAACTCCTTATCATGCTGCAGGTCAAACCTCCCCCGCTTGTTTTTAGAGGGCTTAAGCTCTCCAATTACGTTGCGCAGGCCTTCATTTTCAAGCTGTACAAGCTGAGTGTGGGCGGAGAGGTGAGAGATAGTACGCCGCAACCGCTGCACCTCCTCTGCGTCCTGATTCTCTACCACCTTGCCCAGAATTTGGATAGCTTGCTTCCAGTTATCTGCTGCAATTGGTGAAGGTGTACGAGGCAGCTGCCTGCGCTTATTCCGAAACCTATCGACGATTACAGCTGCGTTGGGTGGCGATAGGCCTGTGACTTCGAAGGCCTTGAGGATGAGGCTTGGGGTAAAGGTCTCCATCCAGGACTTATAGAATAAGTGGAAGAAGTCACGCTTCTTCACGCCTACTAGGCCTTGAGTTGTGTAAACGTGTTTAGTGAGCTGGTTTGTATAGCTTGTAGCCAGAGGTGAGAAGAGTGCTACATCAAGCGGCTGCAGCGTGTGGGTACTGTGAGGAGGGAACACTAGTAGCAGTATCCTATTCCTATCGCAGTACTTGATGAAGGACCAGGTTATATGCGAGCCGTGGCCGTCTACTATAAGTAGTCGCCAACTTCTGCGCGCCTTCTCTCGAGTATAGCGATCAAAGATTTGTTCCAGCCAGGCAAGGCCGACCTCGTCGTTCGTCCAGCCTGAGGGCGTTGCAGTAACAAATACTGAGTGCTTTTCTGCTTCTATATCCTCTACCCAGGTCGATTGTATCTCGTTAGGAGCGCCTGGATAGATGATGCCTGGAGGCAGTGCCGAACCATCAGCGCAGACGCTTGCGAGTATCGACACCCACTGCCTGTTGCCGTCTTGCATAGGCTGGCGCCTTGTTTTTGACTCCACAGAAGCCCTACTGAACACTCGTTTGGTGCGCCTATTGAGTACGCCAATTGCGAAGCCCTTCTCATCCATATTGTACGTGTGCCGTGGCTCAATCGAGTATTCGGTGATCTTGGAGTGCACAAACTTAAAGTATCGTGTGTACTTCTCGCTGCTATCGGCGTGGAGGCGCTGTGCGTCGATAGCGTTGGCCCATTTGTATAGGAGCTGGTCGCGGTGACGGTCTAGGAAGCGAGTAACCCACGAGTTGGAGACCCTATCTGCAGCCAATTCAGAAGCCATGTTTTGTACCATCTGCCTTGTAGGAGGTAGGCCTCGCTCAGTAAGCTCGACTATGAACTCACAAAGCTCTCGCTCTTGTGTAGGGTGGAGTTTAAGCAGTTGTTGATCAGCGTTAGCACGCGACGCGACAACGTGTCGGTGGTGTCGCGACAAAGTTGTGCGGCACACATTGTATTTTTTTGCAACCGCCTGGTATGAAAGTTTGCCTTGTGCATCTGCTACATCTGCCTCTTTAAGCGCTTCTTCTAACGACATCGTGGTGTTGAGTTATGGGGTTGAGGAGTATAGTGGATTTTTGGTGAGGGTGTGCACGGCGCGAAGGTGTGCACGGCGTGCACGGTCACTGTAGCTTGCGCGCCCGCTTATGTTGTACGGGCCTATCTCCATTTGGTCTGTTACCCTGGTCAGGGGCTAAACCCAACAAATTTCCTTCTTCTTCTGCTGTATCTCCTACATTAATAAACAAACACTTATGTCACTATCTAATCTACCCTGCATCTCCGCGTTGGAAGATGCCGCTAAGCAATTCGATGGTGGGCCCTGGAGCTTCCTGCTAGCCAGCGAGTTGAGCTTTGCCCACAGGCTCGCATACGACCCGCCAAACCTGGACTACTAAAAGCTGTTTTGGAGCAAGGCAACTGTCTTGGACTTGCAGCGTGATGCTCTATTCCGCCCGCACAGCGCAGGCTGGCTGATTCCAGCTAAGACAAGTGTCTGCAAGCCTGTCTTTGTCGCCCACTCCGTGCTGTTGGCGATATGGCTGTTGAAGGAGACGCTCGCCAAGGACGCGCTGCCTGCTGATGCTTGGGCCCAGCTGGTCTCTGCAGCGCAGGATCTTGCCAGCAGCCCAAGCAACGGCTTCCAGAAGGAACCCCCTTTAGCGCAGCAGCCCCGCAATTCCCCACTACTATCGACAAAGCGTGCTGCTGCATCCAGCTCAGCGCGGCTGTTTAAGCGCCTCTGACAAGCCACCAAGTCTCCCAGCCCTGCGACGCCGCAGGAAGCAGAGGACAAAGCGGAGGAACCTAAACAGCTTGAGCCGCCTAGTGAACCCAAGGCGGCTAAGGACCCCAAAGAGCCCCTCCATAGACAGGTTGGACAGGAGGAACCTGCCCAGATCACAAGCGTCTCTAACAAAAACCACCGTGCTGAGCGGAAGCGCGCCAGGAAGCTGGAGCTCATACAAGCGCAGAAGAAACAGGACCTTAGGTTGGTACCACTGCCCAAGTCAGCTTCTCGCAGGGAGCACGGTGCCTATGCCTCTATCTTGCGGCGGGATAAGCTGTTCATCTCTTAGATCCTTAAGCAGCTGGTCGATAATGGCGACAACCTATACAGCAGTGCCCCAGCGCCTTACCTAACAGCTTCTGGCATGCTTGACAAGGCCCGCTCCATCAGCAACGCTACCTCCCAGGCCCCTGCGGCTGCGTTTCTGCGGAGCTGGCGCACACAAGGCTCACCCTTTGTGCAGGAGTCTGTAGAGGATCGCCCGCCTGCTTCCTCGCGCACCTGCTGGTTGCTGTCGCAGAAGAGTAGCTCCTCAACTGTGCCAAAGAGCGCGCTCGCCTCGGCCTGGAGCCTGTGCGATCGCTACGAGCAGGAGCTGGATATCATCCATATTAAGTACCACTGGGCCATGGCTTTCCTTAGCAAGGCGTACACTGAGAGGATGGACCAGATTAAGGAGCAAGACGTCGCCCGCAGCAGGGATGCTAAGAACCAAGGCGGCAGGGGCAAAGTCAGCTCCAAGGCCATAGACGCCCTACTGCTGTCTGCCACCGCCACGTTGGGGCGTCAGCAGCGTCAGCAATTCAAGAAGCGGCTGCACTAAGCGCTCCGCTGGTACGAAGCAGCCAAGCAGCTGGGCTAGGGTATGCTCTGCCTAATGCCGCACGACATTATCTCCAACTCGTGGGTAGAGAACAATCTCCGCATCCCCTTCTGGCACATCTGGCTCAAGTTGGTTGTGAAGGTGAATCCAGTGGCCTACAAAGCAAGCATAGCCTTAGACGCCTGGCTAGGCTCAGAAGGCATCTCTAGCAGATCCATTAGTGAGAAGGCAACGCTGTCGATTAAGGCAAACACGCCAACATCAGCAACGCAAGTGGAGGAGATTAAAGACAGCGAGCTGGAAGACAGCAAAGATAGTGACGACCACAGCGTTAAGCCTGCGCCCTCCCAAAGGACTACAAACAGCCCTGCGGCCGCCCGTGCAATGCGCCAGCTTACCTTAATCAAGCTCTGTAAGCCTTTTGCAGGCACATAGTGTGCTGTAATCAATTGCTCTGTGCTGTGCATTTAGTGTGTTGCCTTCTTGCGTTGGTGTTTACAGTGTTGTTCTGCTGCGTTGATGCAGTGCAGTTGTTGTCCGCGCGCTAGCGCAACCCTAACCACAAACATCAAGCCCTACCCCCATGAATTACAAAGCTAATTTTGCTGCAACTTGCACAGGTAATGCGGGTTAGTGCCACAAATCATACGTCCAAGTTTGAAGCAGATAGAATCTGTTGTTGCAGAACAACCGTAGTTAGGAGGAAAACCAACCATTCTCGTGATACCGTGTTTGTGCACGTGCCGCCCGTATCGCGTGACGATCGCCAACTTCAATTTACGCGACAAACACTCTAACTTCGACACGCGACAACTCTATCAATATGGATCGGATTAACGAAGCGATTGCAGCAATCCAATTACGCGAGCCAGGAGATGATCTTGTATACCAGGAGTATGCTGATTGGTTTGGTGTAGATAGATGTACGCTGGCTCGAAGACACCAGGGCCGTCAGGGCACGCGACAAGCCAAAATCTTCGACCAAAAGAAACTTACGCCAGCACAAGAGGAGGAGCTTATACTCTATATTAGAGACTTAACAAGGCGAGGCCTACCGCCCACTAACACCATGATACGAAATTTTGCCTCTACGATAGCCCACGAACGCGTTTCTGAGTCCTGGGTGACGCGCTTCAAGCACCAACACGAGGACGCGCTCATCTCAAAATGGGGCACCGCCATGGACGCTACACGCCACTTAGCCAACTTATACTTCAAATACAAGCTCTACTTTGAGCTCCTGCATGGCAAGATAGAGGAGCATGAGATCCTGCCCTACAATAGCTACAATATGGACGAAAAGGGCTTTATAATAGGTGTGATTAGGCGCTTGAAAAGAGTCTTCACACGCAGCCAATGGGAGCGCAAAGAGGTCACCGCTGCCCTCCAGGATGGCTCTCAAAAGTGGATAACAACTATCGCTGCAATCTGTGCGGATAGGACTGTGCTGCTGCTGGGGCTGATCTACAAGTCTGTAAACTGTACGATACAAGCGCAGTAGGTGGCTGATATCAAAGCCAGCAAACACAACGTCTTTGTAGCTTCAACACCATCTGGATGGACAAATAATGACGTAGGATTGGCCTGGTTAGAGCAGGTTTTCGACCGCTGCACGAAGAAAAAAGCCCGCCACAGGAGAGAGTAGCGCTTACTTATCCTCAACAGCCACAGCAGCCACCTTACAGACAACTTTTAACACTACTGCCTTACGCGCAAGATCTTTGTTGCTGTATTTCCACCTCACATCACCCATACGCTGCAACCGCTAGATGTTGTTTGCTTTAAGCCATTAGCTAACGCGTATTCAAAAAAGCTTGCAAACTTCACCCAACAGAGCCAAGGGCTAGTCCCAATCAAGAAGGGCGATTTCTTCATGTTGTTCTGGGACTCCTAGCGTGAGAGCTTCACGAAGCGGACGATCCTACGCTCTTTTGCTGCTACTAGTATATGGCCTATGGATCGAGAGAGAGTGCTGAAACGCTTCCCACCGAAGCCGCCAAACAAGCCAAACAACAAGCCCGAGCCCACCTGGCGTGAGGCGGATCGCCTCCTACACGCGGCAGTTAACAGATCGTCGTCCGAACTCAAAAAAGTATCTACTTTGCTCCACCACCTCGCGAACCAAAACGAGCTTCTCACAGATGAGAATGAGGGCCTACGCGAGGCTCTCACCACCAAAAAGAAGCACAACAAGAAGGGCAAGGTGCTTGATTTGCAGCAGAGGCAGGAGTATCACGGTGGGGCTGTCTTCTGGTCCCCCCGAAAGATGGCTGAGGCTGAGGCACGTGATCGGACGAACAAGCGCCTCGCTGAAGAGGAGAAACTCCAGAAAGTTGAGATGACGAAGCTCAAGGCTGCTAACGCCTTATACAATAAGAAGCTTAAGGAGGAGAGGCGTGTGGCGACTGCAGCAAAGCGAGAGGAGCGCGAGAAGGAGAAGGCCGAAAAAGCCGCTAAGGCAGCTGCTCGAAAGGCAGCCCAAAACACCACTGCACCTATCCAAACTTCCCAGACAGGTAAGCGCAAAGCCTCACAGGTATCAGCTCCAAAGGGCAAGCGGCAAAAACGTTCTAGTGGTGCTGCAGCACCTGCTGAAGTCGCACCTGCTGTTCCAGCCAAGGTCGCCCGCAGCGGCCGCGCTGTCAAGCTGCCGACTAGATACACATAATCTGAGTAATGCAAATTGTTTGCCATAGTTAACATATCAATCCATCAGAAAATCTCGCAATAATAGCTATTGTATGTGGCTTAAAAGCTTCATGTTTTGGTGTGCAAGATGGTGGTTGGGGCGATCGTCACGCGATACGGGCGGCACGTGCACAAACACGGTAGTGATGTTGGTGGTGGTCGTCCTCCATCGCCAACCCCGTCTCCCCCACCTAAAACCACATCACGTGGCCGCAACGTCAAACTACCAGCAAAATTCAAGTAGCACATCTTTTTTGCAAGCAATAAATTGGTACTACGCCACAAAATCTTGTGATAATAGCTGTTGTGGGTGGCTCAATAACCTCACTCAGTTTTGACGCGTTTTGGTGTTGGCGTGCATCACGCGCACGGACACGGTAAAGACGCCGACGTTTTGCCGGCCCAGCCTTCGGACTCGCGACATCGCCTCCCATCCTTCTGCCTGTGTTAAAACATCTTTTGTGGACGCGTCGTTTGCTGGGCTTTCTCAGAATGGCCTCCATATCTAGGTCGAACATAATCAACGATAATCCTATAGGCTCGGGCTTAGATTCTTTTCGCGGTTTGTTCAAATCCACGCAGGCAGAGCTGGAGATCCCGAGCCTCTCGGAAGCAGTGCTGTTTATCGTTAAGAACAGTGAGCCCTAGCACTTTGATCTCACTTCTATCGCTGATATATGGTAGATTCCAGAAACCTATTGCGTGATCTGGTACTAGCATTTCAGATCATTCCAGCTTCTCGTCAACTCCCTTCCAAGTCCCGAAACGCAACGCTCCTTGACGATATCGACCGCTTTACTCCTAATATTACATCAAAAGCATACGATATTCAGCGCACTGTTATTTTATGCGAACGAGTCGTCAGGTGCGAACCTGATGAAGAGATCTGGGATGCTCTCTACGACCTCGTCGCCGAATCGACGCCTCCACCCCGCCCTACCTCGTCCTTGCAACAAACACCCTTGTCCATCAACACGGGCGGCTTCGCGAACTCGACCGAGCACCGTAAACACGTAGACGGTGTGCTAAAGGAGGAGCTTGGACACGTATACGTTGGCATACCCGGCTTCTTCGACGCGTTCTTCGGAGATGTGCCAGGTCTAAGACCTGCGGCACAGGCTGTGTTCGACAAGTGCCAGGAAGGAGATAGCCCCCTCTATCGGTTGGCGAGCGGCTGGCAAGGCTGGCCTGAAGGGGCGAAGGAAAAAGATGTTTTGAGCTGGTTCGCTCCGCTCACAGACCGGCTGTTGGACCTCACAGAAGGGCATCAGCTGGAATCTAGAGTTCGGCGGCGACCACTAGCACAGCCGAATCAGCCTCTGCAAGGCTCCACTGCTGATCGCAAGCTGGACATTGGCTTTGTGGACGATCCGAACGCCGGCGTGAACTCGAAGTGTCGATGGTCACATATCCTCATACCCGGAGAGCTCAAGAGCAACCCATCAACTGACAAAGCGTCTAAGGCGTGGCTCGACCTTGGCCGATACGCGAGGGAGGTGCTCGCCGCCCAAGACAGCCGCCGTTTCGTTCTCGGCTTTACGCTATGTGGATCTTTCATGCGGCTGTGGGAGTTCGATCGGCTTGGGGGCATCGCCTCCAAGCAATTCGACATCAATGAAGATGGACTGCAGTTTGTGTCTGCAATGCTTGGATTTCTCTGGATGAATGAGGAGCAGCTGGGGTTCGACCCGACCATCATCACAGCTGGGGACAAGCGGTACATCGAGATCGAGCGGGACGACGGCAAAGAGCGCCTCGTCATCGACAAGGTGATAAAGCGAGTAGCTTGTGTCGCTGGTCGAGCAACGACTTGCTGGAGAGTGCATCGGGAAGACGAGCCCAACACTCCGCTCGTAGTCAAAGACTCCTGGCAGTACCCAGAGCGCGAGGAAGAGGGTGAACTGCTACGCGAAGCAACAGAGAAGCATGTGGTGAACGTTGCGAGGTACTTTCACCACGAGACGGTTCGGGTAGGTGGTCAAGACGACGACATCCGCACAAATGTACGGAAAGGCTTGGACATTACGAAAGCGACGAACTACAAGCCAGAAAAGCTGATGCCGCCGCCAAGCACTGCACATCGCGCCTCGCGGAGAGACGGAAGTAGCAGCCTCGCCGGCCGGAAGCGATCCTCGAGCACCGGCGCACCGTTACCGCCTAGCAAACGCACTTGCTCAAGCTCCCCAACGAAACCTGTAATCGCGAACCGGGTCCATCGCCGCGTCGTTATCTGCGACTACGGGAAGCCCATATACAAGGCAAGCTCGCGAACGAGTCTTCTTGCCGCGCTGGAAGGCTGTATCGAAGGGTACGAATCTTTGCACAAACGGGCGGGTATGCTTCAGTGCGATATCTCGCCGAACAACCTCATGGTTAATGAAGACGAGGAGAACCCGTCCTGGCGCGCGTTCCTGATCGACCTGGACCTTGCTATCAAAGAACAGCGCGAGAAGTCTTCAGGGGCGCGGGGGAAAACTGGTACCCGAGCATTTATGGCAATTGGAGTGCTCCTTGATGAAGAAAACCATTCGTTCATGCACGATCTCGAGTCATTCTTCTGGGTCCTCTTCTGGATTTGCATTCATTATGATGGACCGGCCAAAGATATTGGGGCGACGGAGTTCGAGAAGTGGAATTATGTGAACATGGAGGAGTTGGCGGAACTAAAGTCCGGGCTTGTTAGCAGAGAAAGACACTTCCTCAACCGGATCACAAAAGCATTCACACCATACTACCAGCCGTTGATTCCATATGTGAATAGACTGCGAAGGGCTGTCTTCCCAATGGACAAACCGTGGGAGAACGAAGACAAGACATTGTATTCTCGGATGAAGGAGATTCTTCGAACGGCGCGGATGGAACTGGAAGGCTCAAAGCAAACACCGCAGTAAGAGGACAAATCGGTTTAGTGTAATTGTACGCGCAGAGTCGACACTGATCCCGCTCACTATTGATATTCAATGGATCTTTGTCTCTTCCTACCGTCATTGAACCTCTCTTACCTCGCCATAATTCAATACCTCAGATCCAATAGAAACTCTGCACAGATTTTGCTCAGGCCTACAGCTGTGTCATTTTGCAAAGCCGAGCAGCTGCTCTCCAAGAAATGCCTTGATATTCGAATTTCGCAGACATATCACTATTTCTTAGAGGAATCAATGTTTTCACGCTGAAGCCAATGCTTCTCTACTTCTTCAAGAAGGCGGGCTACTTCTGTGTGGCTTCCCTTCTCCGCCCAGAAACGTAGGGTTCGTTCTTTGCTGTCCCATTTTAAAGGATCGGCGTCCTTCTCTAACAAGTACCTCACGATGTCTAGCTTCCCAAACTCCGCAGCTTGATGGAGGGGTGTACCAAGACCAAACGGCTTGCGCTTTGAGTATGTCTTAATTTAATAAAGGTTAAATATTGGAACAAGGTCCCTCTGGTAGTATGACTACCATGGATAACCGAGTAGGAGAGGAACAAGGCGGGGTGGCTGCAACGTATTGTATTGACTATCGTGTTGTGTGTAAGACTCACACTGTCATTGTGAGTGCCATTGCCCACCAGGCAGTGCCTGCCACAACAGCATATCATGTGACTCCCGAACACCTTCCACCCTGGACTGAACCCAGTTATTCTCAACATTAAAAGTTATAAGTAACGTAAAGCACCACCGAGCCGGCAACACCACCGAGCCGGCAACTTTTCCTTGGCATTGCGAACACCATGTACAAAACAAGCAATTACTTACTACCCTCTGCAGAACCCGCGTACGACGCACTTGTATTAGATGCAGAATCTTCTTCTGCATCTTTTTGGCACGTACGAGCGTTGTGCCCAGTCTTTCCACAGTTGCCACAGTGCCGTTGACCTGGCTGGGCTCTTTCTTGACCACTACCACTGCGCGCTCTCTTTGACACCGTACGAGCTGCAGCTGCGCTCTCAGCTACAGACAACGCTGCAGCACCATACTCTATTGTCCCACCATACTGAATCTGCTTTCTTTTACGCCCTTTGCGCTTAGTAACCTCTGCTAATTGCTCCTCAAGCTCTCGTACACGAGCCTTGATGATTACATTTTCATGCAGCATCTCCTCAGCTCCTTTTACCAGCTTTGAGAACCCTTCCTGAGCAGATGTTGGTGATCGTACGAAGCGCTCACTTACGAGCTTTGATTGCGACCCAAATTCGTACGTATTGCTTGGGGTTCTGGATTGCCATGATGTTTCTGGTAGAGGTACTGGTGGAGGGGTATGAAATCGCACTTCAAGCCGATCAATGACTACCTGCGCGTCAGTAGGCACTAGTCCTGATGCCTGAAAGGCCTTCTTGCAGTTATTGTACGTAAACACGTCGAAAAACGCGTCTCTAAAGGCTGGGAGGAAGCCTTCCTTGTTAATGTGGAAGACGCGTTTGGATGCCAAGGCTCGTACGCGTTGGGAGTACTTCAGTTTCAACGGTGAGAAACACACCACATCAAGTGGCTGAAGTATGTGTGATGAGTGAGGAGGCATACAGAGGGTTAAGATTCTGTTCTCCAGGCAGTAGTCCTTAAAAAAAATTCTGGTTGAGATGGCTCTCATGGCCGTCCAAGATAAGCAGCCTGTATAACCCCTTCTGACGCGCTCTTGTATGCACGTCAAAATGCTTCAACCACTCAAGACCAAGCGCGTTGTTTGTCCATCCGTTCTCAGAGACAGAGAGCTTCCAGTCGTACGGTATATTAGTCTCCTCATACCAGGCAGAGATGTGGACACGCCCCTTGTAGATAATGAAGGGTGGGATAGCATACCCAGCAGCGCAGATGCTCTGGATAACTGTAACCCACTCCCGATCGCCTGGCTGAATAAGGTTTGGTCTTGTACGCCTCTCTGAGCCTGTAACAACCTTCATTGAGCCAATAGCTCCCATCTGGAAGCCGGTCTCATCAAAGTTGTGGATGTCCTCATCTAGGACCCCATACTTGTCTTTTGTCTCCTGTACGAGCTTGAACCACGCGCTGATAACCTCTGGATCTTCCTGGAGTATTCTCTGACGGTCCTTTGCGTGATTGAAAGCCATCTTGAGTTCTTCCGTACGCGACACAAATCGCTCAGCCCAGTTCTTGCCAATAGGTGTCCCAACCACGTACAGCCACCCCGAACATCAACTTTTCCAGGTCAGCGAAAGGTCGATTTCCATCGATTTTTCGTTCAAACACGACTCAAATGCCTTCTTAAATCTGTTTCCCAACGTCCTCTCCCCGCTGCAGGCGTTGTGGCAGGCGCGCTGCCCTCTTTTGTCTTTCAGCTCTTCGCTGAGCTGAAATCTCTTCAAAATGGCCCGTGCGCTACTCAGATTTTCACGTTCGGTCGAAGGCCACAACCACCACCAAGACAAGGAGACAGTCCTGCCACTCCTTGTTCTTGCAAGATATGGGCACCTGCTAGGCCTAAACACAAAGGCTCTCCATGCGAAGAGCCATAGCACGATCCGACAGAGCACCGGCTCTTGACACGCAAACAAGGCAGCCAGCATGGCCTTATATTTCACGACTTCTAGAGATAAAGAAGATGGACAGGCCTGGCTCTGCCTTCCTACTCTACCTATATCCTCGACACAGGCTCTCCTCGCGCAGAGCTACGGCTTCGATTCGACAGAGCACCGGCTCTCCGCACCTACTCTTTCCTACTCTCTTTTACGGCACTTAACTGCCTCAGAACACAAGGGACTCACCCTAATGTATCTACACTGCTTAGTCTCCCCAACTGGCGGGGGAGCTGTAGCTTGAGATGGTAGCAATACCCGCGTACGCAAGAAATGCTTTCTAAGGTAGTGTAGCAGCACTGTAATTCCTTAGCTTAGCACGTCCTATATGCCCTTCGGGAGGCGGTGATGGTGGACTTAATCCCCATCCTATGGACGAAAATCGAATACCAACCAACCAACCAACCACGTACAGCCAACAGTTTATCTGCAATATCTGCCACCTCACACAGCCGGGGGGCAAATCCACGCGAATCAAGGTCAAGGATGTATCGTACGATCGTTTGCTCTTCTGTCGCAGAGAGCTTTCGGCCGTTGGGCGTAGCAGACAGCCGGAAGGTGATTTTGTTCTGCCGATCAGAGAGCCGTTGATGTGGGACGTTGTATGCTAGAGCAGCAAGATGCACGCTCTTAAATTGACCTGATTCGTACGCCTGGAGTGCGAGGTCTATCCTGCCTTCTTGCTGGAGTAGCTTAGCTTTGCGTTGTTGAGCCATTGTTGTTTGTACGTGGTGTTTGCAATGCCAAGAAAAAGTTGCCGGCTCGGTGGTGTTGCCGGCTCGGTGGTGCTTTACGTTAGCGTATATATATCAAGAGATTTGTGGGTATACCTTGTTGGTACGGTGTCTTCAACACCGAGGTTGATACGGCCCGATATTGTTTCCGCAGGCTTCCGGTCTACCCAGGTACTTAGAGAGGGGGACAAGCATGTAGAACAACAACAACGAAGAATGAATCAACCATAACCACCTGCAATAGCTTGCAACCCCTTCGCCTGCCAAAGGTGTAAGACCGTACGGCCATAATCGGCAGTATTACCCTGCCAACAAGATTACAAATATTCTTATATGAAACTATACCTTTAGTTGCGCCACCTTTGCTAGTAACGTACTCCACAAGCGAGCCGGTCACCCAAGCGAGCCGGTCACTCAATTCTACACCAAAAATTAAGATTTTTGCACCTTAATAATTCTACAACCAGATAATAGAATTGTCTAAAACTTGAAATACTATGCTGCATCTACGTAAAGATCAATTCTATAGAAGCGCTAGGATCCTGTATCAGTCGCACCGGAGTTATTAAACAAAAATCAAAATACAGGGATTATTTTAGCGTACTTTCTAATAACTCTACACACGTTAAGGATAACGTAGTTCACATGCGAGCCGTCCAACCTAAGCGAGCCGTCCAACCTCACTAAATGCAGCCCACCATCAACTCGCAGTAAAATGCCATCACAACGCAACGCGCAATTATCTTATACTGAAAGCACATTACAGGTTGCTATCCAAGCTACAATTGAAGATCGCGATGAGAGCGAACGACGCGTTATTGCAGCCCTTACCGTTCCAAGAAGCACGCTTCGAGACCGACGTGCTGGGGCCCTCCCTCGACGCGATCGCGTGCCCAACTCAAAGAAGCTGACCAAGCTAGAAGAGGAGGCGCTGGTCCAACGTATACTTGACCTTGACAAGCGAGGCATAGGCGCGACAAGGGCTATGGTGCAAGATATGGCCAACGATCTGCTTGCTGAGCGTGGTCGAAAGCCTGTTGGCAAGCACTGGGTAGACAACTTGAAGACGCGTACGCCAGAGATCAAGCTCAAGAGGAGCCGTCCATACGATCGTCAGCGAGCTCTAAACGAAGATGCATGCGTTATAACGCCCTGGTTTGAGCTGGTTGCCAACACCAAGGCCAAGTATGGTATCGCTGATGACGATACATACAACTTCGACGAGACAGGCTTCATGATGGGGGTTATACAAGGTCAGATGGTCTTTACATGGTCTGAGGAACGCGGCAGTCCAAAGAGGGTACAGCCTGGCAACCGTGGGTGGGTTACAGATATCCAGGGAGTCAGCGCCAAAGGGTGGGCTCTACCACCCTTTCTTATCTTCCCAGGCAAGGTCCTAATTACGTCCTGGTTTCACAACCTACCACGAGACTGGGTAATTGAAGTGAGCCCTAACGGCTGGACAACAAATGAGCTTGGTCTTGCCTGGTTAAAGCACTTTAATACCCATACTAAGCCGCGTAGTGTGGGTGCCTACAGGCTGCTGATTGTGGATGGCCACGAGAGCCACAGCTCACATAAGTTCCATAAATACTGTGAGGCAGAGAAGATTATTGTCCTCTGCATGCCTCCTCACTCATCGCACCTGCTGCAGCCACTTGATGTGGGTTGTTTTTCGCCCTTGAAGCGGGCGTATGGTGATGAGAAGCTTGGCACGATACGGCACCAAGCAGATCAAGAAGGAGGCCTTCCTACCAGCCTTTAAAGCGGCTTTTGAGAAGGCAATTACAAAGGAGAATATCTGCGCAGGCTTTAGAGGTGCTGGACTGGTCCCACACAACCCAGAGGCAGTGATATCGAAGCTTGATGTGGTCCTTCGTACGCCAACTCCGCCTAAGCCAGAGGACACCCCATGGGAATCAAAAACACCAAGCAACCTCCGTGAGGTAGAGGCTCAATCAACGCTAGTTCGTGAGCGCATACGACTGCACAGAGACTCTCCAGTTTCTCCGCTGCTTAGAGCTGCTGAGCAGCTTAATAAGGGTGTTGCGCTAATAGGGCATGAATCAGTGTTAATGCGACAGGAAGTGGCAGGGCTTCGAAAGGCAGTAGACATAGCAACAGAGGTAAAGAGTCGAAAGAGAAAGTATATTCGGACAGAGGAGACCCTTACAGTAGGGGAGATAGCTGACTTAATAGCTGAAAAAGATGGTGGTGGGTTAAAAGAGGGTAGAGAGTCCTTAAAGAGGATGCGTACGCAGAGGCACTGTGGACGTTGTAGCGAGCCTGGCCACAACACTCGCACCTGCGCAGTAGATATTGTTGATCTAACTAATAGCGACAAGTCTGAATAGTATTTCTACGTTCTGTATATTGTAATAAATTGTAGTGGTGTTGCAGAAGGTGTAGTATAATAGACAGGCTTTTGAAAACTGGACGGCTCGCTTAGGTTGGACGGCTCGCATGTGAACTACGTTAGAGCTTACTATGGTATCTGTTGGAAGGCTCTCGCTAGCGATGAAAGGAAATAACTATAAATGCATTCTGTTCGATGATTGAGCAGTTGATTTTGAGCATCGGCAGCGTCTGCGGCGCTGGTGCTGCTTTGGTTGTCTGCCATCGTGCTGGCGGGGTTTGACGCGTTGTCGGTGTTGTCTCGCTGGTTGGTCGCTTCCAGCGCGTGTTGTCGTACGTGATCGGGTCGTCAATGGACGTTCGTACGGTTAGGTCGTGATGCGTTGCTGACGCGCTGTGATTGAGCATCGGCCTGAACCAGCAGCTTTAGAGGGAGGTTAAGAGTGCTTCGTGTTATCTCTGCCTCGCTCTGTTCTTAGCACATATGTATCGCCCCGAGATTTATCACGTCGGGGTGTCAACAGTCTGTCTCTTCTACCTTGCTGTCTGTGATCGCCTCAAGCAATCACTGATCAGTGTTGGAAGGCTCTCGCTAGCGATGAAAGGAAATAACTATAAATGTATTCTGTTCGATGATGGTTTTCTCTCTCTTGCTACGAACGTGGGTGCTATGAACATATACGTGGTGTTGGGATAGGTAGGGCCGAAGTAGGATCGACGCGGAATCGTTGGGCGTCGATGGGCATCATCCAGCATCCAATGTACCTACTGATACCTGTGATCCAACAGTATCATGCGTAAGTTTTGTGAGTGGAGATGCACGGTGGGGGTGCTTGGCGGATGATGCGGAACCTCTCTATCGTCCAAATTACATCAAATCCTACCTAATTCTGTATACAATACAATGTTAACCTGTTTCGAGAAGCATCTCTGTGTGCCCCCAGAATGTCTACTACTCGTCCATTTCATCCATCTCATCTATCCTATCCATCTCATGTATCCCATCGATCAACCGTCCTAAAATGGCTACTCCTTGTCCATCAACACCACCCCATAGTCAGCATTTATCACGGGACCAGCGCCTGCAGGTACAGATTCTACGGCTAGCTGGTCATACGTACAGATATATCGCCAACCTCCTCCACGTCACCGAGCGACAAGTTGAGTGGGCAGCTACTAGTGTTTCTGTCACTCCAAAACGACGTAGTGGTCGCCCACGTATCCTTACAGATGCCCAAGTAGACGAGCTTGAGGCGTACGTCCGATCATGAGCTGGCATCAACTTGCGTACGGTCCCTTTGACGCATGGGGGGTGTCAGAGTACGTGATACACACGCCGCATTGCCCGAGCCAAGCCACCTCTCACCCAACTCCATAAGGACTTGCGCCTTGCCTGGGCTCGTGAGCATGTCAACTGGGAGCCTTGGCAGTGGTGGAGAATCCTCTGGAGTGACGAGACGTGGGTAACTGGAGGGCGGCACCGTCGAGTATGGGTAACAAGGAAGACTGGAGAGGAGTTAGATCCTACCTGTACTGTTGACAAGGTACCAAGAAAGCGTGGCTGGATGTTCTGGGCCTGCTTTTCTGGTACTACAAAAGGTCCCTCCCTTTTTTGGGAGAAAGAGTGGAAGACTATCAACAAAGAGAGGTACTGTGAAAGGATTGTACCACTTATTCATGGGTGGCTACGCCTTAATCCAGACCTTGAGTTTATGCAGGATTCAGCCCCAGGTCATTCTGCAAGGCTGACCCTTTCTGAGCTACAAGAAAGAGGGATAACGCCTATATACTGGCCTCCATTTTCACCAGACCTCAGTCCAATTGAGCCAGTCTGGGATGAGATGAAAGACTATATTGAGAATCACTATCCTGACCTGCCTAGAGGGAGGCAGTACACGTACGATCAACTCAGGGGGGTTATACAAGAGGCATGGGACTCAATTACCCCTGAGTTTCTTCAGGGCCTCATTGAGACTATGCCAGCTCGTTGCCAGGCAGTCATTGACGCTCAAGGTGGTCACACAAAGTACTAAGATTGTATGTAAAGTATGACAAAGCCAAGATTTGGCCACCCCGAATAATACAGCCGAACATCTCCACCGTGCCGCCCCACTCACAAAACTTACGCATGATACCATAGTAGATATTCACGGCCCACGCAACTACCACCACCACCAACACTATCTCCACACGTTCATAGGCACCCGATTATGAAGCGGCGTCTTTCCGACAACCACGACTCGCATATTCTTCTTCACAGTACCGTCATCGCCAAGTGCCGCCGCATCCAGCGCTCTGGCATTGCAGGCACCTCACCACCGCCTTCGAATCCATCATCGCAGACGCTCGCCGCGGACGAAGCTCCGCCCTCGACCGCTGCTGCACAAGACAAGGAGATTCTGCATTGGCTAGATAGCTGCGACGCGAGCCCTGAGCCGCCGCCAGCCATAGAGACAATGGCAGCACCGCCCACCCCGCGCAGTGCGACACTCAACCTCAACGGCGCCGGCCGCCGCACCGCCAGACGCCCTGCCCGTGCGCGCTCTCACACGTCGCGCACGCCCAGCTCCAGTAAGAAACCCATAGCCTGCGGCGCCTTCCAGCCTGCTGTGGCGGGTGGTGATCATGGTAGATAGTGAGGTGGGGAGCCTACATGGCAGCGAACCGACAGGCTGAAGTGCAACCACTGACCTGCGTGGTCCGCGACGACCCCTGCACTTGCCCTTTTGAGCCATTTTGACTCCATAACCTCCGCTGCTGCTCCCATCTCTGGCAGCTGCCTAAAGGCCTTTGAAATGCTGCATTAGCAGCCCGATCACATGCTGAGGGTTTGCCACGTCGCGAGTAGTGTCACGCGTCCTGTGTCGTGTCGTGTCGCGTCGCGTCTCAGCGCATTGCCCCGCAATGCCGTTTCTTGTACCGAACGGCCGCACCATGTGGGCCTCAACACCAAGCTGCTTATGTGCGTCTTCCTCTGTTAAACATAGTCACACTCGTTGATGCTTCGATGACAACGTGCCAGAAGTCATCAGGGTCAAATTGTATGCGTAAGCGTATATGCTGGATAAGCCATTCTTATTCTAGTCGATCACCAATCTACCAAGCCCAAACTCCTAATGGAATCCCAACACAGCTAAACAATCGCCCACTTCAAACAGTCTGCTCCTTCGCCCCCTTCAGGCTGCGCAGTCCGCTCTGCCTCAACCGGTGGTTCGTCCTTATTCGTGTGGTCCGTAATTTCGACTGTCATCTGCAATGTGATATGTACGTTGATCCGGCGCCCTTCTCCCTCGACCATGCTCTCCACCACGCAAGATGACTGTCGCTTCATGTTCCGCCTATGAAGTACTAATGCAATCACTGAGTCTGACTTGTCCGATCAACCTTGAAGTACAAATACAGGCATGCCACAAGTTCGCTCGCCATGCATTACCCTTTTTTTGTGCTCTAAGTATCCCAAAAATTTGCCTTCCTGCGTTGAGCAACATCCTCTCAGCCTGGCTTTTTACAAACTCGTTTCCCACTCCTACTCACTGCATGTAAGTCATATCCCTGTTCTTCTATAACAGGTTAGCTCCTTACACCTATCGCCCATACACCACTATGTTATTTGACTACTCCTTTTTTGGTAATTAACTAACCTTGTGCGTCAGTCCCTAGGGATTTCTCGTATCGCCATTCTTATCGACACGCATGAGCAGTTTCATTGGCCACATCCGTTACCACTAAGCCTGTCCTTGACACAAGGTAGGCAACACAACTGACGAATACATGTGATCACATTTTCGGTACCTCATGCCGCTCAAGGGCCCAGCATAGACTTCCTGCGCTCTTCTCGCGAGAGCTGCACGCGGCACTGGATAGCGTACCTCCATTCCTTTCCGACCTTATAGACGAAGAGACTGAGCATCGACAGTCCGACAGCGCAAAAGCACAACATGATCACCACGCTAGACCAGAGCGCCACGTGCAGTAATACGGCACTGTTCACAGCGACACCTGTCTCCTGGACCGCGACCGCGACCTGGAAGCCGCTAAGCAGGATCGATGCCACTCCCGCGGCGAACAGGATTGGGGCGTAGAAGAGAGCGAAGTACTCCTTATACTGGTACTCAACTCGCTGGAAGTGCGACTTGCGAAGAAGCAGCGGGGCGTAGAAGTTGAGACGACTTAGCCTGATCTCGCCGTACGCGTACCGGCCAGAGACTTGATCATCGGCTATAGAGTCTAGTCGTGCTGTCAGGTTGCAAAACTGCTCCCAGGTCATGTCAGGGGGAACGAGCTGCAAGCTGGCCTCCTGAGCGATGCGAAAGTCAGACTCTGACTATATGAGATGGAAGTACGTCCTAAGGTAGCCCAATGCCGCCTTGCGGATGGGAACGAGACGGCCGCGCGCTGTCGCGCCTGCGCCCTCGCCCAGATAGTCTCTCCAGAAAGCGTGCGAGGTGAGGTATCGAGGCAGTGGCTTCACTTCACGAAGATGCGATCGTCGATCCACACCAGATGCAGCTTGGCTTCATCGGTGACTACGATGCTGCGTCTCTTCACACGCTGGCGATGAAGCGGGGAGATGTTGGCGCTGTCCTGCCGCGACATCCACCAGAACCGGTCTGATATACGCTCCAAGTCCGCCGAGCAGAACTACTTCTCGGGGAACCGCGTGAGGCAGGGCCGGTCACAGAGCGAGATTCTGGGGTAGCCTGGTAGGTGCTGCGATGCGTTCTGGTTGGGCAAGACATTGTCAAGGTCCGTATTGAACTGGTGTTGGGCTAGAAACGGCGGTTCCGTGAACAGCGGCGGTGGTGAGCCACTTCTAAGAGTGACAAGACTCGCGGAAACTGCTGTGCTGTTCATTGCAAGATGTACTTGTGTGTTCTTTTGATGCTCGCTGATACGTGTGGCGGAGCAAGATGGCTGTGCCAGGCTGAGGCCTTGCGCTTCTGCTTTCAATCGATACGGTTTATGTCGCAGGCCAAGCGCTGTCGTGAACCTAAACTGTGTTACTAATCGTGTCGCGCAAGGACCTAGATATAAGCTGAGCTATGATGCTGAACAATACAACAACGTACACACTCTTCTTGAGATCCTATACCTGCAACCCCTGCACCCAACCGTGCGACAGACTACAACCCTTAATATCCGTGTTCAACTTTGTCAATCAAGTTTGTCTTCGAGATCTCAAACCAACAATAACGAGCGGTATCACACTTTGCTCATTTGTTACCCCTTGACATAACAGGCCGGATCGCCCATCGCTTGTTGTCATAACCCCGAGTTGTCGTATCAGACGTTGTCTTAGTAACTCACCCTACTGTTCTAGAACCAGCACTCATCCCCAAAGCCCAACAGAACTAGTACACTTTTGGACTTCGTCCAGTACGACTTGAACACATCCCTGTTACGAACAAGAACTGTGCCTCAGGTCTTTGCACAGCTTAGTAGCCTATCGCGCCGCACAGTCACCCCTGAACCAACGGATTGCTTGGTCAACGCACAATTCGTACGCAACCATCCTGTCCAGCGACACAAGGCAGACCAGCAATTGTAGGACGAGGGCAAGCACTTTCGAATACTGCAACGACTGCGGGACCAAGTAGGTTTCTGGTGCAGGGTGCCATGTCCGCTGTGTTTGACGTACGAGTGGGGCGAGTCTGTATACGATCATGAAATAAGGGACTGTAGGCTTCGAGAGGAGTCTGCTGCCTCAGGCAAGCTGGGTCTACGAGCTCACGATACGTGCCTCTGCCTCAGTTTTCTTTTTCCTTTTTAGAAAGGTACGCTCAAAGCACGATTGGTTTATCTAATCTGTTCAGACAGCCTTGTACTTAAGCCATTGACGACTTCTCTTCCGCACCATGTTGTCTTTTGCCCATGATTGTAGAGGTGAAAACAATTTGACTTCTAGCGGCGTCGAAGTATAGAACTGGCTTAGTACATCTCACCATCAATGCTGAGACCTTCAGAAGGGCATTCAGCTCAGCGTGCCAAAGGACTCAACGTGCGATGGAGACGGGCCATTGTTTACTCCTGACACCGGGATAAGCCGTGCGCTGCACCCGGGTTGGGATTTGCCCTAGACAGGGTTGTTTGCATTATCTTCAAACAGAGCGTGTCGAGTCTCTTTGCGAGTGCGCTGCCGTCCGAGCAGTAACGGCAGGTCCTTAGCAAGCTGAAACAAAGCACTTACGACCACCAGGCCAAACGCACATATAGGGCCTAGGATAGCGAAGATAGTGAATCCGTACGATGCCTGATGGAAGGTCACGTCGTCCTGAAGACGCTCTGTCGCAAGGCCGACCTGCATTGCGGTCAGCACCAGGGCGACGAAGACGGTTGCGGCCGCAATCCAGGCGAGGTTATCGCCAAAGAAACTCCCGTAATTGTGTCGACTGCGGAGGTATGGATCAAAGCGCGGGAGGTGGGTGAAGCGGTGGATGGTATTGATGCGTGAGAGGCGGAGCTCGGCACGCAGGAATCGACGATGCATCATGTGTGGGTCGCGCTTGTGTGTTCGGAGTAACTCTCTGACCAAAACCTTCCAATCAGCCCAATTGATTGGCTTGTCGTCTCCTCTGCAAGGCAAAAGGCGCTTCTCATTGGCAATGTGGAAATCGCTTTCTGATGATATCAGACAGGCGTAGGTGTATAGGAAGCCGAGGGCGACTTTGCGCGCGTTCATCTGACACGTCTTTTTTGTCTTGGTGTCGCACGTGCATGCTTGAGGACATTTCAAGTTGTCCCGACAAAAAGCGGGGTCGAGAAGAAAACGCGGGATTGGCTTGATGAAGAGTGTCCCCTCATTTGTCCACAGGAGGTGCAGGTCCATCCGGTTGACGGCGACGATCTCCCGATTCAAAACTGTATGGTAGTGCAACGGCTTGGCGGGACGCTTCGCGCCGGCAAATCCGAGATGCCGCAGCATCTTGTCCAGGCTGCCAAGAGACAATTCTGTCTGCAAGAACGCCGAAATGTCTTCCGTCGGGTCGCTAATAACTGCTCTACCAGCGGTGTTGCGGCGGTGATAAGCAGCTGGCAACATGTCGGTCGTACGTCTACCATGTTCCTCTCTGAGTACCTCGCTTGAAATCTGTAAATGCTCTCGTCAGGTGTCTGAACGCTTAGTCGCTGATAGGGCTGCGAGCGCACCGGCCAGACGGGCGGGCCCGACGACGCCATGTAATCCGGTAGCGAGAACGGACGGGAGCTAGTCGTTGAATGGGTGGTCGGGAAAGCCGCTTTGCGAAAGTGCGACAATCACAGTGCAAAGTACCAAAGTGGCAGTTGAGCGGCGTAGGGAGCAAAGAGCAAAGGAGAGACGCATGCAAATCTAAGGGGGTGCCCCAGCAGGACTGCTGAGCGACTGCTGAGCGTGATTGGGCGAGGGCGGGCATGCGGGCGGTTAGCTCAGGCGAGCGGGCGATTGACCTGAACCCCGCCTGACGACTGGTCAGAGGCCTGAAATGATACACCACGCACTTCCGCGCTTCACGACTGTAAGAACAGTGCCTCTCCCAACTCTCGCCGAGGTCAGCGAGGTCACCCTTCAGCGCTGCGTTACAGACCACCAGTCTTAATTTCTAGCATACGGTGCCGGTACACGCTAGACTCTAGCTCCCGTCGCCGGCGCAATGGACTTAATCAATGCCGGCCAGACCATCTTCTCCAACGCAGAGTCCATCGCCTTGTATCTGGTTCTTACCGCAGGGACAGCCATTGCTTGTTTGTGCCTTTTTCGCGCGTTCGTGCACGCAGATGCGGGGCGACAGCAACGGCCAGAGCGCACTCTGCAACACGCCCGAGAAACAACTTCATCCTCGCAAGGAACACGCCGCCTTCACCAGGTTTTTCCTGCGAACGACGGCCTCAAGAAAAGTGGACCCGGCTCAGACATCGACATCATCGCCATTCATGGCCTCGACACGAACTCGTTGGATACTTGGAGATGGAGAGTTCCTAACAACTGCAAGACTGGACCTAGGACTGCAGTCAACTGGCTGTCTGATCCGGACATGCTTCCGGCCGTGGTCGGCCGAGCTCGGATATTTACATGCGACTGGCCAGCCGAGCTGCTTCAGCAGTCGTCAGTCCCGATGACGCTCCACGAGTGTGCTCGGTCTCTGCGCGACAGCATCCTGCAGCACCAAAAGAAGGAATCGAGCAGGCCGATTCTGTTCATCGCATCGTGTCTCGGTGGTATCATCCTGATGAAGGCGCTTGAGATTGACAATCAGCACCCTGAGAGCGGCAGCATCAACACACCTTCTTTCACGAGGTCAACATGCGGTATTGTCTTTCTGGCTACGCCATTTCGAGGCACCGCATTCGAGAACATGCCTAGCTTTCTGTTGAAGGCCCTGAGGTTCATGCATGGCCGGACTGTAACTGCGTTGATTGACTACGCGCTGTGCGCGACACCCGATCTGGACGAACTTTCGAAAGGGTTCATAACGCGGGCATATGATCAAGGCTTTAAGGTGTCTATGTTCTGGGAAGCACAAGACACTGTGCTTCTGCGTAAATTCTATCTGGCTTGGATAGTCTCGCCACAGATCTTGACAGCATGGGTGGTAGCTCTGGCATCAGCTTGGTCACTGGATTCGTTCTCGCCTTGGTTACTAGTGATCTTCCTCCTTTGGTTGCCTGTTTTCTTGTCTTGCAGACCACAGCTGGTACGTTCGCAATACTCTCTGGCCTATCTGCCCTGCTAATACCCAACAGCTAGTTAGTACCCACTCGGCAACGTTGTCAAATTTTCATTCACAGCGGCTTGATCGAAATCATGTAATGATGAACAAGTTTGGTCATAGCAACTGCACAGCCTATTGCAAGATGAGCTGCACAGAGCGCAAGGATTTTGACAATGTGTCTGGCAAGATCGTGGAGATGCTCCAGGAGATGCGAAAGGATAGTCCCATTCAGCAAGCAGACAACTGGATACGCGACGAGCACTACACAGAGGACCGGCTGAAGATAGAGCGTCTTTCGGGTGATTTGCTCCCGCTAGAACGCTGCTACATCAACCTCGCCATCGTTGAACATAGAAAAACTGCTCCTCACGCAAACGGAGGCCCTGAAAAGGATTCGAAATCTTACGCATCGCCCTTCTCATTGTCTGCACGGTTGCAGGTTGAGACGCCAGACAAAAGCATTCAGATCGGACTGTCCTCTCTGTTCGATTTGCGCAAAGACTCCAATGACCGGGAAATGCAACCCAAACGAATTCTGATCCGGGGACGTGCCGGAATCGGGAAGACTACCTTGTGTAAAAAGATTATCTATGAATTTGTTCATCGTCGTGGTACTTTTGACAGGTGGGAGGAGTTGTTCGACCGCGTCCTTTGGGTATCTCTACGACGGCTGAAAGACTGGCAAGGAACGAACCCTAACCTCGAGGCATTATTCTTTCGCGAATTTTTTTCCACGCAGCATGACCAGAACACACGTTTTGCCCTTTCCAAAGAACTACAGCGTGTGCTTAAGCAGGGTAGGACTCTGTTTCTTCTCGATGGTCTAGATGAAGTAGCTCAAGAGCTGGCCCATGAGGGGGACATGAGCAAATTTCTTAAGATTCTTCTCGGGCAACCAAACGTTATTATCACGTCGCGGCCGCACGTGTCCCTCCCAGCGGATATCAAACCTTTAGACCTGGAGTTAGAAACCGTTGGATTCTATCCTGATCAGGTAGAGGAGTATCTCCAAGCTACGTTTGCCGACCCCAAAAAAGTGGAAGCGGTTCAGTTGTATCTCCAAAAGCATTATCTGATCCAAGGACTTGTGCGGATTCCCATTCAGCTTGATGCGCTCTGTTACACCTGGGACCATCTTAAAGACAAAGCCGTGCCGCAGACTATGACTGCCACGTACAGAGTCATTGAGGAAAGCTTATGGAAGAAGGATATCCTGCGACTTGAAAAGAAGGATGGGAACGGCTTGCTGACGAAGGATGATATCAAATTGGAGAGCATGAACCGGATCAACAGCCTTGTCAAGAGAGAACAGGTAGTTCTTGAAGGCCTGGCATTTGCTGGACTACACAGCGATGTCATCAATTTTGACATCAGCAATTGCGAAGCTGTATTCGAGGTATACACATCATCAAAGGAGTGGATTTCTTGGAACACAATACTCCCGCGCCTCTCTGTCCTGCGAACTTCGGATTTGTCGAAGGACAACCACGGGCGAAGCTACCACTTCCTGCATCTCACCTTCCAAGAGTTCTTCGCTGCACGATACTTCACTCGACAGTGGAAAGCTCAACAAGATGTCAGTTGTTTGGACTTAAGCACTAAAAATTGTGCTATGATGCCGCCTGCCACTTTTCTTAAGGAGCACAGGTACGATCCTCAATATAACATCTTCTGGCGCTTCGTCGCCGGTCTACTTGATGCTGATTGCAACGCGCTAAGCTTCTTCCAAGCAATTGAGGAGGAGCCACGCGACCTTCTGGGTCCCACGCACCAGCGTTTAATTATGCATTGTCTGAGCGAGACCGAGCAGAAGGATGCGACATTCACGGAACTTAGACTGCAGCTAGAAAAGCAATTAGAGCAGTGGATGTTGTTCGAATGCAACTACACGCAAGATTGCAGGTTAGCCGGCGAGATGGAGTGTCCAGAGCAGGTCCTAGTCAATGTATTGACAAAAGGATCTGAGGACGCGAGACTGGATATTCTCAACGTTCTAAAACGCCGAGCATCTGTCCCATCTAGTGTCATAGCCGTGGCGGTTTCCGGGCTAAAAGACTGTATCTCTAACAAGCTGTACATTACTAGCTTGGATATCCTACGACATCACCATAACGCCTTGCCACCAGACATGACGCTGCAAGCCATCGCAGCACGACTTGAGGATGAAGACAGTGACGTCCGACGGGCAGCAATCAAGGCGCTTCAAGGCTGGACCAACCTCACAGAAGAGATGCTGCAAGCCATCGCAGCACGACTTGAGGATGAAGACAGTGACGTCCGATGGGCAGCAATTAAGGCGCTTCAAGGCCAGGACAACCTCACAGAAGAGATACTGCAAGCCACCGCAGCACGACTTGAGGATGAAGACAGTGACGTCCGGCGGGAAGCAATCGAGGCGCTTCAAGGCCGGACCAACCTCAAAGAAGAGATGCTGCAAGCCATCGCAGCACGACTTGAGCATAGAGACAGTGACGTCCAATGGGCAGCAATCAAGGCGCTTCAAGGCCGGACCAATCTCACAGAAGAGATGCTGCAAGCCATCGCAGCACGACTTGAGGATGAAGACAGGCATGTCCGACTAGCAGCAATCAAGGCGCTTCAAGGCCGGACCAACCTCACAGAAGAGATGCTGCAAGCCATCGCAGCACGACTTGAGCATAGAGACAGTGACGTCCGAGAGGCAGCAATTGAAGCGCTTCAAGACCGGACCAACCTCACAGAAGAGATACTGCAAGCCATCGCAGCACGACTTGAGCATAAAGACTGGCATGTCCGACTAGCAGCAATCAAGGCGCTTCAAGGCCGGACCAACCTCACAGAAGAGATGTTGCAAGCCATCGCAGCACGACTTGAGGATGAAGACAGTGATGTCCGATGGGCAGCAATTAAGGCGCTTCAAGGCCGGACCAACCTCACAGAAGAGATGCTGCAAGCCATCGCAGCACGACTTGAGGATGAAGACAGTAACGTCCGATGGGCAGCAATTAAGGTGCTTCAAGGCCGGACCAACCTCACAGAAGAGATACTGCAAGCCATCGCAGCACGACTTAAGCATAGAGACAGTGACTTCCGATGGGCAGCAATTGAGGCGCTTCAAGGCCAGACCAACCTCACAGAAGGGATACTGCAAGCCATCGCAGCACGACTTGAGGATAAAGACTGGCATGTCCGACTAGCAGCAATCAAGGCGCTTCAAGGCCGGACCAACCTCACAGAAGAGGTGCTGCAAGCCATCGCAGCACGACTTGAGGATGAAGACAGGCATGTCCGACTAGCAGCAATCAAGGCGCTTCAAGGCCGGACCAACCTTACAGAAGAGATGCTGCAAGCCATCGCAGCACGACTTGAGGATGAAGACAGGCATGTCCGACTAGTAGCAATCAAGGCGCTTCAAGGCCGGACCAACCTTACAGAAGAGATGCTGCAAGCCATCGCAGCACGACTTGAGGATAAAGACTGGCATGTCCGACTAGCAGCAATCAAGGCGCTTCAAGGCCGGACCAACCTTACAGAAGAGATGCTGCAAGCCATCGCAGCACGACTTGAGGATAAAGACTGGCATGTCCGACTAGCAGCAATCAAGGCGCTTCAAGGCCGGACCAACCTCACAGAAGAGATGCTGCAAGCCATCGCAGCACGACTTGAGGATGAAGACAGTGATGTCCGATGGGCAGCAATCAAGGCGCTTCAAGGCCGGACCAATCTCACAGAAGAGATGCTGCAAGCCATCGCAGCACGACTCAAGCATAGAGACAGTGACTTCCGATGGGCAGCAATTGAGGCGCTTCAAGGCCAGACCAACCTTACAGAAGAGATGTTGCAAGCCATCGCAGCACGACTTGAGGATGAAGACAGGCATGTCCGACAGGCAGCAATTGAGGCGCTTCAAGGCCGGACCAACCTCACAGAAGAAATGCTGCAAGCCATCGCAGCACGACTTGAGCATAAAGACTGGCATGTCCAACTAGCAGCAATCAAGGCGCTTCAAGGCCGGACCAACCTCACAGAAGAGATGCTGCAAGCCATCGCAGCACGACTTGAGGATGAAGACAGTAACGTCCGATGGGCAGCAATTAAGGTGCTTCAAGGCCGGACCAACCTCACAGAAGAGATACTGCAAGCCATCGCAGCACGACTTAAGCATAGAGACAGTGACTTCCGATGGGCAGCAATTGAGGCGCTTCAAGGCCAGACCAACCTTACAGAAGAGATGTTGCAAGCCATCGCAGCACGACTTGAGGATGAAGACAGTAACGTCCAACAAGCAGCAACGGAGATGCTTGTGACTCAAGCAGCGCTATCGTTAGAGGTTCTCCGGCTATATATTGTACCCTTATACAAGGCTTTGCTCCAGAAAAGCTTTAAGGAACATCTATACTGGTGCGCATCAGATAGAAGTTTTATTGGGGTTGGTCTTAGACAAGTTTCTTTGAGTTACAAGCAGGAAAATCAACTTTGCAAGAAGATTTGGGAAACGCAGAACAATATAGGAGTTCCTTTTTCTAGCTCTTAAGTTATAGTAGAACTGTCAGATGGTATGATTTGAAGGATGTGATGATTATTTGTGATTATTGATCGTCTCTGTGTTCTATGCTTAAGGCTGCGTCTTATCTAAGTCGGAGTGGGGGCCCCTGCGCCTTTTCTTGGCGGGTCTATTGCCTGTCCCACTGCTCCAACACCTGTTATCTGACATGTTCCTACTGTTTATATACTAAGGAATTTCTGCCATCGCAGGTGGTTCTGCCATCGCAAGGTGGTTCTGCCATCGCAGGTGGTTCTGCCTTGGCGAGGTGGTTACAGTATCACGTGACCTGTGACACGCTGTCACCCGAGGCGCTGCCGTCCGCAGCTCTGCCCCGCTTCTTATCAGCGCCTGTTCCTTCGAAGATCGTAACAGCCCGTAGGAAGGCTCCGGGCCCCGTAGAGAGTGTAACATAGGCCCGTTTAAGAGTGCAAGGAAAAGCACAGTAGGAGAAAAAGAGGCGCGTAAACTATAATAGAGTGTAAGAAGCAGATAAAAGAGGCTGCAAGCCCGAGAAGATTAGCTATTAACAGTAGAGATTACAACATTAAGCCGTAAGGGAGTGCAAGGGGAGATGAAAGAGGAAGGGGGTAGATAGAAGGCCCGTAAGGTGTCAGGCAAGAGCAAAGAGGCAGGTGCAGAGTTGGGTGGGGGGGCGGACGCAAGTCAGGGTTAGGGTTACCGGTATTTGGGGCAAGCAGACGATGAACAGGGGCAACGGACAGCAGAAGAAAGTAAGAAGGGCCGACAAGGAGCACATACAGTGAGGGTAGAAGCCGAGCAGATGTCAGAAGGGTGGTCAGAGTAGGAGTTAGGTTCCCGACCGGCAGACATGTCAACAATCCGTCAGTTTCCCGTTAACGGATTGTTCGGCCTGACACGTGATCAGTCCGTTCAATTCAAGCCAGACCACTCAAATTTTGCAGTCCGTTCAAGCTAAGGGTAAAGGCCTGATTGAACGGCCTGAAAGGCCTAATAGTATTAAAGTTTTAGGGTGCCTAATTAGGCTTAACATTTGCTTTAGGATCTTTTAAAGCTAAAAACTTTTTGTGAACGCTAACTAGCGCGTCTGTAGATGCGAGCAACCCACAATTTTCCCTCTATTTACTCCCTAACGCCGCCATGACGCACCCTAAGCGTACGATTAAACCTACCGAAAAGGTCAGGCAAGCCCAGCTTGACTTTGCAACGCCGGAAATTCGCCCAACAAAGCGCGCGCGGGTAGCTGCAACGCCAGCGCGTCAAACACCACCTGCATTATCAACGCCTGCGCTAACGCGTCTGTCCTCCCCACGCGCGCTGCTTGCTGCTAGCCAGCAAGGGAGTCAACCGCTATCTAAGGATGACGCGTTCGAGCTTGAGCTGCGTGAATCGCAGCTAGAGGGGGCTATTGTTGCACCTACCGCCGCCTCGCGCGCTCCTACAGTTGCTTCAGCTAATGACAACAGCACAGTAGGGCAGGCGCTGGCGGCAGGGTTTGACACGCGATTTGCTGACAACTTCGATGATATTATCTGGCTAAGGCTGCCTGGTTACAGGGCACCGCTTGTGCCGCAGAAGCATAAGAAAAGCTGGATCTATGCCTATGGTTATCGCATCAACTCTACTGCCCCTCAGTTCAGCAGCAAGGTCTATTTTGTGTGCAAAATCTGCCATCTTAGGTATCACAAAGCCTGCAGCGGCATCTACGACACTACTACCTCGCCGTCGACGGCAGCGCGTCACCTTAACACCACCCACCAGATCTACAACCCTGAAAAACCCGCGGCTCTAGCAGCAATTACAACGGAACACACCCTACGCTCATACTACAAGGCAGGCGGCAAGGTGCCTCAGGATGTACACAACGCCCTTACTGGCTTTGACGTACAGCTGTTTCGCTTTAAGGCGGTCACTTGGCTTGTCGAAGGCAACCACTCACTATCTGAGTTTGAGCGCCCGGAGTTTCGAGCTATGTTGGAGGCAGCCAACCCAGAGGCGGTAACTGCGCTATGGACAAGCCACAACAGTGTCTCGAGGTACGTTATGCGTCTCTACAACTACCTGCAACCCCGTGTTGCTGTTGAGCTGTCCAACGCGCTGAGTAAGATACACATAAGCTTTGACGGATGGACAATGCAAGGAGGCAAGCGAGGCTTCTTAGGCATTGTTGCGCACTTTGTGAGCTCATCAGGCGAGCTTACAGATCTGCCTATTGCGCTTCCTCAGCTTACAGGTGCCCATACAGGCGTAAGGATAGCTGAGGTTGTTGACCAAACGTTGCGGCAGTTTGGTGTTGATAGCGCCAAGTTGGGTTACTTTGTACTTGACAACGCGGCTAACAACGACACCGCTATTGCTGTGGTTGCAGAGATTTACGACTTCTTGCCAGTCCACCGCCGCCTCCGCTGCGGTCCCCATACACTCAACCTTATCGGGCAGACGCTCCTTTGGGGTAACAATCAGCAGGCGTATGACAATGCGCCCGAGGAGCTTAGTGACGAGGTGAGGTTTATGAGAGAGTGGCGTAAAGATGGTCCCCTTGGCGTGCTGCTTGACGTTATTAACTACATCAAAACACCACAGCAGCATGAGCTTTTTATCAATTTTCAACACCGCGCAAACGCTGACTTGTCCGCCAAAGATCGCAAGATTCTTGAGGTTATTAAGCCTGTTGTTACGCGCTGGAACTCATACTTTAGCTGCTTTAAGCGCGCAGTTACGCTGCAGTCTGCAGTCAACGCTTACTGTCAACTCCATGTTACCAACACCGCCAACGCGGACGCCTACGCTGCTGCGAGCGGCAACAAAGAGCCTGACGCGCAGCGTTGGATGCGCTCAGGTGGTCTTACTGCGGCTGATTGGCAGACTGTCAACGAGTATCTCGCGATGCTACGACCGCTGAAGTTGGCAACAAAGCGCCTTGAAGGTCGCGGTACCTACAAGCGATTTGGCTCACTTGCTGAGGTGATCCCTGTCTTCGAGACCATCTTATCTAGCTACGAGGAGCGCGTAGAGTCCTACAGCGGCGTCAATTACGACGAACCTGGCGCGCCAGAGGACCACATTGCCATCAACCTCCGCGCTGCTTGGGCGAAGGCGAACGAGTACTTCATTAAGCTTGATGACTCCCCCGCCTACTATGCTGCCACCTCTCTCCATCCAGCGTACAAACACTACTGCGACAACGCGTGGAGGGATAAACCAGAGTGGTTGGTAGCAGCGCAGTCGGCGTTTCAGACGCTTTGGGGCACGTACAAGGACAACCCAGCACCGCCGCCAGCGCCAGCAGCACCACGGGCGCGTGTAAACAACGACCTCAACGACGCTATCGCGTCTATGATGGAGCCTCATCAAGGCGTTAGAGTTTCCAACGATTTGGATGAGTACACGCGCTGGAAACTTGAGCCCTGGGTCCCCTCTGTCGACAATCCAATCACTTATTGGCTCTCACGCCGCCGCGACTACCCCAACCTTACGCGCCTCGCGCTCGACGTCCTCTCTATACCCGCCTCCAGCTGCGACTGTGAGCGTATGTTTAGTGAGCTTGGCGATCTTTTGCGGCCAAAAAGGAGGAAGATCTCATCACAATTGCTAGTAGCAATACAGTCAGTACGCGCTTGGTTGCGGGCTGGCTTTGGTGTTGAAGGAGAGACTGCAGAGTCTCTACTTAGCGACGAGGCAATTGATAGCATGTATAACTTAGGGGATTGGCACAATAGCGAAGTCTAATTTGTATGTAAAAAAGTAATCAGTTTAAATAAGTTACCTGATCAGTTCAGTTCGAGCCTTGCTGGAAGACAGTTCAATCAGTTTGTTAAGATTTTTCGGCCTGCTTCTTGCAGTTCAATTCAAGCCAAGGGTTGCAAACTGACTGAACGGATTGTTGACATGTCTGCCGACCGGTGTAAGGGTGCGATGGATTAACCATAAGTGCAAGGTAAATGTCACGGGGCGGGCAGACAGGGAGAGATAGGTACACGTAATCGGTATATTCGCTACGTATCGCTGACAGTACAGGGTCAGGCTATTGACAGGACGTAGCTCAAGAAGCTACGCTGCGGATTCTCGGATGAGTAGATTTTAAAGGGACAAGGCCCGTGCTTACAGCGTCCAATAAGCGGTTGCTGGGTCTCGCTTAGCCACCCAGCGACTCCTGATTGGCTGCACGGCGCAGCGCCGTGACAGTACTCCCCTCCTCTAGGCGGAGCTCCGACGACGCGGTGGACCTGGCTTGTGTGGGTAACGGCGGTGGTAGTTTGAGACAATCTCTTGAGCGTTCTCCAGGTGTTCGGCAGGAACCTCCGTAGGGTCGTCATATCCTGCCCACTTCACCATGTACTTCAATCGGGGCTGGCCTCCACGGCCGCGGCGATCCCAGCGGGAGTCTAGGACATCCTCAACCTCCCATTCTTCGACTCCTTCGACTTCGACGGGAGGAGGCGGGTCTTGTCGTTGTCCAGGCGGGGGGTCTGTGGCGGCAGGGCGGAGCAGGTTGACGTGGAACACAGGATGGACCTTCATAGAGGCAGGTAACTCTAGCCGGTAGGCGTACGGGCTAACGACCTTGTCGACCCTGTAGGGGCCTAGAAACTTCCAGTCCAACTTCTTCTGCGGGCGGGCGGTCTTAATATTCCGGGCATCTAGCCATACTAGGTCGTTCTCGAAAAACCGGCGGGCGGGCTGGCGCTTCCTGTTCGCATACTTCTCATGCTGGGCCTGTGCTATACAAATCTCAGAGCGCAGATATTCATGGATAGTCCTTATCTTTAGGGCGAGGTCTTCAGCGTCCCGGGCAGCAGGTTGGCGGCTAGGTTCGACAGGTTCGAAGCCTAGGCGGGGGTGGAAACCGTAATTCGCAAAGAACGGCGATGTCCGGGTGCTCTCGTTGGTGGCGTTGTTCACTGCGAACTCTGCAAGCGGTAGCCACCTCACCCAGTCATCCTGCAGGTACGAGACTTGGCTTCGCAGGTACTGTTCCAGGAAGGAGTTAGCTCTCTCCGTCTGTCCATCAGTCTCCGGGTGGTACGCGGTTGACAGGAGGGACTGTATCCCTAGGCGGCGGGTCAGGTGCTTCCAGAACTCGGATACAAACTGTGGTCCCCGGTCCGACACAATAGTCTTAGGTAGTCCGTGTAGTTTCCAGACATACTTCGTGAACAGGCGCGCTACTTCCTCAGCGTCGCAGGTGCCGCGGCAGGGGATAAAGTGTCTCATCTTAGTAAGCCTATCCATTACGACCAGGATAGCATCGTAACCGTTACTCTCAGGCAGGTGCGTGATGAAGTCCATAGACAGGTCCTGCCAGGCTCGATCAGGTATTGGGAGGGGTCGCAGCACACCCTGCTTTGCTTCTCGGGATGACGTGATACGTCTACAGGTGTGGCAGTTGCGTGTCCATTGCTGGACGTAGTCTAGCATACCAGGCCAGTAGTACTCTCGGGACAGAGCTTCGTAGGTTCTGGAGCGGCCCATGTGGCCGGCGACTGGGCTCTCGTGGTACATTCGCAGCAGTTCGGCGTGTAGCTCAGGGTCGTTGGGCACGTACAGGCGGTCTCGGTAGTACAGGTATCCTTCGCGCTCTATACACTCGGCGAGCGTGATCTTCTTGTGGCGGTTCTGCCTAGTGCGGAGAGCTTCTAGTATAGATCCCAGCTCTTCATCACTCTGGTATCCCTGAGTAAGCCGGTCTCTTATGGTCGGGGGCAGTAGCGGGGCAGATCTCTCGGGCGGTAGGATCGGGCGGGCAGGCTCTGCATTCAGTTCAAGCGGTGCTGGTTCCGGTGGTATTGGATCGGTCTCTCTAGCTCTAGCTCGGGTGATTGGGTACAGGCGGACGACGTGATCTTCGCAAAAACGTACTTTCTTTCTGGGCTTTGGGGACACAGGAGGTGTTGGCAATGCATCGACGAGGCGGGCGGCGGCTAATACAGGGGTCGTGGCGGGGGTGTCAGGCGGTGTTGGAGGTAATTCGAAGTTTTCCTTCTTCAAAACCACCTGGCTCTGGTGCTGGAGGCGTTCATCCCCCTCCTTAGGCAGATCCTCTGACCTCCTGGTCAGTGCGTCAGGCTTCGCGCCTAACTTCCCTGGGCGGTACGTGATTTGGAAGTTAAAGCGGGACAGGAATTCAGACCAGCGGGCTTGCCTACGGTTTAGCAACTTAGTTGTCGTGAAATATTCTAGGTTGCAGTGGTCTGTAATAACTTTGATTGGCGAGGCAGCTCCTTCTAGCTCAGGTCTCCATTCCTCAAAGCAGCGTATAATTGCGAGCAGTTCTTTGTCGTATATCTCGTAGTTACACTCGGTCGTGGAGTGTTTCTTCGAGAAGAATGCTACAGGTCGCAGTATTCCATCGTCTCCGTACTGAGACAATACTCCAGCAGACACGTAATCAGAGGCGTCAGTCTCCAGGATAATCTCCTTCTCCCAGTCAAAGGGGGCTAGTATTGGGGCTTGAGTGAAAGCTAACTTCAGGCGGCTGAAGGCTGTCTGGCAATCATCATTCCAGTGGAACTTAGTATCCTTTCTTGTTAGGGCGACGAGCGGCGCGATGATCTTTGAGAAATCACGTATAAACCGGCGGTAGAAGTTACTAAACCCAATAAACGCTTGGACGTCAGTTAGGCAGGATGGGGTCTCCCACTTCTGTATTGTCTCAATCTTCTTCGGGTCCATGCGAATACCCTCTCGGCCGACAATAACTCCTAGGAAGGTAGTCTCTTCCTTAAAGAACTCGCACTTCTGGATCTTCGCATACAGTCCAGCTTCTCGCAGGGCAGTCAGGACCAGCCGTAGATGTCTTACGTGCTCTCCTCTCGTGCGACTATAGATCAGAACATCGTCTAGATAGGCCGTGCAGAAGACGTCGAGATACCTTCTCAAGGTATCATTTATAAATCTCTGGAAGGTGGCAGGGGCTCCGGACAGTCTAAAGGGCATAACCAGACTCTCGTACAGGCCGAATCGGGTGCGGAATGCGGTTAGCCACTCCTGGCCTTCCTTAACACGGACGTTGTTGAAGGCGGCGATGATATCAACCTTTGAGAAGAACTTCATCCCTTTTAGATTATTCAGGCTTTCCTTGATAAGCGGGAGCGGGTAGCGGTCTTTGACAGAGACGTTGTTTAACCCTCGGTAGTCAACGCAGAATCGGAGGCCTCCATCAGGCTTCTTAACGAACAGGACAGGTGACGCGGCGGCAGACGAACTAGGACGGACGAACCCCTTTCGTAGGTTCTCCTCCAGCCATTCCTTTAGGGCCCTTAACTCGTCACGGGACATAGGGTACAGAGGCCCGAAGGGTGGAGTCTTCCCTCAATTAGGCGGATATCGTGGTCATGGGGCGGTGCGGCGGTAGCTTCTCTGCCTCCTTAGGCGAGAAGACATCCCAGAAGTCCCTAATTTCAGCAGGTAGCAGGGTTTCAGGGTTCAGTGGGTCGGATCCGTCAGGCTGAGCCAGATAGCGGTCTATCTGTTCTATAGTAACAGTGAATATCTTATAGTTCCTTCGTGCATACGCGGCACAGGCCTGAAGCGACACCTTCGCGATGTCTCGGTGTTCCAACGGTTTCGGGCGGTCAGGCAGGTCTACCGGGCGGGATTTCGGCGGGAGCTCATGCAGGGCGTGGATCTTGTTTGACCTTCCAGGCATGTTACAGTGTTTCTGGCAGTAATCGCTCTCAAACGTTAGTGTGTGGCTAGCAAAGCCAACCTTCGGGTCGTGTTGTTTTAACCAGGGCATTCCTAGGATTACAGGATAGTGCGCAAGCTGCGTTACGTTCAGGCGGATAGTCTCAGAGTGGTCTTCCACTCTCATTGTTGCCTCTACGTAGTGTGTGACTGTCCCCTCGTTGGACATGTCACCATCAAACGTTACAATACCAAAGGGTGCTTCCGTTTCTTCAGAGGTAGCTCATGGCTCTCAGCCCAGCTTCGGTCTACAAATCCTTTACCCTCTGCTCCAGAGTCAGTCATAGCGTATGTCGGTATTGCCTTCCTTCCCACCACTAATGTGATGGGCAGGATTATCATGTTGGATCTCTGGTCACTTTCTTCGTGCACCGAGAGTCCCTTAACAGACGCGGTAGACAATCGAACTAAGGGAAGTTCGTTCTCGTTGCGCCGCTTAGGAGCCTGAACGCGACTCAGTTCAGGCTCACTCCATTTAACGGGTGGTTTGTCTCAGAGAGCGGGCTAGCAGCGCGGCGGACTGGGGGAGATCTAGGAGGACTAGCGGGACGGTAAGACTGAGGTGATGCAGAGCGGAGTGCCCGGTAGGCGGTGGGCGGACTAGGGGGACGTTGGTGAAGAGCTATACCAGTTTGCACTAACTGACGGGTGTCAGGTTCAGGGCAGTAGGCTACTCGGTGGGACTTAGACCCGCAGCGGAAGCATTCTCCTCTCTCTCTCCGGCCACCAGGTGTGGAGATTTGCTGCGAGCTGAGGTCCATAGGTTCGTACGTTGGCGGGTGGCTTAACGGGGTAGGACGTGGGGAGTTGGGCCGTCGAGTAGGTACATCTAAGTGGGAGGCAGGTTTAGCAGCTGCAGCGTAGCTAGCAGGGGTAGTTCTGACAGGCGGGACGGGGCGGTTGCGAGAGACTTGCTGCTGGTGTTGGCGGTAGCGGTTATCAAGCTTTTGCAGGTGGCTAGCGTAGGTAGAGAATTCTTGCGACGGCGGCGGGTTGTGTAGAAGCATGTCTTGTAGCTCGCGGGATATTCCTTGGAACAGCAGGGGCGTAAGGGCGCTTTCTGACATATCTCCCTCTAGGGCAAGTCGCTGAAACTCTGAGAAGTAGGTGCTGAAATCGAGGTTCTTCTGTCTTAGTTGAAAGAGCTTGTTCTGGGCGTTCTGAGCACGGTCGGGATCTCCAAAGGCTTGCTCTAGGTATTCGAGCATCTGCGGGTAGTCGACGAATTGAGGGATGCCATACTGGATTTTAGGCAGCATTAGCGCGTAAGCGTTTCCAGTAAGACGTCCAGCAACGTAGGTCATTCGGTTGGTAGCCAGTGGAAAGCGGTCAGCGTTCGCGTTCATCTTGCCGTATATCTGTTGGACGAACCGCCGAAGGTCGCTGCGAGTTCCATCAAACTCCTTTGGGTCAGGTATCTTCTCGCTGAGGCTGGCGGTTCCGGAACGTGGGGAGTAACAATCGTAGGCGGTCTCGCTGGGTCATCTGCACGAGCTTCGGCTGTAGCTCGGGGAGACGGAGCAGCCGTTTCATAGGGGGTCTGTACAGCGGGGCTTGCAGCAGCAACAAGATGGCGTTTCTCAACTTCCAGCTCAGTAATCTGTTTCTGGTCGGCCGCGAGTTGTTCTTTCTGGTAACGGATAATTCCGTCGCGTTCGGCGATAGAAGTTCGGAGCTCTTGTTCTGCAGAACGCGCAGCGCTAAGGGAGCTCTCTAGGTTCCGCGTATACTGGTGGCCATTACGCAAGTACAGTAGCCAGGCGTCAGGGTTGTCCTGGATCTCGGCCACAAGGGCCTCAGCCGAGTCTGGGGTTGCCGGAGGTTCAGGACGGTCCATAGCGGTCCTCGGGCGTACGGCACCTAGAGCTACATGGCTAAACCTACTCAGCCCTCATTCCAGTTTCTCGAGCGCTGATTTGCTCGCTTGCGCGAAGCTGTCCTGTGCTGGCGCCAACGCTCAGCCTCACCAAAAACTTCTTCGCTACTGCAGCGGGTGTGAGACCTACCGCGTACAATCTAGCACAGACACACTCCTCGCAGAGGTCGTCTTGGTTCGCGAACCATGCCATCGTGCTCGCAACGTTATCGGCTTTCTTGAAAGACAATGCCTGCCGCGCCATATCTTTGTAACAGTACGATAGCCTACGGTATAGCACGGACGCAGAGGGGAAATTGCAACCAGCCACTTCTTTTCACACCGGTGTTTATCACGTTCAAATGCCCGCAAAGTTGCAGAGTCGCCGCCACGAGGTAGACCAACGAATTGAATCTGCTTTACGCCTTACCATGGATCTTTTCTATTATCTTGCAGACTACCAAACGTGGATATGTATCCCGTGCGGCATGGGCGTCAAGCCTCTGCATTACCTAACACATCTTACAAAGTGGCATGCCAATCATTCAGAAGTCAGGGCGTCAAAGAAAGCAAAGCTACTGCTTGTTGAAGAGCTCATGCTAAAAGATCCAACCGATCCTGATCTGCGAGGATTCCAACTCCCTCGACCAGGACAGCTCGCTCTGCCGCACCTCCCTATACACGAAGGCTGGTCTTGCCTGACGTGCAGCTACACTTGCTTAGCAACACGCACCATAGAAAGACACCAGCAGAACCAGCACGAGGAACACAGACGCCGTCCAGGTCGCCGAACCAAGGTGGAAGCCCTGGTTGAACCGAATTGGAAAAAGGTATCGTGCCAGCGTCTATTCGTGCAAGGCTGCAAAAGTCAATACTTTGCCGTCGTTTCGCCGGCTGAAGCCAAGGAAGAAGAAGACACACTGCGACGGCAGGCAATGGCCGCGAAGCTACCTGAGGCAGAGTACATACGCACTCAGATTGACGAGGCGCTAGAGCAGGGGGAAAAAGAAACAAGAGCGCTTGAAGACACAATTCTGGACAATGCTGCGCCTACCGAGGTCTCACCCTGGCTGGAAATGACCCGCTGGCCGAAGTATCTCCACGGCCATTCCTTCATCGAAGTCGCCCGTCTTGCAAATCCCGCCAACCCAGCATCAGAGCCTCTCCTGGTCGAGTTCTCGGACAGTCTGGACCGCATTGTTGAGCAGGCGCATACTTCTATCCGAGACGACAAGGTCAATGTGTTTGACCAAGCGCGCATTAATAGCTTTATCCAGCGCAGGCGAGCGTTCGATCGGCCACTGATGGTAAAACTGCGCAACTCGACGTATCAAAAGTACAAACAGGTCTTTAAAAGGCTGCTTTGTTTTGCGTACCGGACGATGCAGCCAGAGAATCGTATCGAGCTGGCCCACCGTCTGACTGCTCGCCAGCTGGGGCATCTCGATGAGATGATTTCTATTGGCCGAGAGCTTATAGGGCTGAAGCAAAGCCAACAGACAAGCGATAGCGACAGGCAGGGCTCTAACGCAGTGCAACAATCGTTAGAACACAGGCTCGACCGAGCTTGTCTCCATTTCTGCATCTCCATACTCGACCACACGCTCAAAGGGGACCTTTTCGAGAGCACGGCAATAGGGTTTCTTGCCGCTCTGGGAGTGGATCCTGAGAAAAACATCCTTCGCGACGCATCTTCCTTCACATCGTACCTGTCTGCTTTTGTTAAGATATCACAGATGCTTGTCATCCAGATGTCAGTTCTGATGGCAGAAGAGGGCCAGATTGAGCATCCGTCAGACGTATTGGATGAGATGCGCGAGCGTTTCATGATTCATGGAAGTCGGTCGCCATTCAACTGGGTGCTACGTTTACGAGCGTATGGCAAAAAGATCAGGAATAGCTCTACAAGCCTGGGCTATATCTACTGGTCTGACGACCATGAACGCCTTACATACAAACAGCTTGAGCTGAGCATAGTCGATTTCAAAAGATTCGTTGCCACCCAGGTAAAGCAGGCACAATCTGAGCTAGAGCAGCTCTTCCTGATCCACAGCGACGAGACGCGAGAAGACGTGATCCCTGCGTTGAAACTACGCGACCTGAAGGACGACCCGACAGAAAGCGCCAAGGGCTGGAGCTTCTGCAAAGATCCTCGAAACAAAGATGTCTTGCCAGAAGGGAAACGATGGATGCTCGATCGTGTTCTTGAAGCTGAGGCGCTACGAGCTGAATTCATAGAGTTGCGCGAGAAAGACTCCAAAGTACTCTGGAAAGTGACGGCAGCGAAGAAGTACATTTCCAGGATAGAGTCGTTTCTCGAGCGGCTCTTGGTCCTTGTTCACATTACTGCAGGCCAGCCTGCTCGTGGTACAGAAATCCTTAGCTTGCGTCACTGCAATACAGTAAATGGGCACCATCGAAGCATATTTATCGAGGATGGACTTGTCAGCACAGTCACCGCGTATCACAAGGGATACAACATCATTGGTTCTACAAAGATCATCCACCGCTATCTTCCTCAGGAAGTAAGCGAGCTTGTGGTGTACTACCTGTGGTTCATTCTGCCATTCTGGAGAAGTCTGGATCTACTAGTCTTAGGAACTCAAGCATCTCGATCACCTTTCCTGTGGTCAAAAGGCGATGCATCATGGATCAGCACTCGTCTGTCCAATGCCTTGAAAGAGCAGGCGCGAATTCACTATCCCAGGGCCTCAAGTCGACCAAGCTCTTGGTTGCGTTAGGGGTATGTTTTAGTTAGGGACGAGATATACCGGACACTGCGTATTGTTCAGCATAGCGGCTTGGTTGAGTAGCGTTCGCAAGTCGGTCGCGTTAGATTCCTGCAAGCTAACAGCTCCAAAATTTGTATATGTTGATCAGCGCGCTGAGTTGCATGTTGACACCAATTTGCAACCGCGCAGCTGATAGGGTTGATGGTGTTAGGGTTTCGTGTTCAGAGGTTGGGGTTAGGTTTGTGACGTCGCAATACCCCAGACCCCAGGGTTCGGAGTCGTTCCGAGATAGCGAGCAGCGACCGCCAACGCCAGATACGCGATTAGCTGCATCACGTATACAGGTAGGAAGACGCGTCCACAACACAATAAATAACGTAGAGTCCGTAGTACCTGGCAGTCCATTCCAAAGAGTCATTTCACGTCATATCGTAAGCTTGAAGTGCCATTATAACCGTTGTACCATCATGGCAGAGAGCAACGTCGCAGGCGAGCATTTTGAGCATTTGGTCGGGTACGCGTTGGCAGTGTGCAAAGAGTGCCGACACGGCGTTTTGCCCAGCCAGATCAAGAGCCATGTGCAGCGTGTCCATCCCGCTAAGCGGAAGCAAGCCAAGGCCATAGCAGAAGAAGTTGGCAGTTAGGCCGGTTTGATCCAGTATGCCGGCGAGCTGGAGGTGCCCAGCGAGGTGATCGAGCCCATCCAGCAGTTGCCAGTGTACCAGGATGGATTGATATGTCGATTGGTCCCCGACCGTTGCCGCCAGCTATTCCGGAGCGAAGGCGTGATGAAGAAGCATTGGCGAGTCGCCCACGAGTGGTCGCCAGCAGGGAAGGGTGGACACCCAACCCGGGTTGAGCAGAAGAAAATACGAGACCGCATTAACCAGTATTGCAAGAAAGTGCATTACCAGCGGTTGTTGGTCCAGGGCCAGGGTTCGCAGTATTTCGAGGTCCACCAGCCGGGCGACGATGGCCCAGAGGCGGTACCCATTGATGGCGACGCAGCGTGGGCGCAGGTGGGCGAGCAGATGGCCAAGGCGTGGGCCAACGTCGAGATGCGGAAGCAAAACACCATCCAGGAGGGAGAGAGAGACGAGGTGAACCCGTGGTTGGAGCGGACGCAGTGGTTGCCGTATTTGGTGGGCATGGAGCGGCCCGAGTTGTTGGCGTGCATCAACGAACCCGTGGCAGAGCCCGATCCCAGGCAGGAGCAGCAGGCCGAGCCCGTAGAGGCAGCGATTTGGGCGGCGATGGAGGGATTGGCGCGGTTCAGTCAAGCGTCCGTCATCCACCGGATCGGTGTGTTCGTGCGATTAGAGGCGATCCGCACAGAGAAGCACCAGACACGGTTCCAGCCGTTGCAGCCGTACATGGACGAGAAGTCGATTGGCGACCACACGCGGCCGTGGCAGCAGATATTGATGTTTTTCGCACGGACGCAACGGGAGCACGCGTGGAAGAGTCCAGAGTATCGTTTCACCCGCCGGCAGCGAGAGGCATGGGAGGCGTTGGTCGAGGCGGCGGAGAGAAGCGTCGAGGGAGAGGAGGGCGGAGAGGAAGAAGAAGAAGATGAAGAGGAGGAGAAAGAGATGGAGGTTGAAGACGGAGAGGACGAGGCCATGGCAGACGTCGACGAAGCCATCGACGAGATGGAGACAGACACAGCCGAGCCCAGCACCAACGCCATCAGTGAGCCAGAGAGGTTGTCGAGCATCCAGCGGGCGTGTTTGGAGTTTTGCATCGCGTTGATGAGCCAGAAGATCACCCGCAGGGAGTACGACAGCCCGTTGGTGTGCGCGTTGGCCGTGTTGGGCGTGAAGGAGGACGGTTGGAAGGGCGCCGAGCAGTATCCGCCCGTTTTGTCGGCCGTCATCAAGGTGGCGCGGTTCATGGTCGTGCAGCAGGCGTTGGAGATGTCAGGCCCGTTGGACGACGACGGGTTCGACAGCGACAGCGCGTACGAGAGCGACGACAGCAGCAACCCGCCCCGACGCCGGCGCAAAGGATGTTTACAGTTCGTGCAGGAGATGATGGACCGGTTCATGGTGCGCGGCAGCCACAGCCCGATGCAGTGGATGTTGGATTTGCGGACGTACGGGTTGAAGATCCATTACAACACCACGTCACGCGGCCACGTCGAGTGGGTTGGCCGGGACGAGTTGTTGTACAAGAGTTTGCCGTTCAGCATGGCACAGTTCCGCGGCATGGTGCATGGATTGGCGACAGAGAGTCGGCGGTTGTTGATGGACGAGTTGTTGTTTGGCAACAGCAGGGCCGCCGAGCCCATCCCCAGTGTGCCGTGGGACGGTTTGCGCGACAACCCGACCGACGAGCGGCCCGGGTGGAATTTTTTGAAGGACCACCGCACCCGCATGCCCGTCGATGGAGAGAGGTGGTTGTTCCAGCGGGTCGGGCAGGACGCCGCCATCAGGGACCGATTCACAAAGCGGGGGACCCGTTCAGGCATCAACACGCAAGAGGTGGAGCGGTACATGGATCGAGTGGTGGCGTTCCGGGAGAAGTTGATTGTATTGATGCACATGGCGGGCGGACAGCCAGCGAGAGGCCCAGAGATGATGAGCATCCGGCACAGCAACACGGTCAAGGGCGGGCACCGCAACATATTCATCGAGGACGGCATGGTCGTGTTCGTCACGCGGTACCACAAGGGATACAGCGTGAGCGGCGACGTCAAGATCATCCACCGGTATTTGCCGCGTGAGGTGGGCGAGTTGTTGGTGTATTACATGTGGTTGGTGTTACCGTTCCAGCAGCGGTTGGAGGCGATGGTGTGGGAGAAGGAGGTGATATCGTCGCACATGTGGCCGGCAGATCCGAGCGGCCGCAAGTGGACGAGCGACCGGTTCCGAGAGGCGTTGAAGCGCGAGAGCAGGATCGGATTAGGGTTGGAATTGACGATCCCAGGGTATCGCGAGATGGCCATTGGCATCAGTCGGCGGTTTTTGCGCGGGTCCACCGCGTTTCGAGCAGACGAGGGAGACGGGAACGAGGAGTGGAACGAGGAGAACACGTGGTCAGCCATTGCGGACATGCAGGCAGGGCACACAGTGCACATCGCGGGGATGATATACGCACGAGGCATCATGGAACAGGCAGGGGCCGTAGCAGACAAGAGGCAGCCGTTCCGTATGTCGAGCACGGATTGGCACCGGTTTTTGGGGTTCCAAGCAGGCGTAGACGACGACGACGGGTGCAAGAAGCGCAAACGGGCCCCATTCGAGAGCGAGGCAGACGAGGCAAGGATCGATCGGTGGGGCCGGTTGAGAAAGATGGACACGACCGCACAGCTGCAGCGGATGATGGGCAAGGCGGCCGAGTTTCGCGGCGTGCAGCAAGAGGCCATCGACGCCATCGTTGCCGGCAAGAGTCACGTAGTGGCCGTGATGGCGACCGGGGCAGGCAAGAGCATGTTGTTCATGTTACCAGCATGGGCCGAGCAGGGCGGTACGACGGTGGTCGTGGTGCCGTTGATGGCGTTGCGAGGAGACATGATGCGGCGATGCAGGAAGTTGGGGATATCGTGCGCCGAGTGGGACAGCCGACGCCCGCCAGATGCAGCCGCAGTCGTGTTGGTGACGCCCGAATCAGCGGTTGGGGAAGAGTTCGCGACGTTTTTGAACCGGTTGCGAGCAACGCGGCAGTTAGACCGGATCGTGATGGACGAGTGCCACATGGTGTTGAACCGCCGGTATGATTTCCGCAAAGAGATGCAGAAGTTAGGCAAGTTGGCAGCCGCCGAGACGCAGATGGTGATGTTGACAGCAACATTGCCGCCGAGCGAGGAGGACGAGTTGTTCCGACGGATGTACGTCGAGCGAGATCAGGTCGATTTGTTCCGAGCAGAAACCGCAAGGACGAACGTGGCGTACCGCGTGATCAGGGTGGGCAAGGCGGCGAAGAAGAAGGAAGTGGTAGAGATGGTGTTGGGCATGGTGCAGCAGAAGTTGCGCAAGCACAAGACGGGCAAGGTCGTGGTGTACGGCAATTCGGTGCCGAAGGTCAAGGAGTTGGCGAAGAAGTTAGGTTGTCACGCATACCATCACAAGGCCGTAGGCAAAGCAAGCATGTTGGAAGAATTTGCCGCGGGCAAGAAGCGTATGATGGTAGCAACAAGCGCGTTAGGGATGGGCGTCGACATACCGGACATGCGGTGCATTATACACATCGATTGGCCGTTCACCGTGTTGGATTACGCACAGGAAAGCGGGCGTGCAGGACGAGACGGGTTGCGCAGCGAGGCGGTCATGATCGTGCAGGAAGGAGAGCAGCGGGCAGCCGAGGACAAGCAGGCGGAGGTGGAACAGCAGTTGGTGCGAGCGTACGTGGAAGGCATAGACGAGACAGCAACGTGCAGGCGGGTGGTGTTGGACGGATATTTGGACAGGCGAGAGAAGGAGCGGGTGGTGTGCGAAGAGGGAGAGGAGAAGTGCGACGTGTGCAGAGGAGCAGACGGCGAGGAAGAAGACGCGGAAGAGATGGTGGACGAAGAGAGCGAGGAGGACGAGGGAGGCAGCAGCAACGCAGAGGGTACGGACACGGTTGAGGCAGAGCGAGAGGAGGCACAGCGGGTGTTTGAGCAGCAGCAGCAAGCACGACGCGGCCCGCGACAGACGTTGATACAGCAGCGGCAGCAAGAGTTTGCCGACGTGGAGTGGTTGCGCAGGCAGTTGGCGTGGTGGACGAAGCGGTGTGGGATATGCGAGGTAGCGGGCGACGGACAGAGCGAGCACGACGTGCGGCGGTGTTGGAGGCCGGAGAGCCGGCAGGCAAAGGAGATGATCAAGGCGGTGGAGGAGAAGATGCGGTTCGAGGCGTATTCGGGTTGTTTTTGGTGTGGGGTACCGCAGGAGGTGTGCAATCGATGGGAAGACAACGGACGCGGACGGTATCAGAGGGCAGACGGAAGGGATTGTCCATACCGAGGGGTGTTAGTAGGAGGGTTGTTAGGGTTGGTGTACGGGGGCGAGGAGGGAGTAGTAGAGCAATGGGCTGCGCGGTTGATAGAGCAGGGTGTGGATGCGAGCTCGATAGAAGGATTGATTAAGCATTTAGGGCGCAAACAGGCGTTGGAGTGTGTTGAAAGCAACAGGTTGGTAGGGGAGTTTTGTTGGATTACGCGGTTCATGGCAGAGTAGAAGTAGTAGGGGTAGTGGTAGCCAATGAAAGAGTATTTCGTTCACAATTTATAGAAGCAGTGCAGCCGAGTTGGGTTCAGGCCAGGCCGCAGGTCGAGGGTAGTGGAGTTGGGTTCAGGGCGGGACGGAAGTTGCGGTCGGGCCCGGACGCAAGTCAGGATAGGGTTAGGGTTCGCCGTATTTGGGTTGAGCAGAGAACAGCATGTAGAAGGACACAGAAGCCGACAAGAAGGCCCACAAGCCAAATAGTTCCCCAAGTGGTTCCCCAAGTGGTTCCCCAAGTAGTTCCGCAAGTGGTTCCACAATTCGTGCGCCAAGCAATGCGCCACCCCAAGTAGTCCAGAAGTGGTCCCCCACCCCAGGCGGTCCGAAAGTAGACTCCAAGCCCAAGTGGCCCGAAAGTGGTCCCGCGCGCAAACCAAGGGAATCCATATCAGTAACCGGAAATCAGTAAGAGTTGATTATTTAAGAAGAGCCCACAACGCAGAAAGAGCCCATGACCCAGGGAAAGCACGCAAAACCAAGTAAGTCGCCGACCGAAAGCGGCCGTTTGTATTAAGGAGAAAGCACAGGATGGAGACAAGGAAAAGTTGGGACAAGTAGAATGAAGAGATGAAGAGGCATTCGAACAGGTCACCAAGGGGTTTAAGGAGATAGAGCAGAATAGGGACGACATGTAAAAAGGTGTTTTGGGCGTGTACATAGTATTGTTACAAGATAGAACAGTAGTTAGAGGAAGTTTAGCAAATCCGATTGTGGTGCCGCAGCTGCAAAAGGCATTCCCGACCCGTAGATGCCGTAGTGCGTAAGAGAAGGGTGGGCGGTAGGCCCGTCAGATGTCACACAAGAGCGAAGAGGCAGGTGCAGAGTTGGGTGGAGAAGAGCGGCAACCCGTAGCAGAGGGTAGGACGCAGGTACAAGGCGCCGCAAGCCGAGGAGGTTCACGGTCAGCAGCAGACAGCAGGGACGACGTCATCAAGCCGTCAGAGAGAGCAAAAAGAGAAGTAGAAAGTAGAAAGTAAGCGAAGGGCGCGCAAGGTATTACAGCGTGAAGTTGAGTTCAGAGCCGGACGCAAGTTAGGATTAGGGTTATCCATATTTGAGAAACGTAGACAACAGGACAGAAGCAAAGGCGGAGGCCGTAACCCGGATCCCGTTAGCCGTTAGCCGTTATCCGTTACGGCAATCGGTAACGAAAAATTGATTTGGCAGTCCGCAACCGCAAGCCGTTGAATTTAAGGAAAGATGGAAAGATCAAAAGATCAAAAGATCAAAAGACCAAAAGATCAAAAGACCAAAAGATCAAAAGATCAAAAGATCAAGAAAAGTCAAGTTTAAGAAGTTTAAGAAGAGAGAAAGATAAGCAGAAGAAAGACAAGCAGAGTAAAGAGAATAAAGAAGAGAGTTCAAGTTAAGAGAGCAACAAAAGCAAGTAAGTAAGAGAACAAAAAGTTAAAAAAAGACCATTACAGGTGCAAAGAAAAGAAAGAAAAGGCGAGTAAAGAAAGCAGAAAGAATAAAAGAAAAGGTAAGTAGTTTAGTAGTTTAGTAGTTTAACAAAATTGTTAAAAAGAAGAAAGAAGAAGTAGAAGACAAAGTGCATAGAGGATAAAGAAAGTCGTAGAGAAGAAAGAAGAAGTAGAAACAGAGTGTATAGAATTTAAAGAAAGTATTAGAGAAGAGTTAGCAAGTACGTGTTAAGAAAAAAGATTTTAAAAAAGAACAGAGATGAAGTTCAAAGAGACAGATAAAGAGAAATAAGAAAAAAAATAGAAGTACACAGGTAAAAAGAAGAAATCAGCAGGTTAGTAGTTATAAAGAAAATTAAGAGAAGACAGAAAAGTTAAAGAGTTAAAATAGAAGAGTTAAAATAGGAATTCATTAAGAGAAGAGAAAGTAAAAAGAAAGTAAAAAGAGATGTTAGATTATTTAAAAAGCGTTAACAGAAGCAAGTAGAGGGGCAAAAGGTTGTTATGGATCTCCGATATCCATCCCACATACCTGCCCGTTCCCCGGTCACGTGCTCTGTCACGTGATTAGCTTAGTCATCAGGGTCTTGGCAACACCTCGCGACATATTCGCGAGGTTACCAAACCCCGCTAGCTCTTTGTACTTACTTTCTGGTTACCGATCAATCAATCCAATCTCTCTCAATTTGACGTCCCTAACATAAAGTAAGTACCACACATCTACGGACCGTCCAGCGCGACGATCACAGCCCGACAGCGACAGCGACAGCGAGCGCCGCAGCATCGGTACCCCGCAGTAGTGTGGTGCGACAGTCTGCCCACCAACCCAACTAGGTTGCGAAACCCGGCGCTTATGCCACACGAGCGCAATCCATCCATTCACAACCGCTCTACCTCCGACGCTACTATGGCGGGCGCGGGTGGACGGATTGGTACCTTCGGGGGCCTAGGCCGCCCGAGTGATCAGATCACCCAGGGTACTTCCCAGACCATCGGTCGTTCCCAGATGGGCGGCCCCGAGCTCTCCGGCACGCAGCGCCGCCCGGGAGAATTCTATAACTCAGAAAACGAAGAGGACGACCTCGACGCTACACACCCCAAGCCTTCATCTCTGAAGCCTCCCACAAGTCATAAGACCAAGAAGCGAGTCACGCTGCTGGTTGACGAAACTCCTGGCTTCGCCCACGATGAGGCACGTGACGTTGAGTACCCACGCCTCCGGTCCTCATTGGGTAACCAGTCATTCTCTTCCTCCCGACGCGTATCTGTCGCGCGCGCGGAGTTCGCAGTAGACCAGACCGAACTCACGCACGCCATTGACGATGCTGGGAACCCCATTGAGACCATCTACTTGTACACGCCCAACGAGGAAGGCACCATTACCTCCGAGAATCGCATCGACCGAGTGGAAGACCCTACCGCCTTAGTGCAATCAGTACACAACCATCCAGACGCTTGGTTCCGCGTCATCAGTAAATACATCGATGGCCGCGAAATCGCTGAAGAAGACCTTCAGAATGCAACCGCGCTCCTGGAACAAGCCACTGAGTCTCAGGTCAACTCCCTTCATGCTAAAGCCAAAGCAGAGCGCTCCTTGAAGGAGTACCGACACAACTGTGACAAGCAGCATGGCAACCTCCAGCAGAAGTTGACTGACGCTGAGACCGAGATGGACAAGGCGCGCGAGGCCGTTAGACGCCTGCGCGACGACCGAAATCAACTCCGTCGGGACAACAAGATGATCAATACCAAGCTCCACGATGCTGAAGATAACATGCAGGCCCTGCAACAAGCTCTGGAAGAGACACAGAAGGATCTAGAGAAGGCCCTTCGGAGCAAACCTCGCCCCAAGAAGGCTCGGGGTGACTTTGACCCATCCGATGACTCCGGCTCGTCCACCGAGGACGACTCCGAGGACAGGAGGGACACCCGCACTCAACGCAGCGCTGGTCCAGCTCTGGGTCCACGTGGCGAGACGCCTATCACGATCCGTTCTGGTCAGGATACCCACACCACCGATCCCAACGCCAACAACCCTAGATATCCTGACATCAAGGATTACAGTGGCAAGCCCGATGAGGATCTTGAGCAATGGACAGCGTCTGCTCTCACCAAATTCTCCCGTTCATGGGGTAACTTCCCTAATGAATGGAGCAAGGTAGAGTATCTCCGCGACCATTGCAAAGATACCGCGTACAGTGTAGTGAAGCTTCGGGCCCTTCCCCGCTCAGAAGAACCGTATGAATCCGCCGATCAGCTCATCGCAGACCTAGAAGCCAACTTTGGCATGAGCTCCGAGGATAAGAAGGCGTCAGCCTTACAAAAGCTGACCTCAGGCGACTGCCGACAGAAGGCTGGTGAAGGAGCTGGTGAGTGGCTAGCCCGATTCAACCTCATCGCGGTAGAGGCCCAGCTTGATGCGGCCACCCGACGATTCTACGCCCTCCAGAACCTCAACAGCCACTACAAGTCACCCGCCACCCAAGGCGCGCGCGTCGGTGAAACCTGGGCTGAGTTCACAGCCCGCCTCCGACAACTGGAGAAAGACTTTAGCGCGGCTTACGGTCATGGAGGAAACCACACTCGAGATAAGAAGCGTGATGTGAAGGGAGGACGCGGCGACGACCGTGGAACAAAGAATAAAGACTCCACCAGGGACTCTGGGTACAAGCGCTCACCCGCTCAGTTCAAGATCATCGTATCCAAGAAACTGTGCGCCCGCTGTCTCAGACCTGTTCATCTCCCCCATCAACCTGATGCTCCATGCAAGAACAAAGCCACTTCCACTTGGGACTCCGCGTTGGAGGTTAACGCCGCGGATACCCTTTCCAGTGAACCATCCAACCCGTCGGGAAACGAGTAGTCCTTGATGACAGTCGCCGTCAAGGACACATCGCGCAACTCCAGGATGACCTCACTAGAGAAGAGGAGTCCCGCGTTGCGGCACGACCAGCGGTTTACATATCAGCTGTGTCGTTGAGTGAGGATTATCAAACTAGGCACCAGCGCGATATCATCGAGCTCGCGCTGGTTGATGATCCGGGTATTCCAAATCGCCCACCTCACTCGCCGCAGATGAAGTTCTCTAGCCAAGTTACCACCCCGTTGGGGCACCCCGTGAAGGCCAATACCTTACCCGATGATGGGTGCTCGGGGCAAGTCGTCAGTCGACAATTCACCACACAGCACAAGCTACACACTGTGAAATCATCGCAACCAGTGCAACTCCGACTCGCCAATGGCAAGATTGCAGCGAGCATGGATACCATGGCGCTGGTGAAGCTACACATCGGCGATCACTATAGCGAGGACTGGATGTGGGTCACGGAGCTACTTGGATACGACCTCATCGTAGGACAGCCATGGCTGGAGACCCACGACCCCGTCAAGAGATACAACGACCGCACCATCACGTTCTGCAGCGACTATTGCACAGCGAACTGTTTGACCCACGGAAAGTGCGTACAGGTCACCTGTGCTCGTGATGGGAAAAGCCACGTCACCAACATCACCCCGGCCATGAAAGACAACATCGCCCTCATCAGCGCTGATGCTGCCCTGGCCTTCGGACGTCGCGATGAGTCGACACTCACTTGGGTGTACCCGGAACACTGGGAGAAACTCAAGAAACCAGACGATCCTATAGAAGCATCATTCATGAGCCTGTTCGCGGCTGACTGCGCCGCCCTCACCACAGAGGACTTCCAGAAGTTCCACGACAAGCTGACCCTACCAAAGATCACCAAGTCCGAGCTCTATAGGCTGGTACCACCGCAGTATCACCGCCTGATAGACGTATGGGACCCCAAGGAGGCGGACACCGTCCCCTTGAGCAAGCCTGGGGTAGATCACGAGATACGACTCATCGAAGGAGCCGCGGCACCACACCAGAGAGCGTACGGCTTGTCACGTAACGAGATGATGGCCTTGAAGGCCTATATCCAAGAAGAGCTGCGCAAAGGATTCATTCGCGAGTCAACCTCACCCTACGCGGCGCCCGTGCTGGTAGTAAAGAAGCCAGGTGGCGGGCTGAGGATCTGTATCGACTATCGACAGTTGAACGCCCTTACAGTAAGAAACCGCAATGCGCCTCCTAAGATTCGGGATACTCTAGCGCGTCTGAACAAAGTCAGATTGTTCTCAAAGTTTGACGTGATCGCCGCGTTTAATCGAGTGCTTGTTCGCAAAGAGGATCAAGAAAAGACAGCATTCCTCACACGCTTTGGGCTGTTCGAGTACGTGGTGATGCCCTTCGGACTCTGCAACGCTCCCGGCACGTTCCAGTCATTTATCAACTCCACCCTGCGAGACTATTTGGATGATTTCTGTTCTGCATATCTTGATGACGTGCTCGTCTACAGTTCATCCGAAGAAGAACACGTGCAGCACTGCACCAAAACCCTCACGCGTCTGAGAGATGCCGGTCTTTACCTAGATATCCGCAAGTGCGAGTTCCACGTCACTCGAGTCAAATATCTGGGCATGATACTCACCTGCGAAGGCCTACAGATGGATCCAGACAAGATCAAAGCGATTAAGGACTGGAAGGATCTTCGCACCGTCAAGGACGTACAGGCGTTCATTGGCTTTGCCAATTTCTACCGACGCTTTATCTTCAAGTTCTCACTCATTGTACGACCGCTTATCGAGCTCATTCGTGACACAGCAGTGGGCCAAAAGCTTAACTTCCACGATAAGGCTCGCGCCGCATTTGAACGACTTAAGGAAGCTTTCACCAGCGAGTCAGTTCTCGCCCATTTTGACCCAGACCTTAAAGCGATCATCGAATGCGACGCGTCCGATTGGGTGGTCTCGGCAATACTCTCCCAGTGGCACGACGACGTGCTCCGCCCTGTGGCATACTTCTCGATGAAGATGAAAGCTGCTGAGTTGAACTACCCAATCTACGACAAAGAACTCCTTGCGATCATCAAGGCATTTGAAGAGTGGAGACCCGAACTAGCAGGGACTGAGGACCCAGTGGAGATATTCTCAGACCATCGAACGTTACAATGGTTTATGAGCACCAAACAACTCTCGCGCCGACAAGCCCGTTGGGCTGAGTTCTTAGCTGAGTTCAACTTCATCATTAAGTATAGGCCTGGTAAACAAGGTACTAAACCTGATAGTTTAACCCGCCGAACCGATGACGTGCCAGACAACGTGTCTGATGATCGAATACAACAACAACAGCAGCAACTGCTCAAAGACCACATGTTCGAACCTCCCCCACCGGGCGTGGAGGCGACGGCCGTACTCTCCCTCACCCCCGACGATGGTTGTCACCACGCTATCCACCTAGCCGACATAGTCAACGATCAGCTCGAACTCAGCGTGATAGACCTGACACAATGGATACAAGCGTTCAGTGAAGAGACGGGCTGTGGCGATGAAGAATCGTTGACAGTCGCCCTGGGAGAGGAGGTCGACGGGGAAGGGAACGATCGGGAGCCTGGCCTCTCTGAGGACGGGGACGATCGGGAGCCCGACTCTGAACACCAAGACCTCCCGGATACTGAGTCGCTCATCCAGCGTATCCGGGTCACCGCAGCTGAAGATCCGCTGATGAACGACATCATCAGGTGCAAAGAAGAAGGCCTACGCCGTCTCCCAGTGTCCTATGCCAAACAAGGCGTCAAGGTAGAACTATCCTCTTGTCACATGAAAGACGGTCTCCTCTACATCCACGATAAACTGTACGTCCCCGACGACGAAGCACTGCGGGCCGCTGTGGTGAGCCACGTCCACGACACCACGGTAGGAGGCCATAGCGGCAAGCATGGTACATACGAGAGACTCTCCCGATGGTACTACTGGCCATCCTGCACCGATACCGTCGCACGTTACGTAAAGAACTGTTTGGTGTGTCAACGGTCCAAGCCCCACCGAGAAGGCAAACATGGTCTACTCAACCCGCTCCCCGTCGCAGATCGCTACTGGAACAGTGTTACTGTGGATTTCATCACTCCACTTCCACCCTCGACCTGGAGAGGATTGACGTACAACCACCTCATGGTGAACGTCGACCGCCTCTCCAAGAAGAAGAAGTTTATCCCATTGGAAGACCTAGAGGTAGAGACTGTAGTCCAGGCATTCTTCGAGTACGTATGGCGTGAGGAAGGCTACCCGATGGAGGTCATATCCGACCGCGGCGCACAGTTTACCTCACACTTCTGGAAACGCTTATGTGAACGCATTGGTACCAAACCAAAGTTATCCACGGCGTTCCATCCAGAAACTGATGGTCAAACCGAAGCAGTCAACAGTGCAGTCAAACAGTACCTCCGCGCCTTCGTGCACTATGACCAGAAGAACTGGGCTGAGCTACTACCTCTCGCTGAATTTCATGCCAATTCCACAGTCACTGCAGCGACAGGAGTGTCCCCATTCTACGCAACGAAAGGCTACAACCCTCGCAGTGGTATTGAACCAGTCACTGACACCTCATTGACGTGGAAAGCTTCGCGCGACTCTCGAGCGGCAGACAACCTCATCCAACGCATTGAGTCAGTCAAAGTATTCCTCAAATGGAGCCTCGCGTGGGCGTCAGCCAAAATGGAGGAACAAGCAAACAAGCACAGGCAACCAGCACCTGAGTTTCACCCTGGTGACCTGGTGATGCTTGATGCTCGCAATATCCGCACCCGTCAGCAGAACAAAGGTCTCTCCCCAAAGAACTTGGGCCCCTTCACAGTGAAGGAATCATATGGTGGTAAGGCTTACCGACTGGACCTGTCAGACCACGGTGATCTGGCCCAAATCTATCCGGTATTCCACCCATGGCTCCTCCACCCGGTTGACAACAACCCGCTCCCGGGGCAGCGTCAAGACCCACAAGGCCCTGTTGAAGTTGATGATGAAGGCGAGACTTACTACGTTGACGATATCCTTGACGCTAAAGTTGATAAGCGCTGCAAGGATCCCGCTACTGGTAAGAAAGGTGTCCTCCGCTACCTCATCAAGTGGACAGGTTACGACAAGCCAGACTGGGTCCCATACTACGACGTCACGGGCTGCGGAGAGCACCTAGCCCGCTTCCACCACAGACATCCCGACATCGCCATGCCGACACCCCTCCGGGAACCTGGTCAACATGAGGAGCGGTTAGCGTTCTTGTGGCTTGACTAATCACGTCTACTTGGCTGGAAGTATACTCGCCCGTCTTAGTGCAGAAGGTGGTAAGCTCACCAGCAGTGGGGATGGTCCCCACGGTTGCTCTGAACCCACTGAGGAAGCCTTTGGCGACGTGGAGTATACTCTCCGGGTGGTATGACCGCTGACAAGTTGACGATCAAGGACGCCTTCGCTCCTCACCAGACCAACCGACCGACCGACCGATGACCGACACGGTATTCATGGATGGAAGGGAGGACAATGGACATACTGGTGGGTTGTGAAGGATTTTATGAGCCTTAGCGCGCAGGAGCTGCTTTTTGGGAGGGGGGAGTGGTGTTATGGATCTCCGATATCCATCCCACATACCTGCCCGTTCCCCGGTCACGTGCTCTGTCACGTGATTAGCTTAGTCATCAGGGTCTTGGCAACACCTCGCGACATATTCGCGAGGTTACCAAACCCCGCTAGCTCTTTGTACTTACTTTCTGGTTACCGATCAATCAATCCAATCTCTCTCAATTTGACGTCCCTAACAAGGTAAAGAAGATAAGAGGGGAAAAAAAGAAGATAGAAAGAAAGAAGAAGATGGAAATAGAAAAGAGAATATATAAAGATAGTTAGGGTAATAATAATAGAAGAGAGTAGAGGTTAGAGGTGTTAACGCAAATGTTATAGGTATAAGAGAAGAAGAATAAAGAGATAAAAAAGGCAAGTAAAGAAGTTAATTAGAAGAAAAAGGTAAGTATTTAGATAAAGAAGCAAGGAAAAGATAGTTTTCAAAGAATACAAAGGGAATAAGAGAACAAGCAAGAGAATAAGAAGAAAGGTTATATTAAAAGAAAGGAAAAGAAAGAGTAGAGACAGAAGAAATAGTAGAGTAGAAAGCAAGAATAGGTATAAGAAGAAAGAGAAAGATGAAAAGTAAAATAGATGAAGTGTTTTCAAGAGAAGAAAGTAAAGAGGATTGTTAGAAAGAAGAAAGAAAAGAAGAATTAGAGGTTTAAAATTAGAGTAGGGTTAGGGTTTTTTTAAGTAGAGACAGGGTTAGGGTTTTAAAGAAAAGACACAGTTAGGGTTTTAGATTTAAAAAAAGAAAGAGAGAAAAGAAGTAATAGAGTAGTTAAGAATAGATAGAATAGATAGAGTAGATAGGATAGATAGAAACGATATAAAGAAGTTAAAGCAGAGAAAAAAAAAGAAAAAAAATAAAAGCAGAGTTAAGTAAGGAGGTGTAAACAAGTGAGGAGGTGTAAACAAGTAAGAAAGCAGAAGAGAAGATGGAAAGTAGACAGTAGGCGAGTAGAGTGTTAAAGAAGTTCAGTTTGTTAGTTTGTTAGTTATAAGTAGGGGATGTGGGTGGGAGCCCGTCGAGGGT